>CM047805.1:119366500-119966500 GCA_026214975.1 Gentiana macrophylla
ATCCAGGAAAAGAGAAACTTGGTAAGGTATAACAGATTGAATGCGACCTATTGGCTAAAGATAAAATCAAATACTTAACGCAGAAACCTCTCGCTTGCATTGGATATCAACAACTTAGGGAGATGTAGCTACTCCTCGAAATTACTAATAACCCAATGTATCACGTAAAAGTCATAACCGTCATCAACAAGGTCGGATCGGTGTGATAGTTCAGAACAAAACTTATCATCTAGAAATGCCGGAATAGTCGGAAAAGTGTGAAATTTAAAACTTCCAGTAGAAAGACAGGTTGTATTTTGATTCAACCAAAAACTCTTAAAATCTAGCTAGGGTCAGAGCTACACTTACCCCAACTAGTATCATGAAAATCAAAATGATAAAAGATAATCATTAAAGCTTAGCAATATTTCAAATTCCACAACACATAGGTATTGTGTAAACAAAATGGAGGTTGAGACTATGATGGGTTTAAAAAAAGATACACATAAGGATGGGAAGAAAAGATAAAGGGTGGGTAAGAAATTGTGTTTTTGGGATTGAGAATTGTTTAAAGGAATGGGATTGGGTGGGAGAGTGAAACGGATGGAAAGAAAGAGAGGCGATGAAAGAATGGTTAGAAATGTGAACTGTTGGGGCAGATTGGTGAGAGGATAGAAAAGTTTGAAGGTGAAAAAGTGTAAAGGGAAAGATAAGGATAATTGCAGAATGAATTGCACACTACTTTGGATTTTCACTTGGATCACCTTTCTAAAAGGTTTTAGAAGTTGACCAAAATTGTTCTTGTTCACACCAATCATTCTCTGTTACATTTTCAGTAATTCTCATGTTCTCTTAATGCCTCCATCTTAAGGTGGATTGCTAAATTTCCTTTTCTTTAGCAATTTTATTGACTCTCCTACGGAACTCTAATTCACGTGGCCTATATTGAGTAAAAAAAATTTGCACATCCTTAGCCCAATGGCCATCGGAACACGGTAAAATAAAAAACCTCAACATATGCCATGTTACTTTTATTTGACTCAAAGAAAACAAAACCTAAAATCCTAAAAAGAAATCCTAAGGGTTTTAAAGAAGTAGTTCTGAGTTTAAAGTCCTCAGCTCGACTTTCCAAAAATTATCCTTGTCAGTTATCATTCTTGGATCGCTGAGACTTTGACACTTCGCGCACTACTATAAGAGGTGGGCTTGTTGCTTTTATGGATTAATACCCTTCCCTTGGTTGTGAGACCTAGAAATGACATTTATCCATACCATTTATCCAAAGCTCTTACATCGGCTCGTTTTAGGAATTAGTGAATTCTAAGAAACTCGGTTAAAATTACGGTTTTGGCTTTGACAATAAGAAACAATGAATCAAAGTACTCCGAATAAGGTCGGTTATGTAGGCAAGCCTACGCAGTCTTATTCGTTGGAACATATGTGACGATTCAGGCCAATCCGTCAAGATTAAGCCCCGTTTAGCCCGAAGGCTTATCGGTTATGCTAAGTCTTGTTGAATCTAACATAACGTACATCACACGTGGAGGGAGTCGATTGAGCGAAGCTCGTTGAACTCGCCACCATGGTTAGACCATTTCGAACCCATGTACTAAGAGTCTCCGATTTCTAAATTGTCACCCAAAGCGTAATCTCGTTTACGCTTTAAGGTGGGTTCACCGAGAAGCCATCACCATAAAACTCAACGAAAGCGTAAGATGGTGTTCTCTCAAAATTCAACGCCTTCTTTAGATTGTGAATGCTTAAACTACACAATTTGTTGCTCCCTGGCCGCAGGCTAAAATCTCTCATGCATAGGACAAAGAGATTTTTACGAACTACGAGGAACTCTTTATTCACCTTCCTTTCAACAACTACATGTTTCCTTACACCCTCTGATGAGAGGCATTTGGGGCGTAACCTTCCACACTAATAGAATTAATCTTACAAACCACTCCGGGCCAAGATTCATACTAAGGTTCATGTATAGGCTAACTTATGCTCAATAAAAAACCAAAAGGTAGTAAAACATAAGCAAAAAGGTAGTACCTTGCCTTCAACATTGTACCACGAAGAATTTAAGCCTTTAAAATTTTTTCGGATCCATCTTTGTGCTTTAAAGGTATTGCTTCCATCGCTTTTCCCATCTTAGATTCATAGCACCACATGTTTGCTGGGTTATTTTCTCGGCGCCATGAAAAATTATTGACTTGGATTATTGCTTCCTGGTTTACGCAAATGTAAGAAAAACAAAACAGACCGTGGATCGATTTTAACATGGTTTCCCATCTTTGCTATCGACCTCTGGATTAAACATACGAGGATAAACAGACACGCGAAGTCCCGAAAAAATAGAACCAGGCTCGCCGGCAACGAGAGCGCCTCGTTGGGAGCGAAACCAAATTGCTCCAGATTCGGAATTTTACACATAGCATACAACGAGAGGGACTCAAAAGCAGACTCTAAAACGAAAAACTTGACATGAATAAGAAAATTATTTATATATAAAATTGACCGTTGGTTCCCGGCAACGGCGCCAAAAACTTGATCGGGTCAATCAGTTATAATATACTTGACCACCATAAACCAATACTAGCAAGAGGACTAGGCCCATCGTAGTAGTATAGCTATAGTGAATCAAGGTCGATCCCACAGGGAACCAATTGTGGATCATCTTATATACAAACAATTAATTAAACATGTCAAGGACATAGAGGCGGTCTACGACCAATATAAGACAAGAAAGGTAAAGACACGACTCGACACAACGTAATTAACCTCCCCAATTATAGTCTTTATCGTTTGGACCTAGATAATTTATATAATAAACTGAACTTATTAACTGTCAATCCGTTTGTATCTATCTTAGATTGGCTACGGGAGTCATCCTCATTAACTTGACTTAGCACCGGTTAGGTTGCTAGATCACTGTGCTACATTACGTGACTTCACCTTTTGGGTATCCATCTCATATAACTTGCACGCTTATGACACTAAGGATGCCGATATTAATCGTACACCTCGCCTAGGCAACATTCTTATGGTTAGGCGTACTTCCTAAGCAATTACTCAAGCTCTCGTCCAACTAGCAATTACCAAGTTATAGTCTCATGCTAATCTACGACGTACGTATAAGCAAGTGCATGCAATTCCCGAATATAAACCTACCTAGATAACGCTGAACGTCCGTGAAGAGCAATTCATAAGCCTACCTAAGAGTTTTATATTGGTATTTCCTTTTTACACGTTTTAATTAAACTAAGCGAGTAACGTAGCCATAGCCATACCTACTGAGATAATAAATTCAACTAGGCTAAACCTACCATAAAGACGTGGCAGAAATAACTGATGAAACAGGGCTCGGTCGACCGAGTGTAAGGCCTCGGTCGACCGAATGACACCTTTCGGTCACCCGAACGATTTCAACCCAGAACACATCTTAGAATATATCTCTCAGCGTTTCATCATACGAGCAGTTAAACAAGATTTCTTACGAGATTCATATAAACTAACATAGATACGCATTAATTAAATCAAGTAGATTCATGAATAAATACTAAGTGTATGACGTAGGTTATGGGATCCCCATAGACAAGGAGTCGCCACATCCCTAACGTCATAGCCTAGATCTACATCATCTAGCTATGATTAACTAATTCAAACGATAAAGCATAATTGGGAGGGATT
Source organism: Gentiana macrophylla (assembly GCA_026214975.1). Lineage (NCBI taxonomy): Eukaryota > Viridiplantae > Streptophyta > Magnoliopsida > Gentianales > Gentianaceae > Gentiana > Gentiana macrophylla. Next base: position 119,370,164 of record CM047805.1, read on the forward strand.
AATTACTTAAAAGAAAGAAACAGAAAATAAAGGCTTACATATTGCAACCATTTAAATTGCTTTGAAACCTCAAATTATTCTACATTGTATCAAAGTTATATTATGAATTGTAAGATTGAAGAAAGAATGAAGGGATGATTTACAATTTCTCGTAGCTGCTGCTTATATAAGAGTTTCTGCCGACTTATGAAGGATCTAGAAGGTAAATACGAAAAAATTCGATAAGTGACCGAGATGACACACTCGGTCGACCGAAGCTATAGGCTCGTTCGACCGAACCTTAAATATTTTCTTCGTCTGTCTTGCTCCCCACTGCACGCTTCGTGTTGATCTGATTAACCTTTCGTTTAATGCTCCGATTTTCTTTCTCTATTATCTTGAGACCATTGATTAATTAACATTAATCCTCCCGATTTGTTGTGATCTGCAAAATAAACATTTATAGCACAATAAATCGGCCTTTTAATAATAAAAACAGTTAAATACCCAATATCATATTAATAATCACTTAACATTAAATAATAAATATAAACGAGTGATTCAATATGAAATATACATTATTAATCTCGATTTATGGTCAACGTTGATGACTTTTACGGGTATAATTTGACCGTCATCAACGTTGAAAAAGAGGTTGACTACAGCCCCAGTTTTGGCAGTTCCGGAGATCTTTGATAATTATGACATTTACACGGATGGTTCGGGACAAGGTTTAGGTTGTGTGTTGATGCAGTGAGGGAAGGTAATTGCTTATGCATCCCGACAGTTGAAGGTGCATGAGAAGAATTACCCAACCCACGACTTGGAGTTAGCAGCGGTTGTGTTTGCCTTGAAGATTTGGAGGCACTACCTGTACGGAGTTAAGGCCAGTTTCTTCACCGATCACAAGAGTTTGAAGTATTTCTTTACCCAGGAAAACCTGAATATGAGACAAAGGAGATGGCTGGAGTTCGTAAAAGATTATGACTTGGAGATTCAGTATCATCCGGGTAAAGCAAATATAGTGGCTGATGCCTTGAGCAGAAAACCAGTGTTCGCGGTTTCATGCGTTGAAGGTGTTGTAGAAAGGTTAGATGAGCTGAGAATCCGAAGCTTTGATAAGAGAAAGATCGGTTTTAGCTGCTGTTTTTCTGAGTTTTTGCTGTTGGAATAAGCTTGCTAAAGGTAAGAAGCTCTTCCTACAATCTAATTGTGGTTTATAGTAGAATAGATCATGTTTTGGATGCACATTGTATCAAGTTTTTAGCTTAGATGATGTTTAAGGATTAAGTTTTGTTTCAGATCTTAAAAGACATGTTTTTCTACTGTTTTTCTGCTATAATTCATGTGCAAGATGTTTCGATTCGAGTAGAGATCGTTAAGGGTTGAAAAACATGTTTTAGGGCTTTTTGCATAGGATGCATATGCATTGGCTAGCAATGCGCACGCATTCCTGATACAGGATTGCTTAGAATAAGTGCAGCAGGTTCAATGCGTACGCATTCTAGAGCAATGCGCACGCATTGCCCCAGTTTTCTATATAATGTTGTTTTAAGTTATGTTTTGAATTTTAAACCTTAATTCATGATTAAATCACACTAATTAAATATGAACAAGCCCCGATTGAGTTTCTGATTCGTTCAGTTAAAACACCGAATGTACTCTTAAAGGGAGTTGAAGTTCGGATCCGTCGGAAGGGCATGAAAGGGCTTGTGCTTTGATGAACTAGGGTTCATCAATGTCTGTGTCATTGATAGGGTGTGATGTCTAGTTGTCTAAGTGAGGGAGTAGAGTTGATAAGGTAAGTATTATTCTGAAAACACTTAGGTGACTAGTTAATTCACATTAATAATTACATAAGTGTAGTAAAAGCTAAAACGTCATCTATTCTTGGTTAGGCACTGATTCAAATCGGCGATGTGATACGTTCATAAAAGGTGGACAATGCTACTGGCTCAAAAGGCTGAAGGGTAGTGGAGGAAATCCATCGAACGTATATGCATACCGGGGAGATCCCGGGACTACCGGTGCTAATCACCGTAGTTGGCAAGTATATCTCGTGGTGGAATTTTCACCATGCTTTGTGTCCTTGAGTAATGATGTAACAAAGATAAGCTAAGCTAGGAACGTATAGTCATGACGTGTCGATGGGCATGGAATGAACCCTAAATTGAGTCGGTCTCACTAAGATAACATCTTTAATAATAACCTTAATTGAATTGTAGCTTCTACTTCTTACTTTGTACAAATGTACTTACCTCAAATGCATGTTTATTTATGTGTTTGGGGGGGGAGAAGACGAACAGGTAAATGAGGAGTTCGAGGAGGACTTTGATGACGACGTTTGATGGCGCCAGACTTGAAGACCTTGTTTATTCATTTATTTACATTTATGTCATAGACTTGGATTATTATCGGATTCTGTAGTTACTTCTAGTACTTTGGGATTCGTACATTTTGGATTCGTTGGTTTCGTTTCGGATGTAATTACTTTACATTTCCTTCTCTAGTTCCTGAACTTCTATTCTGAGATGTTTGGAAAAAAATTACCCAGAGTCTTTTTAAACTTCGTTTCTTTTATTTGATACTGACGTAGTAGAGCTACGTGTAATATTATTTATTTAATATTATGCGTACTCGAACGTTTCGATTTCCGGATAAGACTTTCGGTGTCGAGAAGCGGCCATTCTGACCTCTACAAAAAAATGGTTTGTGTACGGGTATAGTTTGGTAAAAATTAAAAATAAAATAAAAAACCGCAGGTCAATGTTTTCGCTTTTGTTTACTGGTATAGTTTGTAAAAATTAAAAAAAAAAAAACTCGCAGGTTAATGTTTTCGCTTTTGTTTATAGATATAGTTTGTTTACAATTATATTAGTTGGTGTAAGTATTATCCACCAAAAAAAAGTTAAGGGAACCAGCTGTTAAAAAAAAAAACAAACAAACAAAAAAACAAAAAAGAGAAAATTCAGATACGGTGGTCGGTAACAAAAATAGATTTTCATTTTTTATTTACATTAAGTGTAAACATAACAAAATATCATTTTTTTAAAAAAATTTGGTGTAAATATTATCTTTAAAAAAAAGGTGTTAGCACCAAATACTACGTGTTTCACTGAAACTATGGTAGATTTGGGATAAATGATAGCTCAAATCTTGACCGGTTGAAATTGCATATGTTATTTATGAATCCATTTATTTGCACCCTTGCATCTTCAAAGTACATTATGTTGTCTCATACGGTTGTATGTACTATATTACAAAACCGTAATAAAACTAGAGATAAAATGGAGAAGAAAATGGGATGTTGATATTTTTGCATATCTCACTTATTTGATTATGACTGTGATTGGATACCCAAAGGCTGATGGATCAATTGGCTAGCGCTTAGCTCTCACTGAGTAATCCCAAGGAGCTATGTGGATTATCGGATGCAAAATAAGCTACAAAAGACTGGAAATTGCAACTATGGATTTAAAGTTTGTCTTACGAAGAATTAATAAACCCGATTAGTGTTGCAATGCCTGTTAGCGGTAGGGTTTTTTTTCCCATTTAATTGAAAGTGTATAAATATTGATATGGAAAATATTGTATCTCTTTTAATTGATGACCAACGAAAGTCATTTAACTGCAATGGAAAATTAATCGGATTAAATGACACATTATTTGTTGTGTGTGCACTCTGAGAGGAAAAAGTGCTTTAATAACTTGGTGGTGGTCTCATACAAGAGTCGAAGAAAATTAAGACCACATCCTTTTTATCCGACTAGATCTATGTTTTGCAGCTGATTTGTGAATTCTATTCAATCCAAAATTATAGATTAAAGTTATTATTCACCCCCTGAAAATGGACCCCGATCCCGCTGGATACACGATGCACAAATTTCTCGCGCACAAGTCATCAAAACGACACCGTGTCGATCAAAACGTCACCGCTTTGGTTCCGACCAAAAAAAAAAAAACGGCGATCGTCGTTCGATCCAAAAACGATCTGCTTTCAAGATCTGTTTCAGATACCGGTGAGGCTTTGTACTGTCAGGATTACAGCTCCCTGAAAATAAGGTATTCTCACTGGAGCAAACTGTAGCCAACTACTACTATTGAAGTTTAACAAATGTTTTGAATTGTCAAAATTGTTTTATGCTTAACCAAATATATATATATTTTATCCCTCCATTTTATTACTATTGAAATATCCTTTTCTTTTGGGATAATGGTATAATGCATGTTTGTTATTTATTTTATTATGATACCAACACACATTTGAGGCAACATTTTAACTTTATTTCCCTAAATTTGTATGAATCTATAAATTTATTTTTTGAAATACCTATAATTTAATTTCAATACATAAAACTTATGCAAAATTTTAAAATATGCGAAATTTGTATACTCGTGCATTATTCACGGGTAATTCGCTAGTAAATATATATAATACTTTAATCCACAAAAAAATAAAGAATATAATATTTCGTTTTCGCAAAATGAAACGTCAGTCATTTCCCGAAAATCGGAATATTACATTTGCAGAGGCAGAAGGAGGATGCAAGATGCCTCCCGATCGCCGCGGTGCACAATTTGAGGGGAAAGCCATGTGAGGTGTGTTTCTAATTGATTCCAAACACAAAATTAGGTTTTCATCTATTTAACTAGCCCTTTCAATTACCCCTCAAAAAAAAAAAAAAAAAAAAAAAAAAAAAAAAAAAACTAGCCCTTTCAAAACAAAAAAAAAAATCTAGTTAACTAGCATGCAATCCACCATGTCATTATTTACAATTTTCCGAAAGGTGTTTTTTTTTTCTACAAAGACGGACTCTACCAATAAATCCTTGAAATCGTATTGGCCACCACCAAATTATATTAAAAAAATTCTAAGCCGGCCAATTGGCACTCTAACAAGATAATTAAGTGAAAACACGATCACGATCACGACAATGTTTTTCCTTATAACAATTTCAAGTTGGGAAACAATTATGCATGCTAATTTATTTTTTTTATTATTTGAATAACATTATATGGACTGTCATTTGTACCTAACATATGCGTAGTCTACACCATTGGGCGTATCAAGATGATTTAGTTGAAAATACTTTTCCTTAATTTTATAAGAGACTTATGGTTGAAAAGATTTAAGACAATATATTCACAATATCTATAAGGAGGCACATAAACAATAATATATGAATTATTAATCGAAACGTGAAGTTTATTATTACATGTAATTCACATTGAAGTTTTCATTTGTCAACTAAGAACGACAAATCGGGAGGTTCTAACAAGGAGACTCCAACATGGGAAGTGACCCGTGTGGCATAATCTGGACCACACAGTTTTATTCTGTAATGAAACTGTGTGGTTCAGATTATACCACATGGGTCACTCTCTATGTTAGAGTCCTTAGGTTAGAATTTCCCCGACAAATCCTAGAAGTGTTTGGATGTTAACCCCTTTTGATGATCTAATCAATAAAAAAAGGATACAAAGATGCAGAGACAAAAGGCTGCCCTGAAAACTGTTTTGCTTAATGAGTAATGTTAATTGCAATAATTGATTTTTGAATGATGATGAAGATAATGGAAAAATATGTTATAGAGGAAAATTTACCTCGATGATGTAAAATCTGGGTTTATATAGGTGATAAGAAGAGATCGAGATGGTATTCTCTGATATAGTACGAGTGATCCCATTAGGATAGTACATTAGTTGATGGTCCCCAATGCACGAATGCATGAGGGAATGACATCTCAATGTTGTTAGCCGCCTTGATCAGGATGATGATACAATGTTAGATAAAATGATGGAAGAGAGATATTAGCCGGTTTTACCCGGGCCCGAGGTTGACTGCTGGAGGGCTCAATTGGGTGAGAGTACCGATACGTCATGCTAATGATATGGACTTAAAGTGGATAGATTGATGGGTCATAATAAATGGGTCCCCAACTGACTTGTGTTGGTTAGAGTTTGAGATTTGGTTAGAACACATAAGTTGTTGCGAAGGCCTTACCTGCTCAGAGGTGAGGCTGTTGCCTATTGGAGTAGTGCCTGAAAAGACAATATTACTTTGTTTTTAATTAAATAAAGGTAATATTTTTAGAGGTTAAGCTAATGGTTTATTTTCTTTTATGCATAGATATTAACATTGCAAGAAAATGCCTTGGGGTTCGTTATGTAACTATAAAATTCAGTATACAAGTGTTATGTACGGAGGATTGAGTTTATGGCGAGCTACCTTAAACATTTAGTCCGCGGTGAACTGAATAAACTTCATAATTGACTGGAGTTCGGGATCTCACAGTCAAACCACTATTAGTGCCCCAGAACACTAAGAGTGTGACCAACTGATCCGGACACCTCAATGGCTGCAATCACAAGAGACCATTTATGGATTACTCTTAATCATGATGTGATTATAGACTCATACATGTTCAGGGGTGAAGTTTGAATTGGCGGTATGGTTGGCCATCCATCTCAACATTCAGGGATCGGCACCTGGGAATGTAAGTCCAAAAGATGGACTCCACTCCTTCTTCGTGAGAGGAAGTAGATAGAAAGTTCCATCGGGTGTTGATCTTTGAACTGATCAATTATGTACACATTTGATAAGATCAAATGGATATCGGTCACTAGTAGATCAATGGTAGTTCGAGGATAACAAGATATGAAGAGGTCTTATGGACAACATCTTGCTCTATAAACGAATTGTCTATGGTGAATTCTTTATAGTTAATGGTTATACCAATGGGCGCTCGGTAACTACTATGAGTAAGTGGAGTAAAGATGTTCTATATGTTGGTTATTTCGGAAGATGCAAATTCGGGTTTATGGTGATACGACGCCGAGATTAATGGAACGATTGATTCAACTAAAGAGTTTAATTAGTTGGTCACTCACATCATTGGAGCTTCCGGATATAGGCCCATGGTCCCCGGCATATTTGACGTAATTCACACTTGGAAGCCCTTCTCGAATAAATGGAGAAACTAGTGTTTCCTAATGACTAAGTATTTTAAAGTGCATGTAAAAAATAGTTTTCTATACGACACATAATAGTCAAGGATTATTTCTAAGATACATAAAAAATTAAATTAATTGAATAAGATTCATTTAAGTTAATATGAGTATTAAAATGGGTAAGTAGTAAGTTAATAGATAGTAGAATTGGCTAATAATTTAATTAGATTAAACGAGTAACTACTATATTGGGCTATAATTAATAAGATTATGTAAGCCTCTTATTATAATATTATTAATATTATCACCTAAAGTTGTAAGGTTTCTTAAAAGGTCTTTTAATCCCAAATAGTTATTAAACTTTTTCTTTTTGTAAAATTGCATCTTACATGGTACCCTAATCTACTCTATTTAAAGAAGCTTTCATAAGATGAAAACCTAATCATTACATAAAATGAGGCGCCACCTTTAGAGAGCAAAATTAATGTTCTTAGATATACATATAATATTCAAAGAAAGATTGGATCTTCTCTGGCAAAAAAATTCTTGGATTCTTGGAGTATCTCTGGATAGGAGTCACCACCTTGTGTTGTGAAGATCAAGCCGGAAGATCTTGAATTCGACTCTCTTATCATCAGCATCTTCTTCTCCAAGAGTTGGTATAATCTGTAAACACCCTTATGCATGTAGATTATGTTATTCAGATCATACAAGCTGTTATGTTATGTTTTGAGTTGATTCTAGCTTCGTTTCGGCTTCTAAGATAAATCTGATTCATCTGGAATGGTCTGAAATATATCAACTGTAATCTAGAACAAAAATGGGCCCTGTTGTAGCGAGGGTCACTCATGATGCGGCGAGCCCAGATTCAATTTCGGGTCAGATAAAAATTGTCCTGGTTCGAATCAGGTCATTCGGTTTACAACATGTGATATCAGAGCTTATGTTGGACCAACTTGAAATTTTAAGCTTGTATTTTCTATACCACATGAAAGGAGCGAGATTAAAGCATAGGTCTATATAATGTGATGAGTGATTAAATCCTTCATGTTTATTATCTTAGATCTTGTGGTTGAATGCTTTAATGAGATGGATATATTATGGATTGTGTTTTTACCTTTAGAATGGTTTGTATTCCGGAATAATCTGGTTTAGGAATCCACTTTGATGATTATATGTATATTGGGGTTTGTAATCTTAATAATAGTTATTACACTCATTTTTAGGGTAGTTTGTATGTAGAGAACACCATGTAATAGCACATATACTTTATGGTGGTTTTGGTGGCTCGTTGTGGTGGCATTCATACTCGTAGCGGTGGGAGTTGATCCATTGCCGTGGGAGACTCCAGATGTCCTTAGATACAGATTTAGAGGACTGACAGGCCCGCCTCGGCGTGAGTCATCCCTGCGGCAGCGTGGCACCTGGTGGGATCAAGGGTAGACTGTTTAGTGGAATATTGTTACATTAAATGAAGTTGAAAGAAGTCTGCTGAGTGCAAGTCACTTGAACAACTGAAGACTTAGCACCCTGCTGAGTTGGTCAGCAGATCAATAGACATAATACAGTTATTCAGTTAGAATTATTTAGTTTATGTTGTAACTGTTTGTAACTTACTGATAAGTCATAATTGTTTCATGAGGTATATGAAATTATAAATACCCATGAACAACAGAATTGTAACTTAACTTGTTGATTTTTCTTTATTAACATTCCTTCTTGTTTTCTTTACCTTTTGTTTACAAACTTCAACATGGTATCAGATCAGAAATTTGAGAATTTTGAATGCTTTTCTGCGTTTTTCTCTGGTTATTGAAAAATCTTGAGAGTGTTCTTCATTTTATCTGAGTTTTCCAAGTTTTTTGAGAGTAAATTGCGGTTATCCTTTATTTTCCGATCATTTCTTGATCTTTTTTTATGATTTATGTTATTATCAACTTTTTCCTAGAGTTCTTGACAACCATGGCAGCGAAGAAGCAAGAATTAAGCCCCTACAGCCCATTCTACGTACATCCTAATGAGAATCCATCTTTGGTTTTTGTTCATCCATTGATGAATGAAAACAATTACAATTCATGGAAAATTTCCATGAAGATGGTGTTGATCATAAAAAACAAGATTGGATTCGTAGATGGCACAATTAAAGGCTAGAAGAGGAATCAACAGATTTCCATGCATGGAGACAGTGTGATACAATGGTGAGATCTTGGATTTTAAATTTTGTTGAAAATACCATTGCATAAAGTTTGATGTACTTCAAGAGTGCACACGCAGTCTGGAAAAATCTTGCTGCTATATTTTCCAATGTAGATGATTTGAGGCTTTCTGATCTCCCTGAAGAGATGCATCTGCTGAAGCAAGGTACAGATTCTGTCATTCAATATTTCACAAAGCTAATAGTTCTTTAGGAAGAAATCAAGACCATCATACAGCCCTATGCCAGTATGTTCTTATGATCCTCAGTGTCAGTACAATGCAATTAGCACTTTGATGGATCATATAGAGGCTGAACATGTCATGAAATTCCTTCAAGGTTTGAGGGATGAGTTTGACCCCATGGTTTCACAGGCAATCCTGATTGTACCATTTCCAGAAACCATGATACCTTGCAATGGCCATTAAATTTGAGACAAAAATTATATGTGGCAAAATAAGGCCAAGAATCAAGATTTTATGGTTCTCTTGTCTCAAAATAGGTAGAGGCAACATCAAATAGTCAGCAGATCAGGATTTGTGTTTGCTACAAATGCTAGACCCTAGAATCCCAAGAAGGTACAATGTAGTTTTTTGGGGGTTCAATGGTCATACATAAGAAACTTGCTATAAGAAGTATGGCTATCTGAAGGATGCAGGTTCTTAGATCTAAACGAGTTAGATTTATGCGCAGCGGATGGATCACGATTTATATATCAAAATACATAATTAAAGGACTTAAGTACTACAAGGGGGTTTAAGATTATGTTACCAATAACGGGAAGAGTCGCCTTGATCTTCCGATGTGTTCTCCAAACGGCGGTTGGTGGACACCCTTCTTGATACACAAACCTCCTCGATATGCAACACTAAGAAAAACTCCAAGTTTTTCTTCCTCTAAAACCCTAGACAAGAGAAACAAATTTTTTCTCTCTTTTTTAATGAGTGGGGCGAAATTTTCCATTCCCATATGTCTTGGAAGAACTCTCTTTATATAGGAGAGTAAATCCTTGGCCTCCAAGTTTCTAATTAATTAAATAAATAATTAAAAAGAAATCACAATAAAGGATAATTCCATTTATAAAAGATTGTGATTAATCAATCAATCAATTACAAATAAATCATCTTTTATTAATCATTAATCACACAAGAAAATCAAATCTTGCATTTAATGAAGTATGAGGCGCCACCCCTAGGGTTTAAAAGCCCACATAAAATGTCTTTTATGTGTATTATATTATTTAGCCCAACTAAATAATATCTATGCATATCAATTAATTAGCCCAGCCAATTAATTATTACTGAGGCCCAAGTAACAAGATTACTAGTCCGAATTACAGAAGCCACATCGGGGACCATGGACCTATAACCGTAGCTCCAATAATTAATTATTCATCGAATGTAATAAGTACATTAATTATTAATTCCGGGATTACGCCACCATAAACCCGGCCCGAACTCTACCGATTACGGATGTATACTTATATTTGAACCCATAGAGTGAATAAGCGTCCATTGATATAATCACTACATGCGGATTAACCCTCCATAGATTCATCCATTTTGAGTGGGAAGTCTCCGTGAACCCGACTTCGAATATCTTATCCTTATTTACCATTAACCCACGATGATCAATTAGCACACATATCGACTAGTAGCTAATTAGTCAAATGTGAACTCCCGGATCGATCACTTTCTTAGGGCTAACAAACAAGGGGATCGTCTCTCTACTTCCGCAGGAAGGAATGGATTCCATGTCTGTGAAAATCGTAACTACTCACTCATCCGGAGATAGTGCCAATGAGAAGTGGCTTGGAACACATATTAAAGAACCGTAACTAACACATCAAACACTACCCCGGGACAAGCAAACACTCAGTGATCACCTCGAGATTAAGGTTGATCCATATATGATCATCTAATGATTTAATAAGATTCCTCGATTACGGAATTATACCGAGAAATTCAGATTAAATCGGTCCAGTCCTATATGAATGCCATCATATATAAATGCCCCACGAAGGTACCCTCTACCGACAGTCCGGATAAGACTATCACACCCTAAGGTGTTCTGGGCGCATTATTGGTGTTTTAATCAAGAGACCCTAAACTCTGATTAAGTTCACCACGGACTAACAGTTTAAGTATATCACCACTAACTCAATCCTCACGTGCATGCCATACACTGAGCTAAGCGGTTACATACTGATATACTTAGGGTTTGCAGCAGTGTATTATTTACAAGCACAAAGCAAGTAATAAGGTGAGATAAATTCTGTCATAAAAACAATTACACAAATTGTCTTTCGGGCACTACACCTAACACTATCCTCCTGGTTTCAAGGCAAGAAGGGTTAATTTGGTAGAAGATGAACAGTCAGCAAAAGAAGATCAGACCCAGACTAGGTTTGCTGGACCAGGGTTTCCCAATCTTACTGCACATCAACTTGACAAGTTTATGGCTCTGCTGATTTCTGATCCTCATAGACATGTATGATTTGTTGTTGGGCAACCTGCTGAGATTACTACTCATTTTTTACCTGCTACAGGGACATGTGATCTAAATTTAGTAAGATCTATACAATGGATCTTGGACTTTGGTGCCACATATCACATTGTAGGTTCCTTAAATCTGTTAAGTAATCCCAAACCTTTATTGGTATAAAAATGGGATTACCAAATGGAATAACGGTTCTATTACACATATAGGACAAGTGAGAGTAAACCCTCATCTGGTCCTACATGATGTATTTTACATTTCTGGTTTTAAATATAATCTTTTGTCTTTACCTCCTTCATTAATCACACAAAAGGTGCAGCTGTTTTTTTTTGCTAACAATTGTGTTTTGCGGGACAAGAAGAAGAAAGTGAATGGTTCAGCTGAGTTAAACAGAGGAATCTATGTCATGGATCAGCCAATCATAATTTATGTTGTTAATTCTATAGGAAATAACACCTTATCTTATAGACTAGATGATGCCCTTTTGTGGCATTACAGACTAGGACATCTACCAGATAAGAGATTAGTAGTTATCAGTTCACAGTCTGCTGATGTTAAATTCTGTGAACATGATCTTTGTTATGTTTGCCCTATGGCAAAACTCAAGAAAAATCATTTTCCCTTGAGTACTACAAATGTAAATGATACTTTTGATCTTGTTCATATGGATATTTGGTGTCCTTTGAAACAACACACCGTAAATGGACATCAATATTTTCTTACTATTGCAGATGACTTTTCTAGATTTACTTGGGTTTTCTTATGAGGCACAAATCTGAAGTTTCTGATCTTGTTAAATATTTTGTTAAATTTGTCTCTACTCAATTTAATAAAATTATCAAAGTGATTAGATTTGACAATAGAGCTGAGTTTCAGTTAAGAGATTTTTATGCTAAGCCCCTCATCATACATCAGACATCCTATGTCAGCACACCTGGACAAAATGGTATTGTTGAAAGGAAACATCAACATCTACTGAATGTTTCCAGGGCTCTAAGATTCCAAAGTAACCTACCCATTGAGTATTGCGGTTTTTGTCTTTTAAATGCTGTAAAATTGATTAATGCCACACCTACACCATTGTTGGAGGAAAGCACTCCTCATGAGGTGCTTTATGGCACCAAACCAGATTATTCTGTGTTTAAAGTTTTTGGTTGCTTAGTTTTTTCTTGTACACTTCAGCAGTACAGGACAAAATCTGATTCTAGATGTAGGACTTGTGTCTACCTTGGAAACTCAAATACTTCCAATAATGCCACACCTACACCATTGTTGGAGGAAAGCACTCCTCATGAGGTGCTTTATGGCACCAAACCAGATTATTCTGTGTTTAAAGTTTTTGGTTGCTTAGTTTTTTCTTGTACACTTCAGCAGTACAGGACAAAATCTGATTCCAGATGTAGGACTTGTGTCTACCTTGGAAACTCAAATACTTCCAAGGGTGCTATTCTTTTGGGCATCACCAACAATGATATCTTTGTTGCCAAAAATACTCATTTTCATGAGACTTATTTTCCTTTATTTCAGCAGGTTCTAGGGCAAGCTAGATATTTCACTGATATGCCAGTACCTTTACCAGTTATGGATAGTTTTGATGATCTGTTGAATGAGTTAGCAGACCAACCAGACATAAGGTCTGTTGCAACTGAGGCTTCTAGTGAAGGACATGCTCCTGTCAGCCAACCACCTGCACCTGCACATGTTCAATTGAGAAAATCCACAAGGACAAGAAACTCACCAATCTTTTATCAATGTGGTGCTCATACAGTTCTCAGACCTTATATCTGCTGAGTGAAGTGATGAATGTGGAGAAACTTTTAGCAGAGTATGCCAGATTTATTAATGCTATTGATGTTGTTAATAACCTAAGACCTATAATCAAGCCATCAAGCATGACGCATGGAAAGAAGCTATATGCAAAAGGAAATTGAGGCTTTACAGACTACTCATACCTGGGAGATAGTTGACTTGCCCTCAGGAAAGAAGGCTATTGGGTGCAAATGGGTATGCAAAATCAAGTATCATCATGATGGTTCAGTGAAGAGATACAAAGTCATATTGGTGGCAAAGGGATACACTCAAACATATGGTATTGACTATCAAGAGACTTTTTCACTGTTGTCAAAATTACCACAGTCAGGATTTGCTAGCAGCAGCATCTAACAATTGGCATCTTCACCAAATGGATGTCAATACAGCCTTCTTACATGGATATCTGCATGAAGAAGTGTATATGCAGCTGCTCCCGGGATTTGAAACAAACAAACCAAATCAATTTTGCAGATTAAAAAATCTTTATATGTCTTGAAGCAAGCCAACACGCAGTAAGATTGCAAGTTTACTGAATCCTTGGAGGCACAAGGGTTATTCAATCCAAACATGATCATAGTTCATTCACTAAAGGGTCGGGACGGGTTTTTATTTCTCTGCTGGTATATGTAGATGATATAATAGCAGCAAGTCCCAGTGAGCAATTGATTCAGCAAGTCAAAGATGCTTTACATCAGCTGTTCACCATTAAAAACCTTGGAAATTTAATATATTTCCAAGGTATTGAGGCTGCTAGAACCCCTGCAGGCATTTCCTCTTAAAAGAAGTACACACTCAACCTATTCAACCATTTTAGAAGACAACAATGCATACAAATCACTAGTGGGTAAGTTAATCTACCTCACTTTTACCAGACCATATATAGCTTTTGGTGTCCTACGGCTGATTCGGTTTCTGGTCACTCCCACTGAAAACCACATGAAAGCAACACATTGAATGCTGAGATATTTGAAAGCTATAGGCCAAAGAATCTTCTTCCCAGCTAAGAATAGCTTTGTTCTGAGAGGATATAAAGACAGTGATTGGGCAGGTTGCCCTGAAATCAGAAAGTCGGTATTAGGCTACATAATGTTTTTATGGGATGCTCTTATTTCTATAATTATTCTGTCAATTAAATTAATGTCTGTATTTTATATCTCATATTGAGATTGACTGTCATAGAACTAGTTATTTAGTTTGCTGATAACGCCGTAAGTAGTACCATTAATTATACATTTATTTACCCCGAATTATGCTCAAAGAGAGGATAGGCAGGCTCGTTATTGTATGGAATATGTGTTAAATGCTATGTGTATGTTCCTAAGTTCATAATTTTGCATCTGTGTTATTTTCCTGAGGTTGGTACTATTTTACCTCGTTTTATGTATTTTCAGGATGTATCAATCTGGAGCATTAAAGGACGAAGCTGGACCAGAGGAAAGAATGTTAGGCCAAGTAAATAAAGTCAAAAAAAAGATCTGCCAGAGAAAAATAAGAATTGAAGGATCGGTTTACCATGGGCTAGGCCCGATAAATCGAGGGTCTTGAGGAACAAGAAATCGATTCTACCGCGTTTACTAGGTCCGTTAGGGTTTCTATGAGTCATAAGTCGGCTATTGTATCTATAAAAAGCCGCATAGACTGAGTATTACATAAGTATTGCATGTTCTATCTTTTATTATATACAATTTCAATGCAATAAAGTTTTCCTAAACTTTTGAAGTTTATTTTCTGGGTTCCTTCCCTTCCCTACCATCTCTAGCTTGAGGGGATCAAGCTAGATCTCCATTGTTGAAGGTATGAAGTTTTGAACATTCCTTTATGTCTTTAACATGGTAGATATGTTTGTATTCATGTGTTTTAGTTAATCTGCATGTTTAACGACCCCATAATTTACTTAGACTAATCACCATTGAGCAATGTAGATCCAAAAATAGGAAAAGCCGCCCCCGGTAAACCGGCGGTCTATACCGGTTTATCGAGGCAAAATTTAGAAAACCTATCTGGGATTCGCGTCAGCTATGTTGATCGACCGAAATAATTAAAACGAGTAATAGGTCTGGCTAATCTAGTATTCGTAATTCGTAAATTAACATGAAGTATTGATAGTGAAATGTTAGTTAGGACATTGTTTTGATGGACCCTAGGAACGTACTAATCAGTGTCGATAGCTTCCTAGACGGGTTAGCGGTATGAGTTAGCGCTCAATTATGACAATTCTAGTTTTGTATGCGTATGGGCTATTACGGACCAATTAAGGAGGGTAGCTGGCGTATAGATTATCTACTACCATGGTCGGAGTAGATAGGGTTAGGAATTGCACCCGTAAGCTTTAAAACTGAATTAAAAGCTCGCTCGATTAATTTACGAAAATTATGTGGGGAAGTAAACATAAGGATTAACTAATCCAAGTTAGTAGATCGGTAGGAAGAGGGGGAGGAATACCACGTTTCTTTCATGTACTTTGTTGGTCAAAGACTGTATATATGGCTTCTTAATTAGATTAGGATTGTTTATGCTTGAGATGTCTTGTCTCTGTGGGATCGACCTTGATTCGCCATACTATACTACGATTGAACTAGTATTCTTGCTAGTAATATCGACGTTAGTGACTTACACGCAATCATTTGCTGACTAACCCAGAAGAATAATTTAATGTATTTTTTTATAAAATACAGACATTAAATTAATCTTCTGGGTTAGTCAACAAATTAACTAAATAACTAGTTGTATGACAGTCAATCTCAATATGAGATATAAAATACATGCATTAATTTAATTGTCAGATTAATATTGATAAATTGATTATGTGGGCCTCAATTTCCTCATATAAGATATGGATAGTAATTGTAGTTAGAAAAGATTAAAATCAATTGTTAACTTTAATTGACCGAATTGAAAACAATTTATAATAATCTCACAGCATTTTCTGAATGTTGGAAAAAATTCAGTAAGATTGAATTAAAAAATGGTATGGTGAGTGGGAGAGGGAACTGTGACAATAAATCACACGGCTTCCACTGTTGACCAAAGCACCGTAAGATAAGGGTGACACCTCATGATGTTTTTACTTTGTCCCCCTTCAGATGGCCTTCACCACTATTGATATTCAAGGCTTGGTTTCCGAAAGTATAGGTATTGAAATTGATGAAATAGAGTTAAACAAAATAAATACGAAATTCTCATTAATCAGAAATGTATTCAAATTAAGTTACAAGGGGTCTGTTGAGAGGTTTTTGTAGATCATACTCTCAACGGTTAAGTCTAAGATTGTTACAACAGACTAACTGACTAGTCTGACTAACGTCTCAGCTGATCATACTATTAGTTGTGATAGTTATGTGTCTAGTCTTTCAGTTGTATGAAGTAACAGTTTGCCCATCTCATATGAGTTGTGTTCTTCTCATCTGGTCATCTTTTCTGCTCAGCTGACTGCCTCAGATCTGAATCTCTTTTGCCTTGCTGACAATTCTACTAGATGTTGTTCAGATATCAGAATAGTATGCACACCTTACTTGCATTCAACACTTCCTTAATCCATATTATATATGTTATTAATAGGGAGTCGATTTTACTTTATGGATGTGACTCACCCTTCGGTGGCACCCTTTGAGTAGTACTCAAAGTCGAGACAGTGGGTTACACTCATAAGAACTCACTTAAATGGTTTTTGTGGGTTTAGGACAAAATGAAGAGGTAGTCGGTTTTTAATTGAAGAACATGAGGTTATCTTGAATAATTTTTTAAACGGATTCGAGATTGTCTCAGTTTAATCATCTCTTTTTTACCTACCCTTCAGTGGCAGTACAAATGTGAGATTAAATTCCTCGAGAATTGGTAGGAAAAACATATTGCATGACATTTATAATTCCTGAAATAATTTACTTTTTGGTGTATGGTTAGTAGTTAATATTGCTATAATCTACTTTCAGCAATCATGTCCACTCACACATCACAATTTCTTAACATAAAATTAACCGGAGATAACTATACCAAGTGGAAGTCAAACATCTATGTCGCTCTCACGTTCGAACACATCAAGTACGTTCTCGTTGAGGATTCTCATCCTAAGCCTGCATAAGAATCTGATCCCGTTGATGTCGTGGCCTATAAGAAATGGGTCGAGGACAAAAACAAGGCTCGTGGAATGCTTTTGGCAACCATGTCCGATATTATTTGGAATAAGCATGAGAACATGGATACAGCTTAAGACATCATCGGTTTGGAATATAACACAAGTTCATAAACTTGTCCAGGTATACTCGGGGGGATATACCTATATATATACAATCAAAATGCAGAGCGAAATGAAAAGGACACATGTCTGAGGTAATTTGCATTGAAATTCTCATTGAAAATTTGACATATTACAACTACAGAAGGGTGCAATAACCTAAACACCATTGTCGGCACCAGAGGGTTGGGATGATGTAGGATCAACTTCTTCTACAGTTGAATATTTAGACACAACATCCACACCTGACTGAAAATCTACTTGACGCTCTTCGAAGACGCCATCCAAACCTTTTAATTGAAGGTAGGGAGGACGGGATAATGAGGATCTACCTCATAACATGTTGTCAGCCCCTCTCAATTATTTTGCCAAGCTGAGCAGGTACTCGACCCATTTTTTATATTATTGTAAGCTAAGCAAGTACTTAGCCTCTTCTTATTTTATTGTCAAGCTGAACAGGTTTTCAGCCTCTTTCATTTATATTACCGAGCTAAGCAAGAAGTAAGCCTCTTCTCATTATATTGTCGAGTTGAGCAGGTCCTCGGTCTTTTTCTTTGTTATCATAGATTTCTTATCCTTGGTGAGCTGAGCGAAACTCAGCCTCTTGCTTTACTATGGACGAGACGAGAAGATCTTAGTCTCTTTTTTCGGTCATTATGGATGAACTAAGTAAATCTTAGCCTCTTTATTTATTTTTATGGATGAGCTAATTTAATCTCAGTCTCTTTATTTATTATTATAGATGAGCTAAGCATGTCTCAATCTCTTTGCGCTTATTATTAACTAAGTCAATCTTGGTTTTATTCTATTGGATGAGCTGAGCAGGCCTCAGTCTCTTCTAGCATATTGGTGAATATCATGTTCGTTAATTATTATCAGCTCATACTTCGGTTTTCTATTATGAGCTGAGCAAATACAATTCATATATACATGGGCATGTCCCAGCGTTATTTGTTATATCGAAAGATGTTGCTCAAAGAAAATGCTACAAATAGCTCAACAACTAGTAAACGACCATCTTGATTTAAGACAGAGCTGAGCAAGGCTCAACCTCTTGTTATTATATCTCCAAGTTGAGCAGGACTTACCATCATTCTATTTTATTGGTGATCTAGGTAGGGAGAAAAATATCTCATCACATAAAGACTGAAGTCTTCCAAATTATATGAGGACAATTCCACACTACTTATCATTAGTTGCATAAGCCTCATTCTTTAGTCATTTATTTTGATTGATCAAGCATGTCTCCAACTCGGGCCGAGTAGGAATCAATCTTATATTTCTAGGGAGTTGCACGGGCTTCATCCACATAATCTGAACATGGCTCAATCATATTCATCTTATTCACAAACCTGGTAGACTCTACAAGCATCATTCACTTATTCTATGGCGAGATAAACTTGACTCAAGTAGGGATTGAACTTGGCCTTGTTGGAAAGGCCATTGCACTTCATGGTATTGACCAGGGTTCGAATCCCCATCCTTGCCCCCTCTCAAAAGTATTATAGATACTGAGCACAACTCAATACTATCTTATTGGTGAGCTCAGCATGCTCTATCTATATAAATTTAGAAAAGCTCAATTCTATCATTCTATGTATGTAAGCTAAGCATATCTCAACCTCTTTTTGTACAAGACCCGGCATACTTCAGTCTTCCATTATTATCTTGGCAGGACTCATGTGTTTATCTTCAAGACATGGGTAGGACCCAACGACATCTATTATTTCAAATATGAAATTGTCCTAAATCTTACTCTTTGACAAACCAAGTCCCAGGCTCCCTTTGAGGGGCATAGTTATCAGAACCGGACTAGACATTCAAAGAAAAAGACAATGGGTCATCGGGTCACCGGGTCAATCGATGGGTCATTGGTTCAACCGGTGGGTATGTACTCACTACATATAATAAAAACATAATGACATATCAAGACATAAGGAAAAAATTCTAATACGACATCCAAAATTATTTCCAAAATATTCCAACATCCAAATCACAAACAAGATACAAATGAAATGTGTAAATTATAAAGAAAGACTACAATACTAGTGAAAACCCACAAAAATTCCGAATACAAGATCTGGTTTATAAACTTTGTACATTATATAATAACATAACCATACTACTCCCCAACTTTCCAACTAGTACCAAATTTATAATAAAGAATTGAATGGCTGAAACTTATTTGTTATCACAAGCAATCTAATGAAAGAAAAGAAATAAGAACATAGAGAAGAAAAGAAACAGGAATTAAGAATGAAGAAACTCATGTCATGATTATACATATATAATAGATCTTAAAACTAAAAAGAAAATAAGTGAATATGAACTTTGTTTCTGAGTTTGAAGTGTATGTTAAATGAGTTGAATCTTGACGAGGAAGAGGGAATTTTTACAGCATTTATTGTTGGGTGGAGGAAGCCTGAAGGAATGAAAAGTCAAATGATACGTGAATGAAATTAAGGATTTTGCATTTTTCTGTGATTATAGATAAGTAAAATATTTATTTTGTATTTCAAGTTAAATCTCAATGATTTATTAAAAGAAAAAAACACCGGTCATACCAATAATCGTCCGGGTCACGGTTTAGCGGTTCAACTGGAGGGTTAAGCAGTTTTGAGCGGTCGGACTCCTTAAACGGTCAAATAACCGGTTCCGTGTCCGGGTCACCAGTTTTATCGGTCCGATCTTCGGTCCGGTCCGATTTTGATAACTATGCTACATAGTAGTAGCAGGGCGCCTCAGACTTGAGCATGACTCACATTGTCTAATGAGCGACGTCAAACTGGACACGACCTCATTTATTATATCAACAAAGTGAGTTGGCCTCAATTTCTTTCATAAAATAATGAAGGTTCATTCTCTTATTCAACAAGAATGGACGCCGGTCCTGTATTATCATCATAAAACCAAACAGGTTCTAATATCTCTTACTTTAAGAAAAGTAATACACAAGACACCAGAAATTGACACTCGTGTCCCCAAAAAACAATGTCAAAAAGCCTTGATCGCGTGTAAGTAGTTGATACTAGAAAGCGGACTAGGTCCTTCTTAGTATAGCAAACGAGCAAGGGTCAATCCCACAGAGACTCGAGGAATATCCGAATATACTTATTAATGTAAAAATAAAGAATACAAACAGTGGTCATTGACCAACAATTAGACAAGGAAAATAAAAACACAACAATTAACCCTTCCAATAAATTCATCCTAGCTTTGTACTAACCAATTTAATATAACTAACGACACCCTTAATTACCACGTATACCTGATTCGTGATTATTATTTTGTTATACAGCTATGGATGCAATTCCAAAGATTGACTCTAATTCTTTGCTAAACAGTAGAATCATATCCTCAGCTAGGTGTCTACCGTGGACGGGCTAGAATTTCACTAACTAGAACACACATATAAACTAAGAATGTTGTTTTAACCGGATAACCTCACCTAAGCAGCCACCGTGGACAAGCTGGCACGTTCTTAAGCGATCGATCACCTATGTCCAATTCAACACTTCGACATGGTTCCTTCGTGTTGAATTACAAAGACATAATAGACTGGCCAGATCTGACACACGTAGGTTAAAGGTTGCTCCGCTGCTGTTGGTGTGGAGAATCCAATATTCTGGGTTACATTATTATGAATCTATTATTACTGGTTAATTATGGTGTGTCAATTATAAAGATTGGTTAACAACGCGCTAATTCATGGAAAAGTTATCATTTATATGAAATATGAAAGAATGTTCAAAGTTTCATACCTTGATGATGAGGAATAGCTAGAACAACTCAAGCTAGTGATTGATTGGGGGTGGGAACCGTTGAACACAAAGAACTTGCTTCAAGAACGCAAAATCACATGAAAAGTTTTATTCAATAATATAAATATATCATACAAGTCTGAAATAATGAACACACATATTTTCGACTGCTAGCTACGGGCTTTATATAGCCGACCTAATCTAACCCTAACCGACATAAAATACGCATCAGTAAGTTGGTTCATCTCCCGCAGGCCTAGCCGTGGCCCAAGTGGTTTCCGCTGCGGCTAGGCCGGGCTTCTCTTGACTCTGAAGAGTCCTCATGTCTTGCATCTTTCTGTGGCCCAAATCCTCTAATCAAATCAGCTCTGATCCATCCTTTCATAGCTCAAAATTCCATCATCTGTAAATAAAAATAAAACATGGCAAATTAATACAATTCTGGAAATAAACCATGCAAATGCATAATAATTAGTTACAGACTTTTCACTACGCAATTGGCCCATAAATCATAAAATTCTCAAACTAATTTACTTTAATCAAGCTCAATCTTAGGGCATGAAAGGTAGAAAATAAAATACCAACCTGTCAGTTAAAAAGCTGAAAAACCCTTGTGATTTCGTTTTTTTCACTTTAAATCAGGATGAGTTTATTCTTGACAACACTTTTACAATAGAAACAATTGTTCTTGTGGTTTTCTTTCGTTATGTTGCCCCCTAGAAAACATTAAATTTATTGTTTTTAGTAGATTTCAGTTTCAAGATTCATTGTGATCGCCTTCTGTGATGTCTTGCACAATTTCAATAGGGTACGGAAAAAGATTGATCTTTTTGCAGATCTTTAATATATACATGATAATTTCTTCTTTATATCTTTGATTTCAATGGAATTGGGATTGTTTGATGTTCATTATATTGACAAAATCATCATTATCTCAATTTTTATAGCCAGGATAATTTGAAAATTGGCGGATTGAACCCTCATAATAATTGCGACTGAATTAGTTTGAATTTTCTAGTTTCTCGATGAATTAAGTTCTAATAATTATTCTTAACATTTTTATTAATCTGATCAATTAAAATCCATACGCATTCTTATACTTGGCTTTGCGGAAAGTTGTAGGAAAAGAAATACCGGAATCGCCTAGTAAAAGGGAAACTTGAAAAAATATGCTAAAAAAACATATTATTTGTGTGGTGTGCTTCAAAAGAATAACATTTGAAAAATATGCCTGAAAAGTATTTCGTAGCGTTTTCGTAGCTATTTCACAGCGAATACGTAGCGAATCAGCTACGAAAAGCTTTTCAGGCAAATTTTACAAATGTTATTCTTTTGACACATACAACACAAATAATATGCTTTTTAAGCATATATTTTCAAGTTTGTCCTAGTAAAATTGACTACTCTATAGATTTGATTTCTTATTAGAGGTTTCTAGCCTCAGTTAGGCATATCAAAGAATAGTAATGCCTGATTGGTCATTTAGACATTATCCTAATTGTTTGGATCATTCTCTTGGTTATTCATTTTTTTTCGGAAACAAAATATACGCATACCCACTTTTTATTTCTATTGAAACTCGAATCCGTTTGCTTCGGATTAAGGAGCCACAGTAATTACCACTGGACCAATGCCTCACTTGCCTCTTGGTTATTCATTTGAAGGGGCCGGCGGCTATTTAGCTTTGTTGACCAAAATTTTTGCTCAAATAATTTTTTGGAAAACAAATGTTGCCTACATAGTCTTTTCCATATTTTTTCTCCTTACTTGTCCAAAATACCCCTGTAAATGTTGCTTAGATAGTCTTCTTCTTCAACTCCCAAAATCCCTCGCCGGAACCATGCCGGAATCCCGCCGGAACACCCATTCACACCCAAATCACACTCATTCGAACCCAAATCACCCATTCAAACCAAAATCACACCCATTCGAACCCAAATCACCCAACCGGAATCTCGCCGGAACACCGATTCGAACACCCATTCAAATGAGCTCGCTGGAACAACCATTCCAACACCGCTATTGCTCAAAAAAACGAGTTAATGGAGGAAGAAGAAGAAGGAAGAAAAAAAAGAAAAAAACGAGTAGAAGAAGAGAAGAAAAAAACGAGTTTGAAATAGAGGGAGTAGAAGAGGAGAAGAAGAAGAAGAAAGATGGAAGTAGTATAATGAAAGATAAGGGAGTTTGAATTTTGATATTCAAAATTCAAATTTGGGGAAGGAGGGAAAATTTGGGAGTGAATTAAAAGGAGGCAAAATGGGAAAACCATTAATTTCGGCTTTTTCTTTTCTTTTCTAATTGGACAAAATAGTCAAAGACTTTATTAGTAATGAAAGTCTAAAAGAATACTATATAGGCAATTCCCCCTCATTTTGAAATCATTGTTAAAAGTAATTTTTATATTAGCATACTTTAGTATCTTCAAGTAATCAATAGTTTATTTTTTAGAAAGAGTAATCAATAGTTACTTTATTATTTCACCCAGGGCCGGCCCTGGGGGTGGGCGAGATGGAGCGACGACCATGTGCTTACATGATATAAGGGCTCAAATATACATCTTTATTAATAGTAATTAAGCTAGTCTATTAGATAAGCAGTGATTATAGACTTCTATTAATGCTAGTTCGATTCTTGATATTGACATATTTTGGTTTTATTTATTTATTTATTATAAATGATATATAAATTTACCGTTAATCATTTGTAAAGTAATGATGCTATTGAAAATCTGCTCTAACTGACTGCTCAGGCCCACGAACATAATCATATGTTGGAAATATTAAACTTGATACTATAATTGATGGTTTTGCATCTAGACATGCACATAAATTGTTTTTCATGATCAATTTGTTTTCTTGCTATTGTTTTTATGTTGTCGATCGGTGTATCGCAATCTTTTGATGTTGTTGGTTACGATTCCGTTGTTTGTGATGTTTTTGTTTAAGCTATTGTTATTTTTCCTCTACTGATTCAATAATTTTATTGTTTTTTACATTTGTCATATGTTGTTAGATTATAGCCTTAGCATTTGACTTGAACGTGATTTGACTTATGTTACTATCACTACCAAAAAACACTATATTGCTACACTAATTTTTGCCACGCACACAAAAATAGTGTGGCTAATATATATATAGTTGGATTTTTTGCCACGCTCCTGTGGCTAAAACTAAACATATAGCAACACTTTTGTTGTTGTGTGACAAAGAATAGTGTAGCAAAAGATATAAATTAATTTTATTAAATAAAAATTGTGCCTTTTTTCAAATTTTACCCCGGGTCCATTAAGTCATAGGAACGGCCATGTTCACCCTGAATCAGTTTGTCAGCCCAGACCTAGAGCAACAATAACTATGGTAATCAACTTAATTTTCACGAAAACCACCTCATACTCACATGTATAGTACGTAACGATTTAATATATGGCTTGTGATATATGTATATATGTATGTATTTGGCAGTAATTTGTGATATAGAAAGTGTATCTATGGCGTATCGTCGAATGTCGCTTTTGTATTTATCCTTTACCAATACCAAAAAAGGGTACTTAAACTTATATTCAATAGACTACACCGTGCCAACATAATGATCTACTCCTTTTATATAAGTGGTTCATTATTCAATGTGTCGCTATGAACATGAACCACTTATATACAAGTGACTAGTATCTTTTTGTTACTTAACTTTAACAACATTTTGTGATGACAACATATTACCCGGAACTTTGTTTCAAAATAACTTGTTGAGATAATGAACCATGGGATCTGAACGACGTAATTTCATTTCGGTGGAAAAAAAAAGAGACAGTAAACATTATACAACATTGTATGAAAAATCTAATCATGAAACATCATGGTTTCATGATAATTAGATGTGTTATTTGTTGTAATTGGGATTGTCGTTATAACTATTGTTGTTGTCATAAGTATATATTAGTATTAGTTACTATTGATATTATCAGTACTTTAACTTTAATTTACTAACTGGGTTCAAATATATTATTATTATTATTATTATTATTATTATTATTATTATTATTATTACGCCAACCAACAAAAGCAACAGAGCCGAGGACGAGATGTCATGGTCAGCCCTCACCATAGAAAAAGTTGAAAAAAAGGAATACAAACATGTGAAGGTGGTTATGAGTACATACAATTTTTGGACTAAGCAATCTAACCGTTTGCGGTGTGCTGATGATCACGCTGAATCATCTACTTTGTCTCTTACTCTCCTGGTTTCCTTAATTAAAGAAGAGGGTATTTTTCCGCCAAAGGTCGAAAGCTTACATTAAGGAGAATTAACAAGTAAAATGACATATCGGCGTACAGTCTTTTCAAAATACTCATAGGTCAGAGCTGAAAGAGAAAGCAACAAGACTGTGGGCAATCTTGTTACTTTCTCTTATTCAAAAAAAAAAAATCTTGTTACTTTCTCTTCCCGAATGCAAAATTATACAAAGCTCAAACAAGCTAATTTGTGACGTTGTGACGTCCGAGTCCTTATCCGAAAAAAACTTGCGGCACTCATATATTTTGTTTTTAAAATAATAAAAGAAATGTATACGTAAGCCTCGTATTACAATATCGCTTGAGTAAAGCAGAATTAAAACTAAAGAAATGACTTGGGAATGTCAAAAAGCATAACGGATTAACCGGTTCCATTCCACGTTTAAGAAAACTAAACGACAAATTAAACAACGAAAAAAATGTTTTTTGAATCTATTACAAATCCCAATGAAAAACAAGAGACAAAAAAACTAGGAATTCTCAAACAATAAATGTTTACATCTCTCAAACAATATTAAAATGCATGAAATAAAAGATAAATAAAAGATAATATTTTTCAACATATCATCCCGAGCTTATACGTCAACTCCGTCTCAGCTATCATCATAACCATAATCATGTACTTGCCAGTCACCTTCTCGGGTGGGAATAGTAATAAAGGCAATAAGTGCAATTGTACTTAGTAAGGGGTAGAAGAATCGGAACTAAAGAAAAACATTCACATAATATAAGCATTAAAGGTCAACAAACTCTACCACATATGTAGAAACTGCTCACGCCCCTCTACTAGCCCCACTAGCAAAACCCTGACAAAATAAGGGTTTGTTACACCACGATCAAGGGACACTGCGTATGGTGAAGACTGCATCACAACATATTAAGCACCTCATATGGTACGGACTTGTCTGTGAGGAAGATTACACGAGCCGTTTGGCATCAGACCATGTGGAGGTGTAATAGTTCCATGCTGCGAGAAGGAAACGTGCCTCACCAATGCTCATGGTCAACCTTCACCATAGAAAAAGTCGAAAAAAGGAATACAACATGTGAAGATGGTTATGGGTACATACAAATTTTGACTAAGCAACGCACCATGTTAATAAGCAATTTAATCGCTTATGTGTGTCTTTGGTGATTACGCTGAATCATCTATCTCGTCTCTAACTCTCCTGATTTTTTTAATTAAAAAAAGCGAGTTTTTTCCCCACCAAAGGTCGAAAGCTTACATTAAAGAGTATTAATGAGTAGAAATCCATATCGGCATACAACCTTTCCAAAATACTCCTACGCTCGAGTGAAAAAAAGTAACAAGATTGTGGGCAATCTTATTGCTTTATTTTCCAGTATGCAAAAAATGTCTTTTGTAACAGCGATGAAATGTATTCTATAACATTTCTACAATCAGCCTGAGAGTGCGTCTTTTTTGGAGCAGCAATTGACGAGAGACAGATTATCAGAAAAGTAGATGAGTTTTTTTAATTCCTATAGAGTGACATCTTCAAAGGCACCACCGCAACGCTCCAGTTTTAGAATCAAAAGGCGGAGTTACTGAGGAGTTTCGGGGAGGCCCAAGCTTCCAAAAATGAGCTATCACCATAAAAAAAAAAGGCGGCTCCATAACATGCAAAACAAGAGTCTGACTTCCAGGCTGCATCACCGTAAGCCCTCACTGCATCAAGGGGAAGGTCCACGTGCTGAAAATCAGGAGAAGAAGTAAAAAATCAAGGGAAATCTTTTCTAAATGATTAGCCCGAAAAAAGTCATTTCTTGCTTCATAGGAAAAAGCAGCAATATCCGAGAATGACCAAAAAAAATATCATAGATTCTTCTACATCTTGCTTTCCAAATTAACCAAAATGCAAAGCACGATAAAATAAATATGTCATGAAGCTTATTAAAACAACTAGCAGCAGAAACACATTTCCACCAGGAGATAAGTGTCGTCCCCAGTGAAAAAAAGTTGTCTTGGTTAATACCTATAGTCTTCCAAACATTTTTTGCAAAAGGAAATGAAATGAACAAAAATGATGGAATGGAATGAAACGAGCTAGCAGACAATGGAATTGTAAGCTGACAGAGTCATTGAGCAACAAGGATTTGTTCAGTCTAAGAATGATCACAGTTTGTTCACAAAAGGATCAGGAAAGTCCTTTATTGTTTTCAAGTTTATGTAGATGACATAATAGAAGCCAATCCTGATCATCACTTGATTCAGCAAGTTAAAGACAATTCACATAAGCAATTTACAGTCAAACATCTTAGTAAACGAAGATGTTTTTTGGGCATTGAAGTAGCCAGAACATCTGAGGGTATTTCAATCTCTCAAAGTAAGTATACCTTAAATCTTCTCCAAGAATATGAGTTTTGGGGGCCAAGCCTGCCAAAATACCTATGGAATCTAAGCAGACCTTACAACATTGAGATTCAGCTCTGGTGGAAGATAATACTTCTTGTAGATCACTAGTTGGAAAGATGATATATCTCTCTTTCACCAGACCTGACATAGCCTTTGCAGTTTCATAGCTGAGTCAATTTTTGGACATGCCTATGAAAATCATATGAAGGCTGCTCAAATGCTTTTGAGATATCTGAAGTCCAATCGAGGCCAAGGCATATTTTTCCCAGCTGAGAACGACCTTGTATTGAGATAATTCACTGATATTGATTGGGATGGATGCCTTGAAACAAGAAGATCTATTTCAGGATATATGATGTTCCTAGGAGATGCTCATATCTCATGAAAATCTAAAAAACAAACCACTATTGCAATAAGTTCTTCAGAAGTTGAGTACATGACTATGGCTAATGCTACCTGTGAAATTCAATGGCTTGTTTACATTCTCCACGATTTGCAGATCCATGTTCAGCTACATGCTCTATTATTTTGTGACAATGTCAGTGCTATGCATATTATTTCAGCCTTAATTTCCTGAAATAACTAAGCATATTGAGATAGACCATCATGTTGTTAGAGACAAATTCAAATACGGCCTGCTTAAACTCCTACTTGTGCACACCAAGGAGCGGATTGCTGGTATTCTCACCAAGGCTCTGGATGCACCAACTTCTCTTGTTTTCTAGAAAAACTAGGCATTTTCAAGATCTTTCAGCCAGGTTCCAGTAAATAAAGAAATGTTGACTATAAGAGGATGTTCAAGATGATTCATGTATCACTATCAACTTTATAAGGTTTTATAATGTATGGATAAAGGCATGGTGATACAAAAAGATGTACTCAAGTGAAAAAAGCTTAGCACACTGCAACAGTCAACTCAGCACAGTTGATAGAGGCAGCAGGCAACTCAGCTCAGCTGAGTAACATAGCTAGGTAGTTGTTCTGTAACAGACTTGTAATTATTCTGTTGTAACAGACTTGTAACTTCCTTTTAACTGATACATGTCTATAAATACCCCATGATCAGCAGCATCGTAACTAAAGTCATTCATTATTCTTAAGTAATAAGAATTCCACATTTTATTTTGTTGTGTTTGTAGTTTCACAACTTCAACAAATATAGTTAGCTTTACCACCCAAACACAAACAGTTAAACTTCCATTTATCCAGCTTATTTTTGCATTTATAAAAAATATAAGAAAAATCCTACCTTTTTTACCTACTCACAACAACAGGGAGACCAGTGTACTTTGTGTGATGTACTTCAGAGAGGCCATTAGGACAAGACCTCAGACTTGCATCTAATAGATGCATTCTTACAGAAGAACACAACAAAGTTAATGGATTGGCTATAAGTTTGTTCATAAAGTTTGAGAATCTTTAACCTAGAGGCACAAGAAGCATTAGCTTTAGGATCAGTAAAGAATCATCAACAAAAATAGATGGTTGATGTAGGGACTGGCCTTTGAGATTCTGATACAAGGAACATCTCCATTAGGGTTAGCTTTCCTAAGTAAATGACTAAGTCACTGAGTGCATAAAATATAAATATATGGAGATAGGGGTCTCCTTGACTTACTCTACTTGAGAAAGCCAACCATGTTACTATTAATGATAAAAGAGAAAGAGACAATGGTCACACATTCCCTAATCAGAGAGATCCATATATAATGTGTATCCAAGCTTCATCAAAATAAAGAACAAATAAGGCCACTCAATTATATCAAAAGCTTTAAACACATCTAATTTAAGATCCATGAAAGCATAATTGCCTTTCCAGTTGTTGATCAAGTAATGTATGGATTCATTATCAATTATATAGCTATCTATAAGCTTCCCGTTAGGGAAAAAAACATTTTGACTATCACTAATGAAAATGGGGAGAAGCTTCTTTAACGTGATAGCTAGGACCTTAAGGATAACTTTATAGACAACATTACAAAGACTGATGGGCCTAAAGTGGGAAGCTTCAGTGGGATTGTCAATCTTAGGAATAAGGACAATACAAGTGTGATTAAGTTCTTTAAGAAATTTCCCTTTCAAAATAAAGCTATTGAGAGCTCTCATCACATCCACTTTGATTATAGGAAAACAACTCTTAAGCAAAACCAATTATGGATGCTTGCTTCCAATAGTTTCCACCTCATTATAAGCATTAGCAAGCTCGGCCATCAACTTTTTCAAGTGAGATAAAGGCATGTTCTTGTCCATACTTTCTTTTACCTGATCCTTGAGTTGTCTCATTCTGTGGGAAAAATTTGGCATACTAGTTCTCTTACAAATATTCAGACGCATCCTCACTGCTTTAATTTTGCATAGAATTTGTAGTAGGGTGTGCCATGAAAGCTCTGAGACCATCTGTCTGATACCACTTCAAAGAAACCCGGTTTTGAAACCCATCTATCATAAGAAATAATGTCTTTTTCCAACCAGTAAAGTCAGCACTACAAGTGATATCCATGAGACAATGATCGGAGGAAGCCATATCAACATGTGTAACAGTGGCATTAGAGAAAGCGGAAGTCCAACTTGGAGAAGCAAGAGCTCTGTCAAGTCTCTCCATAATAGGTTCTTCACCGCCTCACACCCACGCCAGTCCAGAAATATCTGATATATCCCAGATCAACAAGGCCACAAGAGGGTATGTAACTTCTAAAATCATCAAAGAAAGTATCCACTCTCACCCTTCAACCACACTTTCTAGAATTGGAGATTATGTCATTAATGTCTCCCGCAAGCACAAAATAATCTCCCCGGATATATGTTCTATCTAGCAAAAATTTCCAATGTTCTTTTTTATGTACAACCGAGGGACTGGAATATACACCTATAAACCACCAATAAATACTTCGCTTATTATCCTTAATACATACCTCAATTGTAAAAGGGTAGTGACAACAGATACAACATCATCATCTTTTTTTCTAGAAAACAGCTAGACCACCAGACAATCCAAGAGGTTTCACGGTCGTTACATGATCAAAACGAAACTTATTGCAGAGCTTATTATGCAAAGTAGAGGTATTCTTTGTTTCAACCAAAAACAAAAGATCGGGGGAGTGAAGTTTACACACCTCCTTATCCTGGGATATTGTGTAGGAGCTCCCCAAACATTGACAATTCCACACCATAATCCTCATTGTCGGGGTGAGAGCCATTTAGGGTTGGCTGCCTTCACCCCACTTTGAATGGCATCAAAAGAGACCGGCATAATCTTCAGCTTCTTGAAGAAAGGTTCCATCAGCTCAGTAGTTACCTCATATTGTTTGATTTCTATGCATTTTTCAATATATTTCTTTGTCAATGCATCAAAGTCTTGAGGATAGTAAATTTCAGCACCTTTTCGGATTAAATTCCCACTTTTCCTCCTTAACACTAAGCTCTAATTGCTTTACCTCTACCTCAAACAAATTTTCAATATTTTCTTATGAAGGCCCCTCTTGAAAAGCAGCAGGAATTTCATGAGTGCTGACATTAGGATACCATTCAATCATCAACACATTTGAAGATGGTTGCTTGGGAGTTTCATCGGCCGACTCCTGAATATTAACATGTGCATAAGAGGGACGAGTAGCTGCAATAGGATATAAGCTTCAAAATTTGGGGACATTCCCCTCATTCTTGTCACTTACTGGGCAATTCTCCCTTATAGCAGCAACATGCCCGAAACTGGTTGATCATTCCGTTTCTACTTTTCCACGTCTTCTATGAACTTGAGACTTATGACTGGATGATGTTTTTCACAAAGGGATTTTAGGGTTCCTTCGTTGCGAGTTAGAGTAGCATCGATCTGCTAATGAGAAATTATTGTGGTGGCAAAAGCTGAGGCCCCAGGACCAAGAGGTCCCGGGTTCAAGCCTCTCTTATGGAAAAAAAAGGGTGTGTGTGTTTAAGCTTTTGTTTTGTTATAAAAAGGGTAGCATCGATCAGCTGTATGCCCGATAATTCCACAATATGCACGGTAGAGAGATACATTTTCATATTTGAGAGAAACCCATCTTTTAGCATCATCCTGACTGACCAACATGCCTTGAACGGATGGAATGGAATGAAACTGATGGAATGTAATGGAATGGAATGAAACTGAATGAATGGAATGCAATGAAATAGAATGAAGTGATTCCATTCCTATGTTTGGCATGCACTCGAATGAAACGTGTGAGATTCTATAAGGTGTGCCAAGTGACACGGTGAGTGATGGGCATGCGTGAGGATGAGTGTGGCGGGTGCATGGTGGCGGGGCATGCTGTGGTCGGTAGTGTCGGATGATGTGAGGTGGGAGATAGTGGTGGTTGTAGTGGCGGTGGTGGTGTTGGGGCATGCGGTGGTCGGTAGTGACAGATGATGTGAGGTGTGCGATATCGGTGGTTGTGGTGGCGGTGGCGGTGGTGACGAGAGTGGTGTGGTGTTCGGGGAATAGTGATGGTAATGTGGGATGTGGTGGTGATGCCGGTGGGTGTGGTGACACGGGTGGTATGGTGTGCTGTGATGGGTGATGGTGAAGTGGGTGGCGGTGGTAGAGTGAAGATCGCTAGTGATTGAGTTGCTTGTGAAGGATGATAGTGGCAGAGGTTGATGGTGGGATAGGTTATGGGTGACGATGAAAAAGACGTTGGTGAGGTGGGTGGGGGTATAGGGTATTGGTGAAATGGTTGGTAACATGAGGTGGTTTTGGGGCAGTTGATTGTGGGTTGTGTTATGATGAGGGATGATGATTAGTTGTGACGAGGGTCGTGACAGGATAAGCGGCAGTGGTGGCTGGTGGGGGTGTGGTGGGGTGGGCGGATGGCACGGGAGAAGGCGGGTGGGTGGTGGTGGTTGGTTTTTGTCGTTAGGTTATGTTTTATATTTCTTTCCATCGATGCATTCCGTCCATTCCGTCCATTTTTTGATGGAATGAAACTTCATTCCATTCTCTCGCATCCAAACATGCCAAAATGATGGAATGAAATGAAAAAATCATTCCATTACATTTCATTCCATTCTAACAATCCAAATGCAGCATAAAGGTTTAGGGAGATCCAGATCCACTAAACATGACAAAGAACAAAATAGCAAGCCCAAAAGTGAATCCAAACAGCAATGATCCAGTCTTCTCGCAAACATGCTTGGCCCAGGCCCATTATCACAATACACAAATCTACAGCATGAGGCAACCTTCTCAGCATCATAAGGAAGAAGGGATACTTGGGGAACAAGTTTGTACTACTGAATATTCGAGGAATATTCCCTTGTTGACTGGAATATTCTAGGAATATTCCTCCATTGACTGGAATATCCTGAGAATATTCCCTGTGCATAAGCCTGTGATTAGCCAATCATTAGATAGTATAAATAGACAGCAACAGTGTATCATAAATAACAACAAAATAATGAAATTACTTTGATCATTACTTTTCTACATGGTATCAAAGCAAGGTTAAGAACCTACCTTTTCGGTTTTTTGTTTCTGTTTTCATGGCCAATCAACAGCAAATTGCACCAATTAGTCCTTATTATCTTCATCCCAATGAAAATCCTTCATTGGTGCTCGTCCAACCACCACTTGCAGGAAACAATTATCATGCCTGGTCTCGATCAATGAGAATGGCTCTCATGTCCAAAAATAAGCTGGATTCATCAATGGTAACTTACCAGCACCTCCTGTCAATGATCCGGATCACCACGCATGGGAACAATGTGACAGCATGGTACTATCATGGCTGCTCAACTCAGTTTCAGGTTCCATAGCACACAGTGTTATGTGGTTAAATTCAGCAAGAGAGGTATGGCTTGACATCCAGGAAAGGTTCTCCCATGGTGATCATTTCAGATTGTCAGACCTGTTAGAAGAAGTGAATTCTGTTAGGCAAAACGATTTGTGTGTCACAGATTATTACACAAAGCTTAAGATTCTGTGGGAAGAGTTATTGATTCTAAGGCCTTATCCTAATTGAACTTGTAGTCCTATATGTAATTGTGGAGCAATCAGAGTGTACAGAGACTACTTTGAGTCAGAATGTGTCATAAGATTTCTAAAAGGACTCACTGAAAGCTTTGCACCAGTTAAGGCGCAAGTGATGCTCATGAATCCATTGCCACCAATTAATCAAGTGTTTGGCATGGCCATAAAGCCTGAAAGGCAGCTCAGCTATTGCATTGGATATCATGACAAGCCAGATAATCCAGTCATGGTCATCCGTGAGATCTAATTATGGTCAAAATAGTGTGCCTAGTGGTAGTACTCAGTTTCCAAAAAGGCCTTTATCTGGAAGTAGATATTTCCAGTGTAACTACTGTGGATTGCATGGACATACAGAAGATAGATGTTATAGAAAGCATGGTTTCCCCTCTGGTAGCAGGGGAAGGGGCAGAAATAACACAAATACAGGTAGGGGAGGCAGAATTTCTGCTAATCATGTTGATTCTGGTGAGGAATCTCTCTGAGAACCACCAGGGCAAACAAGCACATTCAATTTTACTCAGGAACAGTTGGATGAACTCAGAAACCTGCTGAATGTGTCTCCTGCAACTGGAACTAAGGATGACACAGAGCACATGGTCAATCAAGCTGCTGTCCTGAGTGCAAATTTTGGACAGCACACTGGTAAGTATGGTGGTAAGTCTGAAAGTTTTATCTCAAAACAGTGGATTATAGATTCTGGTGCCTCAGATCATATAACATGTAATCTTAATATTCTTCAATCACATTACCCTATTCAAGCCACCTATGTCACCTTACCTGATGGAAGAACTACCACAGCTACTCACAGAGGCACAGTTCAATTAAACCACATACTGATACTGTATAATGTTCTATACATACCTGATTTCAAACACAACTTAATTTCTCTTAGCAAATTGCTGCATGACAAAACTCTATATGTTATTTTCACAACTAATCTTTGCCTAATTCAGGAACATACGACCAAGATGCAGATTAGATTAGCTAAACAAGTCCATGGCCTTTACTATCTCCTTCCTGATCATCCTCAAAATATTCCTGATCATCCTCAACACATTTCCAGCTCTAGCAACTCCAATCAACTTGTCAATAAATCTGGTTTTTCTATGCTTTGTAATAGGCCTGATGCCTACATATGGCATCTTAGGTTAGGGCACATGTCCAATAAAGTTCTTAATGATGTAAAGCTCATGTGAGCCACCGTCGATTTCTTATGAAATAAAAGATTGTACTATCTGTCATCTTTGCAAACAAAAGAGACTGTCTTTTCCCTTGAGTGATTCCATGGCAAAAACCGCCTTTGATCTTATTCATGTGGACATCTGGGGACCCTACAAGAAGGCAACCATATATAATGAGTACTATTTTCTAACTATTGTTGATGACTTCACCAGATACACCTGGGTTTTTCTTCTTAAAAACAAATCTCAGGCTAGTGTCACAGTCAAACAATTCAATGCCTTCACCCAGAATCAGTTTGACAAACAGATTAAAATACTAAGATCTGATAATGGTCAAGAGTTCATACTTAAAGACTTTTATGCAGCTAATGGCATAGTGCATCAGACTACTTGTGTACATACTCCAGAAAAGAATGGGATTATTGAGAGAAAACACCAACACATCCTTAATGTGGCCAGAGCCCTAAAAATCCAATCTAACATACCTATATCATACTGGGGATTCTGCATTCAGCATGCAGCCAATCTTATCAACCTCACTCCATCTCCTAGATTATTGCATCAGACTCCTTACCAAAGGCTCTTCTATACTACTCCATCATACTCCAACCTTAAAGTCTTTGGATGTCTAGCCTTTGCCAGCACCCCCATTCAATCCAGAACTAAGTTTGATGATAGAAGTGTTCCTTGTGCCTTTCTAGGATACCCCCCAAATGTTAAAGGGTATATATTACTGAATCTCAAAACTAAAAATATCTTCATCTCCAGAAATGTGTTGTTCCATGAACACATCTTTCCCTTCAATCTTAAAACAGCAACCAATCATCACTTCCTATCATATTCATATCCCTTACCAGCTTGTGATTCTCACCTGCCCTTTGATCTTACCACACCAACAGAACCATCAAGTCCAACACCAAACCATCTTAATCCTGAATCCACACCAAACCAGTCATCACCACACTCCTCAACTTCCAGTCCAGATTCCACATACCCTAACCTCAATCAAAACAATGATCCTTCATCCTCAACACAATCACATCCCTCACCTCCACCACAACCAATTAGGCATTCCACCAGAACCTCAAAACCACCCACATATCTTCAAGACTATGTTTGTAATACTGCCACAACCACCACAGCCAAATACCCCATCCAAGATTACATGTCTTACGATTTGTTGTCATCTAACTATAAAGAATTTGTGTTGAGTGTAAACATTTCAGATGAACCAGCATCCTACCAGCAGGCAGTCAAGGATGAAAGGTGGAGACAAGCAATGGATGCAGAGATCACAGCCTTACCAAATAACAACACCTGGGATGTGGTTTCATTGCCCCCAGGGAAAAAGGCCATAGGGTGCAGATGGGTATATCGGATTAAGTACTTGCCTGATGGTACTGTTGAACGATACAAAGCACGTTTAGTGGCAAGGGGCTACACACAACAATTGGGGGTAGACTATACAGATACATATGCTCCAGTGGCAAAGCTAACAACAGTCAGAATTCTCATGGCTGTTGCAGCAGCAGCAGGTTGGCATTTGGAACAACTTGACATTAACAATGCCTATCTACACGGTGAACTATCTGAAGAGGTGTTCATGCAAATCCCTCCTGGATTTCACACGTCCATTCCTCATCCCGTATGCAAGTTAAAAAAGTCACTTTATGGGCTTAAACAGGCAGGTCGCCAGTGGAATATGAAGCTCACATCCTATCTACTAGACCTTGGTTTTCATCAGTCAAAGAGTGACTACAGCCTATTCACTCGTGGTCAAGCTCATACTTTCATTGCCCTACTGGTTTATGTCGATGATATCTTAGTGGCTAGTCCTACCCCTCAACTGATTACCGAAATTAAGTCACAATTGGACTCCAAATTCAAAATCAAAGACTTGGGCAAGGTTCACTACTTCCTAGGAGTTGAAATAGCAAGAGGACCACAGGGAATTACCTTATCACAGCGAAAGTACACATTGGATTTGTTGTCTGAATATGGTCTTCTGGCTTGCAAACCTGCTTCTACTCCCATGGCCACAAGCTGCAAACTTGCTAAGGATGACTCCTCTCATTTGTCGGACAACTCCGGCTATCGTAGCCTGGTCGGAAAGTTAATCTATTTGACCTTCACACGACCGGACATCAGCTACGCCGTACAGCAATTGTCACAATTCCTAGATTGCCCAATGGTAAATCATCAGCAGGCAGCGCTCCGTCTTCTCCGATTCCTCAAAGGCTCCCCATGTCAAGGTTTGCTTTATCCCGCTGCCACAGATTCCACTCCAATCTCCATTACCGCGTACTCCGACTCCGATTGGGCTGGATGTCTTGATACCCGTCGATCTACTACAGGTTGGTGCATATTTTTGGGTAAATCGCTGATCTCCTGAAAAGCAAAAAAGCAGTCAACGATTTCCCGGAGCTCGGCGGAGTACCGGGCACTAGCTTCGACTTCTTGTGAACTTCAGTGGATCGTATATTTGCTACGAGATTTGGGCTTCAAGCCCACCTTGCCCATCCTATTACATTGTGATAACCAAAGCGCCTGTTACATTATCGAGAACCCGGTTTTTCACGAACGGACCAAGCATATCGAATTGGACTGTCATCTTATCCGTGAGAAATTTCAAGCTGGCCTTCTAATTCCCACATCCATATCCACTGCCCATCAATTAGCCGATATTTTCATGAAACCTCTCGACGGCCCACGTTTCACTTACTTATCGGCCCAACTTGGTACTTATTCGATTTTCCCGAAGTCCAGCTTGCGGGGGGGTGATAAAGAACAAAATAGCAAGCCTAAAAGTGAATCCAAACAGCAATGATCCAGTCTTCTCGCAAACATGCTTGGCCCAGCCCATTATCACAATACACAAATCTACAAAGATGAGGCAACCTTCTCAAAGATCATAAGGAAGAAGGGATACTTGGGAACAAGTTTGGACTACTGAATATTCGAGGAATATTCCCTTGTTGACTGGAATATTCTAGGAATATTCCTCCATTGACCGGAATATCCTTAGAATATTCCCTGTACATAAACCTAGGCAACCTTCTCAGCATCATAAGGAAGAAGGGATACTTGGGGAACAAGTTTGTACTACTGAATATTCGAGGAATATTCCCTTGTTGACTGGAATATTCTAGGAATATTCCTCCATTGACCTGAATATCCTGAGAATATTCCATGTGCATAAACCTGTGATTAGCCAATCATTAGATAGTATAAATAGACAGCAACAGTGTATCATAAATAACAACAAAATAATGAAATTACTTTGATCATTACTTATCTACAAAACATCTTACAAACTTACCATGTTTGCTAACACCAAAGACTACTTCACTATTGTGAACCTTTCTGAGAAGTTTGCAGATGTGTTTTATAGCAACTTCAGCAACCTAGTTTAAGTATAGATTCTAAACTTGGACCCAGACAAGAGAAATGTTAAAGGTATCATCATCGATTTCGATTCCCGGTTTCCATTTCTTGATAATCGAAATCTGTGAGTCATAATACCAAGGACAAATTATGAGAGGACTCACAAGATCTAATTCATAATCAAAATGCGCTTAAAAGAAGTATGTTCCCAGGGCAATCAATTTGAATTTCTCCTTACATCTCAAGATTGCCTTCAGTGTGTTGTAGATGGCTCCATTGCTGACTTAATTGTGTGAAATAACCTATATGACCAAACTCTTTCTACACGCCAATATGACATCGGCCCAGTGATAAATACTGTGGTCATTAACTTGAGGTTTCGAGTTCGAACCCCGTAAGAATAAAAATGTGAGTGCGTGTGTTTCTTTCGTATCCTTAAAATAAAAAAAAATAAAAAAATTAAAAAAAAAAAAAAAAAAAAAAAAAAAACTCTTTCTACACTCGTAGGATTTTGTTGTTACTGGTGAAACCGCTACCCCACCATCCAAGCCGTAAATATTTTTTTTGTTTTTTGTTTTTGCTTATGTTTTCAGATTATTTTTATAATACTCAATTTTTTGACAATATTGTCGGAGTACCAAAATACCCCACGTATATATCAAATACAAATTAATAGTAACATACTATTGGAGTTGCCGTGTATAACGCCAAGCATGTCAATATCTATTATAAAGCATAAATTTTACAATAGTCATGCACCAAATCCTACTTAGTGTGTCAAACGAATAAGATTTTAATGTTTTGTGATGGTCCCCAATATTTAAAAATCAACATCCAATCACGCTTTAAATTGATGGCGTGATGATCCAATTATTTGATTCGGACACCACCATAAAACTACTCTGCTATAAAGATACTAGTCATCACCAAGAAGTCCAGTCAATAATTCAGTTTTGTCACTGTATGGCTAAATTATTTGCATATTATTTTATCTTATATCTTATATATATATTTTATGTATATATCAATATCAATGATGTATTGATGTCTTTGACCTTGAAGAACAAAAAAAAGTAAAAATAAAAAATAAAAACCATGGTCCTTTTTTTCAAACTTTTCCAAGGTTCTCTTTCTTCACGTTTATTTCGCATGATATACTAAAGCCTACATTTACGGTTAAAAAGCATCATACCCATGAACAGACTAAACTCTTCATAAATTCACCATAAAACGCTTTATATTATCTCTCCCACGATTCCATTTTCACTCTTCACGTACTTCGATCACCAATAGTTATAAAATAACTGAAATCGTTCCGCTTTCTTAATTTTCTGATCAGTTTCAAGATGAATAACAATAAAATTCATTCCGACAAGAAGGTCGAATCTTGCAAGAATAAGTTAGACAAAGTAAAGCTCCTCCCACCGCCGCCGTGCCCACCGCCGGATAATCTCAATGATTGTCGAATTCCACCACCGCCATGTGGGCTTCAACCACCGTTGAGGAGTAGTACTAGCAGCAGTTCAAGGCGGAGGAGCTTTCGAAAGAGCGATGACCCTTTTCTTATAGCGTATAAAGAATGCACAAAGAGCTCTAAAAAGGACAATTGGGAATCAAAATTCAACCGGAAATCAAGGGATGATGATGATGTGGGATTAATTGGGTTAAAGAAGAAGTCTATGTCGATTTTCTCATGTAAGATGTCTTGTAATGTTACAGATGATAACATAGTCAAAGTATCAAAAAGTTCAAGAACCATAAGGGAGAGCCATGGTGATTGAGCCATGCTTTTTGTTTTTACACAGATGATGGGTGGATTAATTTAGAGATGAACAACTTATATTATATATATACTTCCTTTTTTTCTCTTTACAATTGTGAAAATTCACTAATTAATTCAGCACACACACACACACAACGAATTCAAGAAGTTGTTTCTTTTTTAATAGTTAATATATATAACCCAAATGATCATCTACCTACTGAAAACAATGATATAGAATGTTGTTGTTTATGTCAAAAGTATAGCTTTGCTCACCGGTATTTTAATACATGATCGAGCAGCACAATAATTAAAGGCAGCAGAGAGCAAAAATTTGG
Organism: Gentiana macrophylla; assembly: GCA_026214975.1. NCBI lineage: Eukaryota > Viridiplantae > Streptophyta > Magnoliopsida > Gentianales > Gentianaceae > Gentiana > Gentiana macrophylla. The sequence goes on from CM047805.1 coordinate 119,410,884, forward strand.
GATAGAATAGCACTATATATGCATATATATTGCTTTTTGCAATCGTTTTTGAGTTCTACATGGCTCCCGGCTAAATGTTTTTTTTTCTTTTCTTTTTCTTTTTTCTTTCTAGTAATCCAAAGTTCTTGATGATTGAATAAGAGTTATTCATGATATTTAATCTGGTATCATAGTGATTTGCGCTGCGTTAGTTATTAATTGTTATGTGACAATCTTCAGTTGTTCTTCATTTGTTTCTTGAAGTTTCATACTCCATAGCAAAAACTCAAGAACTGGCCCCGTTCTAAAAATACTCGGGTTCGGGGGATGGGGCTTCTTGAAGTTTCATACTCCATAGCAAAAACCCAAGAACTGGCCCCGTTCTGAAAATACTCGGGTTTCGGGGGATGGGGCTTCTTGAAGTTTCATACTCCATAGCGAAAACTCAAGAACTGGCCCGTTCTGAAAATACTCGGGTTTCGGGGGATGGGGCGTTACAAGAACATTATCTAACGAAAACATGTCCTGCTTTTCATCAAAAAAAAGCTTTTAAAATGGATTTAATGTCATCAAACTGGGTTATGAGATAGAACTTAAAGTTTAGTGCCGAAGCCGCAGCAGCGGACTTAAATTTCAGATTCTTGTAATTAAGAGCTTCTGGGAGTTAAACACAACACTTTAATGTACTGAAAACTAAGGTTTTCCTATTAAACTTTAGCATTTTCTCCTAAACAAACTCTTAGTATTCATCCTCTCATTCCAGCCAGCAACAATCCTCAAGGTGGTACAAGTGTTCTTATGGCAAGAGATAGACTTATATATTTTCAGTTTTTTTTTTCATGAAATCAGGTATTTTATCAAGTTTGTATGAGATTTCAAAACCTTGTAATGATTTCGGCAAGCCGAGCCAAAAACATGGCGGTGACCTTTGCCGTCGGCTACACCTCAAGTTTGTCTTTAAACGGAATTTGAAGCGGTTTTTAATGTCATTTTTGAATTATTGAATAATATGGATTTTAATCATTTTTTAGAAATTAAATAGAAAGCTGTTTCTAGAATCAGCTAAATAGTGGTTTTACTGTCATACTTGAAAATGTTTCGTTTGTTTTGGGTTGGAGAAAAATGATTGAAGTAATGATTAGAAAGTTAACATGTTTTTTGAAATTTGTGTACATTACGAAATGATTGGCGATTTTTTTTGAAATAAAGTACTATAATAAATAAAATAATTGTAAAAAATGTTATAAAGTTGATAAAGTGAAATGATGAGTGATAATTTAATATTTTTTTATTTGTAGTTGAAGAAATGATTTGTAAGAGAATTGTAAGATATGACTGATGAAGTGATATAAAAAAACTCCAAAAAAAAAACTCTAACGAAAACAAACGGACACCATGGTGCTGCAGCGGTGGGTCAAAATATATAAATTTAGTATTTTTTTCGGTAACAGTATTTTTAGAGCGATAAACTTCAAGTTCGGACAATCAAGAACACATACATGATTTATAAGAGTTTTTGGAATAATGTTACAATTTACAATAGATTCAGTAATAGATACAGATGAGGCCCTTTCTTGGGATAGAATAAGAAACAATAGTTCAGTGCGGTGAGTTCTTGATATCTCCCGACATCAGGCCTTATTTTTTGGACTAGAATACGGAAGACAATATTTAAGCTGGTATATGGTCAGGAAATTTGGTATGCATATCACAATTTAGTTTTAGAGCCTCTTGTAAGGGCACAGTTTCATATTTGAACCGTACCCTTATTTTTGAAAGCCATCTTACAATACATGTTCCTTAAACCAGCTTACTTATGCGAAAAAATACATTGATAAAACTTGTTACAATGGTTAAAGCAATCTAAATTTATGACTATTCAATCAAACATGGAAGCCATTTTAATTAAACATTAACACCAAAGGTAATAAACACATTGTTAAAGTTGTGAAACTTCATTACAAAACATAATGCGGATATCTTAGTACTCAAGAATAATGAATGAGTTAAGTTACAATTTTGCTGATCATGGGGTATTTGTAGTATCATACACCACATGAATTAATTAGAAGAGGTTACATGGCAGAAACAATAGAATAATCGTTCTAACTACAAACTATGTAAAGACATCATGTTGAGTCTGAGTTGATCACCGAGAGTGTGCTCAGCTATTTGTCCATGCTGAGTTGCTCATCTTGCACTCAGCACTACTTCAGTCATGTATTGTAACACCCCATCAAGCTGAGAGTGATACATGAATCATCTTGGACTCATCACTTCTTCAGCCACTGGAACATGGTTGAAATATCTTGGAAATCCTCAACTTGTCCAAGGGATAAGAAAAGAGTGGTGCATCTAAAGCCACTGTGAGAAAATCAGCAATATGCTCATTTGCATTCATAGGTAGCAGTTTAATAAGTCTAGATTTTACTTTGTCCCTGACAACATGACAATCAATCTCAATGTGCTTGGTCCTTTCATGGAACACATGATTATAAGTAATATGCTTAGCATTGGCATTGTCACAAAAACAACAGAGCATGCAAATTGAACATGGATCTGTAAGTCTTGCAAAATGTAGGATATCACAAAGAACGACATCTTTGTTTCTAGAAATACTCGGTTTCATGATACATCGACAAAAACAAATGAGGATTAATCCTCACTTGTCCCATATGTGTTACATAAGTAGTAGCGCCATTAGGTAATCTCACTTTTATGTTAAGTAAAAGTTTGTGATTGCTAAAAAACTCTAAAAAAAAACCTACAATGTGATTTGTGGCACCAGAGTCCCAGATCCATTGTATAGGCTTTATTAAATCTAGGTCACATGATCCTTGAACATGTGAGAAATGATTGTTCTCATTCCCCAATGTTTTGTTTGGACTTTTAATTATTCGCACGTTATTTGTTCTATCTATGGTATTGCATGTTATTTTGTTTTAGGCATTTGTGCTTAGCTCCTTCTTCGATTATTTAATACATTTTTTTTCTTTTTATTCAAATTGTCTTTATTTATATTTTTGACAATTCTTGAAAAAGAAATTCTAGAAAAGGTTGCATCTAGGCAAGGTTATTGGGAATAGCCAGCTTGGTTATGGCTCATTTGTTTTTATGTATAGCATGTAATTTTACGAATATGCATTATGTTATAGGTCATTTTGGCTTTCTGCATTCTGCATAATTGTAGTTTGGAGATAGGACGAAATAATGTGGTTATAGTTGGCCTTTATATGTATGATTAGTATGGTTTATGATAATATATGTGAGTAGATTACACTAGTAGTAGACAAATATGGCACATAGCTAGACCACTGGTAAGGTATCATTTTACATCGCAATGCTACCTATATATGGGGGCTATGGGTCATTCCCTCCGTATAGTCCTTCTCTTCTCTTTCTCTCTGCATTAATCTCATGAATTCCTACTCAACGGTTTCTAATACAACCTCTCTATTCTTATGCCCCTCTATTTCCATAATTTCCACCTTTCCTGAAGCATATGTCATCTTACAACTCTCCGGTCTATTTTCTAGGGGTTCTGAGATCTTAAAATATACAGCATCATTATTCAACCTCAAAGTAATCTCCCCCTTATCAAAATTCATGACTGCGGTCTTCCTAACAAAACTGGGGCACTTGGGTCCTCGGGTACGTCTATTACCGTAAAATCAATTGGATAACTGAACCCTCATGCCTTAATCGTGCACATCCTAAGCAGACCGGCAGGTATATCTCTAGTTCTATCGACAAAAGTCATGGTCCTGGTTTGATTCATTACGACCGGAAGCTTGATCTTTTGGTAGAGGGAAGAAGGTAGAATATTGAAACTCGAGCCAGAGTCGCAGAGACTTAATCCTACTGATATATCATTAACAGATATCGGGAGTCGGAACGTGCCAGGGTCTTATAACTTCACCACGGTGTCTGAGTCTGGGTAATCCTCAGGCTCAAAAAACATCATGTCGGGATCCTCTCCAGGATCATCAGAATCATAATCCGAAGATGATATATCAATTAACTTACAAGGGAACTCACATGGACGATACGTGATATACTCCTTTAAGTTCTCTTCAGGCTCGTGCTTGATTGCTTCTTCCTCTTTTTCCAACCGCTTCCTAATAGCCTCATAATGCTCTCTTGCTTCAGATCCAGGTTACATAGAAATCGGTGTGATGTTCAATATTGTCCTAGGCATATTGCTTGACTTGTTTGCTATTTTCCAACTCTGATTTGATCGAATCTCTGAAGCGTTCTGACCTTCCTGCGAAAAGACAAATAAAACAAGGAAGGTTAGCAACTTCCGCCTCAGTTGGGTGTGATCCCAACTGTTGCGGACCTACTAACTAAAACCAACAGGGAATAACACAGGCTATTCAGAAATTGATTTTTCAGGCCTCGGTATCCTGGGGGTTAGCCACGGTAAACCGGCCCTAAAATTTCTCTTTCTAGCAGTTTAATATGTGCATGTTTGATACAGAACGACTCAAGACTCAAAATAAAATTAAATAAAATAAAAACGACTTCTTAATCAGAATTAAAATGTTTATATTTAAAATTGGCTATTGTCCCCGGCAACGGCGCCAAAAATCTTGATCGCGTGTAAGTCATTAACGTCGATATTACTAGCAAGAATACTAAGTACATCGTAGTATAGTAAATGCGAGTCAAGGTCGAACCCACAGAGACAATGCAACTTATTAGTATAAACGATTCTAACCCAATCAAGAAGCAACATAGAGGCGGTCATTGACCAACAATAACATAAAAGAAACAAACTTGGTATTCCTCTCCGTCTTCTCACCGATCTACTAACTTGGATTAGTTAATCGTTACGTTTACTTCCCCACATTATTTCCTTACATTAATCGCGAGCTTTCGTTTTAATTATCACTATCAGCTACGGGTGCAATTCCTACTCCTAGCTACTCCGACAATGGCAGTAGACAATCTATACGCGAGATACCCTCCTTAATTGGTCCGTAATAGCCCATACGCATAAAGATCTATAATTGCTGATATCGAGCGCTAACTCATACTGCTAACCCGTCTGCAGGCAATTTGTCGACATTAATCAACACGTTCCTAGGGTCCATTCAAGACTATGTCCAAACTTAGCACTTCACTATTCATATTTCATGCCAGTTTACGATTACAATAAGCAGATTGGCCAGATCTAACCTACTATTAATTAAACCCGTCGATCAACGTGGCGTAGTGAATCCCAATTTTAGGTTTTCTAAATATTGCCTCGGTAAACCAAGATATGACTTGCCGGGTTACCGGGTCAGCTTTTCCTATTCCTGGATCTACATTGCTCAATTACGATTATTCTAAGTAAATTATGGGGTCTTTTAACATGCAGATTAACTAAAACACATAAATACAAACAGATCTACCATATTGAAGACAAAAAGGAACATTCAAAGCTTCATACCTTCAACAATGGAGATCTAGCTTGATCTACTCAAGCTAGATATGGTGGAAGAAGGGAGGAAACCAGAAATAACTCTTCTAAAGCTCAAATAACTTTATTTCATCAAAATATATAATGTAATTGAAGAATTGATAATGAACTATGACAATTGTATATAATAATCTGTAAACGCGGCCTTATATAGATACAACGACCGACTTAAGACTCGCTAAAACACTAACCGACCTAGATAATGCAGCAGAATCAATTTCGTGTCCAACAAGTCCTCGGTTTACCGGCCCTAGCCTCCGGTAAACCGGGCCGACTTTTCTCCTTTCTTCAGCAGGCTCCTTCTTGGACTTTAATCACTTGGGCCAATATACTTATTTCGGTCCAGATCCATTCTCCAATGCTCTGAGATTCAAGACATCCTATAAAACATGCAAAACGACACAAAAGCAGTACAAATCTTCGGAAAATAACATAGATGCACTGCGATCCTGGAAACACTCACATAGCATTTAACACATATTCCACATAATAACGAGTCTATCTATCCTCTCTTGAGCAGAATTTAGGGTGAATAAGGGTATAATTATTGGTACCATTTAGAGCGTTATCAACTACCCCCCCCCCCCCACTTAGCTTTTGATCATCCCGAGCAAAAAGGCGAAAAGAAAATAACACTTAGATCAGTACACAAGTTAATTAAAAACAACTATGCCTCACAAAGTCAAGATCAAGATCAAGATCATGCCACTAATATCCATTAGTGATGCATTAAACACTATTCACATCATGAGCCAATGTGTGTGTGCAATAACTTTCACAACAGCTTAGTAATGCAGACAATCTCACATTACTTTAACCCGTAGTCGAACTAACCAATCTTGAACATGTTATTTATTAATAAGTTGAGATGGCCAGGCGGATCGAGAACCGAGTATATATTACTCTTAAGCTCGCGTTTATCGGTCTATGCAAAAGTCCTGCATCTTACGCTCGATCGACTAAAGTATTTGCCAAAGAGAATATAGATGTATATATTGCAATGCACTTCTCTTTCTTGGCGGGTGAACTCTCATTGATTTAACTATCCTTACGGCCCCACTCATGATAAACTACCGAATCCGAAATTCCTATGCCTCTATAAGCATTGGTGGAACATGATTCGTGATGAAGCCAGGGTCAACTCTAGTCAAAGCAATATGCTATCGACTACACACCAAAGGAAGTGAGTTATACGTGCTTAAAATGGTGGCTCATAACAGAATATACGCTTAATACGCCACTACTTCAGAAGTTTCCATTCACTCTTACTCGTACAAAGTAAAACAAAGATGAAGTCAATTAACTCGAAAAGATCAAATATATCATAATGTTTTGAAATTCTGTCGAAATGAATCAAATTCTACGTGGTGAATCGTGCATCAAAGAGAATCTAGACAATCACGCAACATGAAATATAATGCTAAGAAGCTAAGTGACGTCCCTTACCCCCCACTTAATCGAAACATTGTCCCCAATGTGTAAGATGAAAAATGAAAAATGAAAAGGAACTTAGCTTCGGTTAAGGGTGGAACCAAAGAAGAAATAGATCGTCGTACAAATCATCGGGCTCATGTAAGTAATCCATGAAGAATCTGCGCTAAGTATCTCAAACAAACCAAGAAGAACAGCGGTGACAAGAAACCGTATAATAAAATTGCGGTAGTAAAAGAGAAAATAATTAACTCCAAAACAAATTAAGCCGTCAAAATTATTATATTATTAATATTCTGCTACATCAACTAGACAGGAAAGAAAAATAAAAATAAAAACAAGAAAATGGAAATTAACAACAACGAAAAGAAAAGACTAATCCTCGTCGAATAACCCTCCCGGTCATCTCTGAGGCTCAAAACCGGAGGTGCACGAACTTGAGAGGCGGTGCGGTGAAGATGAGGCTCGGTGATATGGGGCAGTCCTAGGTGGTGGGGTCGAGGAAGGTATGCCAAAGTAATCTATAATTTTATCCATCTTACGGTGCAAACTCGAAATCTCCCGCGAGTGCTCCTCTAGCATAGCTCTCTGAGTCCGGGGTGCTCCGAGGGCCGGAGTACGCTCCTTCTCAGCTCTTCCAACCCGTCTTGGAACTCTTTGAACCGACGGTGAACTGATCATTAGCTCAGGGTCTTTCCAATCTTCACTGACGAGGATTTTCACCTCATCCTCTAAAGCAAACATGTCAATCATCGGCCCGTATGGCAACTGATCACGCTCAGATATGGCGGCAAGCTCGTGAATACGGCTATGCATCAGTAGACCGATGTTGACCGGAGATCCCTGCTTCAGATAAAACATCAACTCCGCCCTCTTAGTGGTGATAGAGACTGTGTGCTTGGTCGGTAGAAGGTGGGCACAAACAAATCTGTTGACCATCTTCTGATCCCATGATAATTCGTTTTCTAGGAAGATGGTGGGAGCTCCTGCAGGATTGCGCTTCCATTGCACCCCAAAAAACTCAGCTATCATGTTCATCCTCTCAAGATCTTCAATGTTGCTCGAGGATGTGTACTCATCCGGGCCCACCGGTGGATTTCGAGCCCCAAAATAAGCATTGATCCGCTCAATAGAAAAATCAATCTTAACCCCTTGGACCATAGCAAATGTAACTCCGGGGTTGTACGGAACATAAGCGTAGAATTCCCTTACCACCGTGGCGTTGAACCGAGTCGGTGAATCCTCCATATCCAAAATTTCTTGCTCTTGTAAAGCTCGGGGCAAGATCGAGCTGCAAGCGTCCAATTCTACCCCTCGTTCTCGAGCCACTGGCCTAGCGTTCCAATGCCCTCGGAACGACGCGTAGATCTCTAAAGAATGGAATTGCTCAACCCCATCTATCAAAGGGTTGGCATCTCCATAGATGCTCTGATAACCACTGGGACAAACAGATGATTGGCTACGCTTTGGACCCATCCTGGATGATAACAGGAACTGATGCTGAAGCTGATTCTGAAAAAGTGAACCACGATAAACCGGAGGTAGGTCAGGGTATACCGGCCTGATTTTTCTGGATTTCTTTCTGGGACAGTGCATTTGATGATAAAAGATGATGAACTGCAGCACCTCACTAGCACAGCAACACTAGACAGCAACAGAGGAGAAGAAAATGGGTGTTTTGGTTGGTACAAATGGGTGTTTTGGTGATGGTGGCCGATTGTTTTTAAGAAGGAGAAGAAATGAGAGAAGTTTGGGGATTTGAGGAGAAGATGGTATATGGAATGATGATAATGGTGGTGAATGGGTGGTTTAAATAGGAAGAATGAGTGAAGGTGGAAGGATTTGGTGGGATAGTGGGTGTAGGAGTTATTAGGGTGAGGGATTTGAGGAGGTGATTGATGGGATTGAGGTGGAGGTATGGTGGTGTGTGGGAAAGGATGAAAATTTTGAAAAGAGGGGAAAATAGGACGGTTTTTGCTGACTAGTAATGCCTGGTGCAACGTGTGTCCTCCACGTGTCTCTATAAATTCATCTTTATAAACTAACGTTCATAAATCTGAAAATCCAACCTCGGTAAACCGGGGGTAACCTAGGGTTTACCGGGGGTACTTTTTCCCAGATTTCTCTGTTTCCTTCACAGCACACTTTGCTCAACCTCTCTGCTCAATTCTGATCTCAAATTGACTCTCCTCTTACTTCCTTTGTTGTTATTTCCGACTCAATCCAAACCTACTTCACTAGAATCCACAATGAGTAAAAGAAACCTTTCCACAACCATCGGTTTCAAGCCTAAGGGTGTGATAGGATGAAAAAAGCTCGTCCCTTCATCCGGCTACTTTTATTCATTCCAAATCTGCCTAACAGTTTAAAGAAAATATTTCTGAGTTTATAGTCGCCAGCTCGACTTTCTTCAGATCCTCGATCATTAAAGGGTTGGAGCTTTAACCTTCCAAACTAAACTTTTTGAGCTCTCTTCCTAGCACGCCTCTCTCTTTTAGCTTGCGTACTAGGTCTGCCTCTGTGTCGAGATCTAGACTTTAGATCCAAGGACTCCATATTTTCCAGTTTTAGCTCAACTCGTTCACTACGCAACACGGAAGGACTAACTTCCGTGAGCATCTTGTTGTGGTCCTTCTCTTCTCTTTCTCTCAGCATTAATCTCATGAATTCCTGCTCAACAGTTTCTATTACAACTTCTCAATTCTTATGCCCCTCTATTTCCATAATTTCCACCTTTCCTGAAGCATATGTCATCTTACAACTCTCCGGTATTTTCTAGGGGTTCTAACAAAACTGGGGCACTTGGGTCCTCGGGTACGTCTATTACCGTAAAATCAATTGGATAACTGAACCCTCCTACCTTAATCATGCACATCCTAAGCAGACCGGCAGGCATTGTTAGGTGTAATGCCCGAAAGACAATTTTGTAATTGTTTTATTTAATAAATGAAATGATATTATTATTCATATTTATTATTCTCATATTCACCGATGTGACAATAGTATTTACACTACAGAAAAACCTAAAGTATATCGTTTATGTAATCACTTAACTCAGTGTATGGGATATACACGGGAGGATTGAGTTAGTGAAGATGTACTTAAAATACAATTAGCCCGTAGTGAAGTTAATCGAGAGTATCGGGTCTCTCCTTTAAAGTGCTATTAATGCGCCCAGAACACAATATGTGTGATTGTCTTATCCGGACTTTCGGTTAAGAGAACCTAGGCATTTATATGTGATAGATATATCATATAGGGCTGGACCGATTTAATTAGAGTTCACGATATAATTCCGTAGTCGAGAAGTCTTATAGAATCAATCGATGATCATATTTATGGATATATCTTAATCCTGAGGCGATCACAGTCAACTGCTTGAATCAGTGTGAGGTTTGACTTGACGGTTAAGGATTACACTGAGTCTGTGATCTGAATTACCCCATCTTGGCATTGTACTGGATTGAGTGAGTAGTCGTGTTATCACGAATATGAAATCCATTCCTTCCATTTATGGAAGTAGATAGACAGTTCCCTTATTTGTTAATCCTAGAAACTGATCGATCGTACGAGTTCATATTACACTGATTAGCTACCAGTGAGTTGTATGAATTAATTGATCACTAGGGGGTTAATGGTAAATAAGGATAAGAGGTTCTAAAAAGAGTTAACGGTAACTTCCCGATTTAGAATGAACAGTCTATGGAGGATTAATCCATAGGTAATGATTATATCAATGGACGCTTATTATCATTCTCATGAGGAGATAAATATAATCTCATAATCGGAGGAGTGCAGTCACGGGATTATGGTGGAATATTCCTGTGATTGATTTATCGGATATAATTATTTATTTGATTTATTGGAGCCGCTGATTATTAGTCTATGGTCCCCGACGTGCCTCCAATATAGCATAGCTATTCTCGGACGTCGAATCCTAATAATATTAATTTAGTTCTTATTAGAATTTAATTAAAATGATATGTGAATTAATTGTTTAGTGGACTATTAAATTAGTTAGACTAGATAATTAAATACATGGAAAAGAAATTTTTCGTGGACTCGGCCCAAGTGTGTGAAATGCGTGGAGGACTAATATATTAGGGCATGGGGCGCATCTTTTGTTATTTAATTGTCAAGAAATTAGTTTTCTTGGATAATTATTTAACATGTGATTAAATTAATTATTTGTTAAATATTTGATTAAGGAAAATATTGGATTGATCCTTAAATATTCTAGATTGGTTCTAGATTATTCTAGGAGTATCTTTTATTTAATAGGATTATTATAATTGATTTTGTATTAATTATTAAATTCTTGGAGGACAATGATTACTCTCTCATATATAAAGAGAGTTCTCCCAAGCCTAAAACACACACAACAATTTCGACTTTCATCTCTTAGAGAGAAATAAAATTTTCGGCCAAGGGGTGAGAGGAAAATCTTGGAGGTTTTCCGGGTAGCATATCGGGAGGATTCGAGGCGAGGATTTCCTTCCACCGGGAGTTGCTCGGATCACACGTGAGGAAGATCGTGGTGCTCTTCACACCATCTTTGTTCTTCCTATTGCGGTTCTTCTGCTTGGATTTTGAGATCCAAGAGGTATGTTCTACAACCCCTTGTAGAGTAGATCTACTTATTTTATTATGTGTAAATTATAGATCTAGATCCTTAAATCGCTTCCGTTCTTTGATGATATTACTACTATGAAGTGGTATCGATCGCACAGTGATCTATATTTATACGTATAAAATATTAGATCTAGGAGTGGAAAACATGTAGTTTTTGTGTCCCAATTTTTTTTGGGGCCAATGCATATGTTTATTTTGTTTATGTTGCGATTGTTGTGGTTTGAAGAGATGGATTGGGGTTGGTACTGTTTACTCGTTAGATCTATTGTAAGCTCTCTCGATTTAGATCGTTTGAGCATAGGATTGATGTAAAAGTTGTTGTTTTTTTTATTCTTTTTTTTTCGGCTATTTTTATTTTTTTTGTAATTCCGAAAAAACGACGAAGAACGATGATGAACACGAGATGAAGACGGAACTCAAGGTATGAATAGGAGTCGGGGCTGAAAATTTTTGTTGTTCATAATATTTTCCTAACTTGGTTAGGTTTTGGATTTTATTGTAAATTCTTTTTATCTATTAAATCTTTAATTTGATTAAGCACATTTGGTATAGGCTTAGTAATAAAATCAAATTTTATTTCTTTACCTTCAAAATGACCGGTTATTCCTTTATCATTAATATTAGTTAAAGGATATAATTTTTCAATAAATGGTGTTCCAAGTATAACTTGACTAGTCATATTTTTAACTAATAAAAAACTTGTAGGAATACAAGTATGATTTGTACAAATATAAGCTTTAGGAAGCTTAAACTTTATATCAAGTTTTTCACCCTTGGCGTGACTAAGTGTCATAAGTAGTCTTTTCAAAATATTGTGTAGGGATTAATCCTTCTTGGATTACATTCATATCCGCACCACTATCAATTAAAGCAATTAATTCACATTTATATGAATTATTAATTAGTAAAGTAATTTTTACATACCATTTTTGAGAAAAGATAATATTTAATTTATTCAAAAATTATCTTGTTCTAATATAGAGGATAAATCAGTAAAGCTGAGTGAGTTTAACGTTAGAATTTACCTTTTGATATTCAAGAAGTGTAATTCTATCTTCTAAATTTTATTAAATTTTTAATTTTATTATCTCATTTTTAAGATTATTTATCTCTTTTAAAAGTTCATTGATTGTGGTTGGTTTTTCCAGCACATTGTCATCTTTTAACATTTTTAAAACATTATTCATAGAATAAGGTTCCCGAGAACTTTTAATTTCTTTTGATTCATCAAAATTAGAAGTTGATGGATCGATTGAATATTATCAATCAACTGAGATCTAAGCTCGGGATCTTTAATTAATTTAAGAAATTCAAAAATATTATTATTAGTTAAAACATTTATTTCTAAATCTTTAAATTGTGAAAGAATTTTATAAAATTCTTCTCCTTCTTCTTTATCATGTTTAATACATTGTATATTTTGTATACATGATTTACAACACATATCTGTGTCAGAAGAACTCAAAGATTCATTATTTAGATCTGATAAATTTTTATCAGAAGATTGTTCATCAGAATGTTCAGAAGAAGATTTTTCTGATTCTGAATTTAAAAGTATTTTTGAAAGACTTAATTTCAATTCGTCATTCTGTAGACTATTTATTTTCTTTTTTAATTTACACCTATTAGCATAATGACCAATTTTACCACATTTAAAACAAGTTTTATCTGTTTTATTATTTTTCTTAAATTCTCTTTGTTCTAATTTCTTTTTAGAATATTTTTTTCTCTTTTTTCCTTTATAAAAAGAATCTAAAGATTTTTCTGCTTTATCTTTTTTTCTATCTTTAAAAGATGTTTTTACCAATTTGGAGGATGGCATATCCATACCAAATTGATCACAAAATCTTCCTAATTGTGATTTTTCAGATAAATTCTGTCTTTTAATTTGTTGATTTAATTTTATTTCATTACAAAAATTAAACCTTCTTGGATAATTGTACTCTATTAATTTTCCATAAGTATAATCATCATAGGGTATATTAAGAAAATCTTTTCTTAAATTTTCCTAACCTTTTACTCAAAAGATAAGGTAACCCATCAATAAATTTAGATTTCCAATGAGAGCTATTACTCTCGGTAATTCCATGACTCTATTAAGAAATGTATCTTTATACCAACGAAAATCATCAATGTCTTACATCTTAGATTTTGTAATAAAGTACGAATATTTTACGCAATTATCGGAAATTCTTCCCGTGAAATGTTCAAGTATTGTAGTTCTTAAAAGTATAAACTACGTTTTCTATTATATTATTATTTTCTTGCTTAACCGTATTCATTATATAATCCTTATCGGTTAAACTTAAATAATTATCCCACCAACCTTTTAGTTGGCACATAAAACTGAAATTATCATTTTAGCAACACTTTTGTCAAGATATTACCAAGTTTTACATATAGTACTATACATAAGCATTCTATGTATCATCACTATAAATTTGCTTATCAACACAACCATCAAGGTTCCATTCATAAATACATTTCCTCAATAACTATTATTTATGACATAATCCTGCTCTCGCTGAGAGTATCCATAGGAGAAGGTCTTATAATAATAATTTTGCATGGTAGGTCTATCGATATTTTTTTAAGTCTGTTAATTTCAAACTTAATCATATCATTATGACTACTAAGTACCAATTGTATTAGATATGTCTTGGTCTGCAGAGTATTTATTTTTAAATTTTTAAATTTTTCTTCAATCAAATTTTCTAAATCCCTTTGGGTTTTAAAATAAAATTTTTATTTCGGGAGGAGGTTGAAGATGTGATTGAATCACGGTTTTATCTATATTTACCTTATTATCTTTAATATTTTTATCTATTGATAAATTTTTATAATGAAATAGATTTTTCTCATTTCTTTCGAAGATTTAAATGCTCTCCTAATACATTAAGATATAAATTAGTATAATCCCAATACATTAGATATAAATTAGATATAAACATTTGTAAAAGCTTGGATATAATCCCAATAATTATATTTGATAGAAATATTTTTCTCTTGAAAAAGATATTCTTTTTCTTTAAACAAAGATAATCCCCATTCATTTGGAAGATAAATTCTTTTTATAATAATTTTACTGAAGGTATATTCCTTCTGATCATTAGCCATAAAATGTGTTATTTCACATTCAGAAGCTTTCAAAATATTTTCATAATATGATCTCTGCTTATAAGCAGTTGCTGTAAATGGATTATTATCCAAATATTTTTCCATTAATGACCATGGATCATTTTTCTTTTTGATATAATCATCATATTTTCATTAATAATTGATTTAATTCTTTTAATGTAAAAGTTAAAGAATCATTATCAATTAATTTAGAAAAAGCATTAAAATTTAGAATTTTACCACTTTTTTCTATTGAAAAAGCTTGTTGTGGAGGATATATTCCTTTCATAAATTTTCCTCCTTCTAATTTAAAATCACGTTCAATTATACATAAATAATCTTGAACGTATATAGAAACAAACCAAGGGACAAAAGCAATTATTTTATTTTCTTTTTCAAGAAAACTATAAAATTCATTTTGATAGTAATTTCTATCTTCACTTGATATGTTTTCAAAAAACCAATCTCTAAAAGGTTTCCATCTTTCTAATTTAAATTCATTTTTAATCTTATTTCTTGCCGAGAGAACACAGGATCGAAATCTATTTTTGATGTAAAATCCATTAAAAATTAGCATCCATTTCCGATTCAGTAGGATCTTCTGAATCATTAACTCCTTTAACTATATTATTTTTATTTAAAGATAGATTTTTAACATAATTTTCTCGTATTTGAGAAGAAGTATCAACTTCTCGTAATTGAGAAGTAGGTTCTGAGTGGTTCATATGGCACTTGAATATTTTCAAATGGAGATATAAAAGATCTCATAGATGATGATCTTGATATATTCCTTGGAATATTTTCCAATTGTGAATTCATAATGACGAAATATTTCCATCTGAACTACGAAATATATTAGTCACATCCCCGACATATTACAGTGTTCTTGAGTACAACATTAGCAATTTGCCAATGATCGTAGAGGAATTTCCTCCCATTTAATTGATCTCATGAGTCGTAATATTCGACTTACTAAAATTAGTCTCAATTAAAATAGTTTCATTCAAAGATTTATCTTTGATTTTACACATAGGATTTAATGTATGTAAAGGCTTATAATATATCCTATAACATATACAAATTATTTCTGATCCAGGAGCATAGTTATATCCATGCGTTTTAACATTCATTGTCAAAGAGTCAAGAATGTTAACATCGATAGAGATAATTGTAAATTAGGATATACATCAAAATATCTTGGACCATGTGCGGACTTGATTGTATAATACCCATTAAAGACTTTTTCCAGTCAAGATTTCTACCATCTCTAAGCGAGCGTGATAAAACTTTCTGGAAGATTTTCGAGAGTAAGTGGTTTAAAAGCAATTTGTACCAAACCAATATGAAGAAATTTATGACTTTTCTTATAAGGAAAAATATCTTTTTCACTTAGTAAATTAATTACCATTTCTTCATTATTTAAAGAGATGGATTCTTCTCGAGGTTTTAACAATCATTTTAAACCCAATTTTTCAAATGTACCTAATTGATAAATTGTTTTTGGTTCTATCCTAGGGATAGTCCATTTATTAAGTAAATCCAGATTTCTGGGTATATCAAATTCTTGTGTAATAGAATTTTTCATTCTATCCGTATTTCTTAACATTTTTTAAAGAAGTGTTAAAATATAACATACAAGATAACAGTAAATACTAACTTGGCTCTGATACCATAACTGAAGATTGTGTATAAACTTAGATCAATATGGGCATATTTACAAGCATAAGGAAAACCGTCTTAAATTATATAACAAAATGGTATTTTTACTTGATTATGAATTCCGTCTATCAATATAATTTTTGATCCAACATGCAAAAACCAAAAACCCTAAACGCCACACCTGGGCTAAAGCGGGTATAAAAGGCTACAAAAGGATCAATTTATATTCATGCCAGAATTAATCAAAACCTTGTCATATAAAATTGCCAGTTTTCTGCTTAACCCTTAATCAATATATACACATTCTTGAAACAATACAAGACCATACAAAGTATTTAAATTTACCTTTATATTATATTTTAACACTTAAATTCTTTTAGCCTATCATTAGGCTAAAACATCATATAAAAATAAAAATTAAATAAAAACAAAAATTAAAAGGAACTTACAAAATCTCAAAGTTGTAACCAGAAGAAGAACAATTTTATTCAACACACTCTGAAAATTTATTACAAAGAAGGGGAGATAAAAGGAGAAGGGGCGATCTTTCAAGCGTGTCTCCTTCAAAACTAAAAACTGATATATATAGAAGGGGGAGAACACATGGTAACAGTAAAATAAAAAGCAAACAGTAAAAACACATAATTGGCTACATTATTTGCCAAAAAATTCCAAGTGAACAGTAAAAAGTGAACAGTAATTTACTGTTCATGTCGGCCAATAGTGCCAAAAATTATATTGTTGATATCGCCGAGTCTTGACTCCATCACCGATGTCATGGCTGATGCAATAAGCTGATAATTTTTATTCTTCGTCAATTTTTCCTTTTCCAATTCTTCTAGTTGTTTCATAAAATGATGAACATCTTGATCAATATCTGCATTAGGATCTTGAGCATCTTCTGCCATATTTGTAGAAGAAGCCATAGATGTATCTGATTTTAGGTCAGCAAAACTGCAACTATTAAACCCAAAATTCTTTAATAAATCTTTTTTGATTTCTTTCATAAATTCTGACAAGATTTCTTGTTTTGAAACAATTCCTTTGATCTTCAGTTTTCCTGTCAAATTTTTCAAAGGACTTTGTATGCTTCTATTACAAGCAGCTTCTAATTGTTCATCCGTCAATTCTTCCAAATAGCTAATTTTAGCTGTGATTTCTTGGTATAATTCATCACCAAATATTTGACCTGTTTGTGGATCTTTTTTCGACAATTTTGTCCAAAATTTTGAAAAATATTTTCTTTTTAAACATGGTAACTTATCTGTAGATATATCTACAATAGGTGACCATTTCAAAATCCAAGGAATAGAAAATTCCAAAAAGAAATGTAATGAACCAGAGCATTCTATTAGATGTCCTTGCTCATTTAATTCTGAAATTTTGGGAGAAATATCTACCCAATGTAAATATAATTCTTTGAACTCTTCTGGTAAAATTTTTATAGAAGGTCCATGTATTAACCACCATTGTTGAAACCAATTTGGTATATATTCCAGATGTTTATATACTTCTGGACATACTTTAACAAACCAAGTATGTTTTTGCTTTCTATTTTCATATAAGAAAACATTTGTAAAAGCTTGGATATAATCCCAATAATTATATTTGATAGAAATATTTTTCTCTTGAAAAAGATATTCTTTTTCTTTAAACAAAGATAATCCCCATTCATTTGGAAGATAAATTCTTTTTATAATAATTTTACTGAAGGTATATTCCTTCTGATCATTAGCCATAAAATGTGTTATTTCACATTCAGAAGCTTTCAAAATATTTTCATAATATGATCTCTGCTTATAAGCAGTTGCTGTAAATGGATTATTATCCAAATATTTTTCCATTAATGACCATGGATCATTTTTCTTTTTGATATAATCATCATATTCAATAAGGAATATAATTCCTTGTTTTTCATTTTCTTGATAAGAAGTAATATCTTCTTCTTCTGATATTACCACATTCGCATATGAAGGTATTTCTCCACTGGCTTTAGCCTTCCACTTTCATTTTCTTATATTCCAAAAATTCTTGATATAATTTATCGAAATTATTATTACATCTCCCTCAAGAAGATCCGGAGATATTTTCCAAACCAAAGTTACATTGCCATGTTGAACAAGGATATTACCTCGTCCACCTCTTTCACGATAGGGATTATAAATCCCTCGTCCTGATCCTCTGGACGTCATACCTACAATCATGAAAACCTTATTAATGTAATTTATTGGTACATGACCAACATTTTGTAGGTAATGAAACCTTCAAAGGTTTCCCGGTTATTTCCCTTTGAATTATTTGCTTTTGGACTATTCCTTTTTTACTTTCAACAGCAATATGTATATCTCTCCACCATTTATCCCAACAAAATCGTTGAATAAAATAATATCTATTCTCAGAATCTCCTGACATTATTCCTGCAAAAATTCACGGGTTAAGAAATCAGGGAGACTATTGTCTTCTCCTTTCATATGAAGAATATCAAAATCAAAAGGGGCTAAATGTGCTTGCCACCTTGCAAACATTTGTTTAGATACATCATGTTTAAAATCTTTATAATAAGCAGATACATAATTAAGACTGCCAAGAAATCTTTGTAATTGAGTCTTATCCAGAATAATATCTGGAAATTTTGAAGCAAACTCAATACTACGTTGTATTGGTATTATATTTCCTTTCTCAATATTATGTCCTAAGAATCTAATCTTAGTTTGAAATAATGACATTTTAGGTTTAGAAATTACCAACCCATTTTGTATAACAATTTTTCTAAAAATATCTAAGTGTTTAAAATGATTTTCAATTGTTTTTGAAAATACTAATATGTCATCAATATAAACAATAATAAATTCACTATAAGGAATAAATATATCATTCATAATTTTCTGAAATTCAGAAGGAGCATTTTTTAATCCAAATGGCATTACTCTCCATTCATAATGTCCAAATGGTACATTAAAAGCAGTTTTATATTGGTCTTTTTCAGCTATCTGAATCTGCCAATATCCAGATTTTAAATCAAATTTTGAAAATATGATAGAATTATAAAGTCTATCTAATAAATCCTTTTTATTAGGAATAGGTGATCTTATCCATTTTAAAACTTTATTTAATGGTTTATAATTTATAACCATACGAGGTACACCTCTTTCGATCTCACTATGTTTATTAACATAAAAAGCAGTACACGACCATGAAGATTTAGAAGGTTTAATTAAACCTTTATGTAAAAGAGATTCTATCTCTTTTTTACAATGTTCTAAATATTCTGAGTTCATTTGACAAGGACGAGCCTTTGTCGTAATTTTCTTTTCATCAAAATCTTCCTCATAAGGAAGTTCAACAATATGTCTTTTTCTATCCCAAAAAGCATTAGGATGATCATTACAAATCTCAATGGAAAATTTATGAAATAAATTATCAATTTTTTCTTTAAGCTTTGAGTTTAAAAGCTTTTCATCAATAGTTGATACATTGATTTCTTGTTTTAAGAAATTTAATTGTAAATTCTTTTTATCTATTAAATCTTTAATTTGATTAAGCACATTTGGTATAGGCTTAGTAATAAAATCAAATTTTATTTCTTTACCTTCAAAATGACCGGTTATTCCTTTATCATTAATATTAGTTAAAGGATATAATTTTTCAATAAATGGTGTTCCAAGTATAACTTGACTAGTCATATTTTTAACTAATAAAAAACTTGTAGGAATACAAGTATGATTTGTACAAATATAAGCTTTAGGAAGCTTAAACTTTATATCAAGTTTTTCACCCCCAGCATGACTAAGTGTCATCGTAGTCTTTTCAAAATATTGTGTAGGGATTAATCCTTCTTGGATTACATTCATATCCGCACCACTATCAATTAAAGCAATTAATTCACATTTATATGAATTATTAATTAGTAAAGTAATTTTTACATACCATTTTTGAGAAAAGATAATATTTAATTTATTCAAAAAATTATCTTGTTCTAATATAGAGGATAAATCTGGTAAACTGGAAGTGAGTTTAACGTTAGAATTTACCTTTTGATATTCAAGAAGTGTAATTCTATCTTCTAAATTTTTATTAGAATTTTTTAATTTTATTATCTCATTTTTAAGATTATTTATCTCTTTTAAAAGTTCATTGATTGTGGTTGGTTTTTCCACAGCTTGTCTATCTTTTAACATTTTTAAAACATTATTCATAGAATAAGGTTCCTGAGAACTTTTAATTTCTTTTGATTCATCAAAATTAGAAGTTGATGGATCTGATTGAATATTATCAATCAACTGAGATCTAAGCTCGGGATCTTTAATTAATTTAAGAAATTCAAAAATATTATTATTAGTTAAAACATTTATTTCTAAATCTTTAAATTGTGAAAGAATTTTATAAAATTCTTCTCCTTCTTCTTTATCATGTTTAATACATTGTATATTTTGTATACATGATTTACAACACATATCTGTGTCAGAAGAACTCAAAGATTCATTATTTAGATCTGATAAATTTTATCGTAAGATTGTTCATCGAATGTTCGAAGAAGATTTTTCCGATTCGAATTTAAAAGTATTTTGAAAGACTTAATTTCAATTAAATCATTCTGTAGACTATTTATTTTCTTTTTTAATTTACACCTATTAGCATAATGACTAATTTTACCACATTTAAAACAAGTTTTATCTGTTTTATTATTTTTCTTAAATTCTCTTTGTTCTAATTTCTTTTTAGAATATTTTTTTCTCTTTTTTCCTTTATAAAAAGAATCTAAAGATTTTTCTGCTTTATCTTTTTTTCTATCTTTAAAAGATGTTTTTATCAATTTGGAGGATGGCATATCCATACCAAATTGATCACAAAATCTTCCTAATTGTGATTTTTCAGATAAATTCTGTCTTTTAATTTGTTGATTTAATTTTATTTCATTACAAAGGGCTAAACCTTCTTGGATAATTGTACCTATTAATTTTCCATAAGTATAATCATCATAGGGTATATTAAGAAAATCTTTTCTTAAATTTTTCCTAACCTTTTCTGCAAAAAGATAAGGTAACCCATCAATAAATTTAGATTTCCAATGAGAGCTATTACTCTCAGGTAATTCCATGACTCTATTAAGAAATGTATCTTTATACCAACGAAAATCTGTCAATGTCTTACATCTTAGATTTTGTAATAAAGTACGAATATTTTCGCAATTATCGGAAATTCTTCCTGTGAAATGTTCAAGTATTGTAGTTACTAAAGTATAAACTACGTTTTCTATTATATTATTATTTTCTTGCTTAACCGTATTCATTATATAATCCTTATCGGTTAAACTTAAATAATTATCCCACCAACCTTTTAGTTGGCCTGTAAAACCTGAAATTATCATTTTAGCAACACTTTTGTCAGTATTACCCGAAGTTTTACATATAGTACTATACATAAGCATTCTATGTATCATACTATAAATTTGCTTATCAGCACAACCATCAAGGTTCCATTCATAAATACATTTCCCTGAATAACTATTATTTATGACATAATCCTGTTCCTCATGGAGAGTATCCATAGGAGAAGGTCTTCTATAATAATAATTTTGCATGGTAGGTCTATCAGCATATTTTTTAAGTCTGTTAATTTCAAACTTAACTGTGTCATTATGACTACTAGTACCAATTGTATTAGATATGTCTTGGTCTAGAGTATTTATTTTTAAATTTTTAAATTTTTCTTCAATCAAATTTTCTAAATCCCTTTAGGTTTTAAAATAAAATTTTTTATTTCAGGAGGAGGTTGAAGATGTGATTGAATCACGGTTTTATCTATATTTACCTTATTATCTTTAATATTTTTATCTATTGATAAATTTTTTATGACAGAATAGATTTTTTCTGTTCTTTCAGAGATTTCTGCAATCTGTTCTCCTAATACATTAAGATATAATTTTCTATTCCTTGGATTTTGAAATGGTCACCTATTGTAGATATATCTACAGATAAGTTACCATGTTTAAAAAGAAAATATTTTTCAAAATTTTGGACAAAATTGTCGAAAAAAGATCCACAAACAGGTCAAATATTTGGTGATGAATTATACCAAGAAATCACAGCTAAAATTAGCTATTTGGAAGAATTGACGGATGAACAATTAGAAATTTCGCTTGTAATAAAGCATACAAAGTCCTTTGAAAAATTTGACAGGAAAGCTGAAGATCAAAGGAATTGTTTCAAAACAAGAAATCTTGTCAGAATTTATGAAAGAAATCAAAAAAGATTTATTAAAGAATTTTGGGTTTAATAGTTGCAGTTTTGCTGACCTAAAATCAGATACATCTATGGCTTCTTCTACAAATATGGCAGAAGATGCTCAAGATCCTAATGCAGATATTGATCAAGATGTTCATCATTTTATGAAACAACTAGAAGAATTGGAAAAGGAAAAAATTGACGAAGAATAAAAATTATCAGCTTATTGCATCAGCCATGACATCAGTATTGGAGTCAGCACTGACGAT
Source organism: Gentiana macrophylla (assembly GCA_026214975.1). Classification (NCBI taxonomy): domain Eukaryota; kingdom Viridiplantae; phylum Streptophyta; class Magnoliopsida; order Gentianales; family Gentianaceae; genus Gentiana; species Gentiana macrophylla. Next base: position 119,433,662 of record CM047805.1, read on the forward strand.
ATCAACAATATAATTTTTGGCACTATTGGCCGACATGAACAGTAAATTACTGTTCACTTTTTACTGTTCACTTGGAATTTTTTGGCAAATAATGTAGCCAATTATGTGTTTTTACTGTTTGCTTTTTATTTCTATCATTACCATGTGTTCTCCCCCTTCTATATATATCAGTTTTTAGTTTTGAAGGAGACACGCTTGAGAGATCGCCCCTTCTCCTTTTATCTCCCCTTCTTTGTAATAAATTTTCAGAGTGTGTTGAATAAAATTGTTCTTCTTCTGGTTACAACTTTGAGATTTTGTAAGTTCCTTTTAATTTTTGTTTTTATTTAATTTTTATTTTTATATGATGTTTTAGCCTAATGATAGGCTAAAAGAATTTAAGTGTTAAAATATAATATAAAGGTAAATTTAAATACTTTGTATGGTCTTGTATTGTTTCAAGAATGTGTATATATTGATTAAGGGTTAAGCAGAAAACTGGCAATTTTATATGACAAGGTTTTGATTAATTCTGGCATGAATATAAATTGATCCTTTTGTAGCCTTTTATACCCGCTTTAGCCCAGGTGTGGCGTTTAGGGTTTTTGGCTTTTGCATGTTGGATCAAAAATTATATTGATAGACGGAATTCATAATCAAGTAAAAATACCATTTTGTTATATAATTTAACTTGACTAGTCATATTTTTAACTAATAAAAAACTTGGATATAACTATGCTCCTGGATCAGAAATAATTTGTATATGTTATAGGATATATTATAAGCCTTTACATACATTAAATCCTATGTGTAAAATCAAAGATAAATCTTTGAATGAAACTATTTTAATTGAGACTAATTTTAGTAAGTCGAATATTACGACTCGCAGATCAATTAAATGGGAGGAAATTCCTCTACCTGATCATTGGCAAATTGCTAATGCTGTACCAAGAACACCTGTAATATGTCAGGATGTGACTAATATATTTCAGAGTTCAGATGGAAATATTTCTGTCATTATGAATTCACAATTGGAAAATATTCCAAGGAATATATCAAGATCATCATCTATGAGATCTTTTATATCTCCATTTGAAAATATTCAAGTGCCATATGAACCCACTAGGGCTTCTACTTCTCAATTACGAGAAGTTGATACTTCTTCTCAAATACGAGAAAATTATGTTAAAAATCTATCTTTAAATAAAAATAATATAGTTAAAGGAGTTAATGATTCAGAAGATCCTACTGAATCAGAAATGGATGCTAATTTTTAATGGATTTTACATCAAAAATAGATTTCAGTCCAGGTTCTCTGGCAAGAAATAAGATTAAAAATGAATTTAAATTAGAAAGATGGAAACCTTTTAGAGATTGGTTTTTTGAAAACATATCAAGTGAAGATAGAAATTACTATCAAAATGAATTTTATAGTTTTCTTGAAAAAGAAAATAAAATAATTGCTTTTGTCCCTTGGTTTGTTTCTATATACGTTCAAGATTATTTATGTATAATTGAACGTGATTTTAAATTAGAAGGAGGAAAGAGATAATTGTAAATTAGGATATACATCAAAATATACTGGACCATGTGCCAGACTTGATTGTATAATACCCATTAAAGACTTTTTCCAGTCAAGATTTCTACCATCTCTAAGGGCAGCAATAAAACTTTCTGGAAGATTTTCCAGAGTAAGTGGTTTAAAAGCAATTTGTACCAAACCAATATGAAGAAATTTATGACTTTTCTTATAAGGAAAAATATCTTTTTCACTTAGTAAATTAATTACCATTTCTTCATTATTTAAAGAGATGGATTCTTCTGAGGTTTTAACAATCTGTTTTAAACCCAATTTTTCAAATGTACCTAATTGATAAATTGTTTTTGGTTCTATCCTAGGGATAGTCCATTTATTAAGTAAATCCAGATTTCTGGGTATATCAAATTCTTGTGTAATAGAATTTTCATTTCTATCTGTATTTCTTAACATTTTTAAAGAAGTGTTAAAATATAACATACAAGATAACAAAGAAATACTAACTTGTCTCTCGATACCATAACTCAAGATTGTGTATAAACTTAGATCAATATGGGCATATTTACAAGCATAAGGAATATATATATATATATATATATATATATATATATATATATATATATATATATATATATAATCGGCTTTTTTTTAAAAAAAAATTTTAATTTATTTTATGGATTAAAAAATACAGCAGGATTTTAAAATTAAAAAAAAAAATTCGAAATTTTTTTATTTTATTTTATTTTATAAAATAAAGGCCCCTTCTCCTTTCGGGTTCGCGGTTCGTGGTTCAAGGCTCAAATATCGAAGACACGAAGACAACAAGTTGTAATTTATCGCTTTCTAGGATAGATTGGATACGGGGTACCAACAATCCATCTCGGTGTTTAAATTTTCCGCAATTTATTTTTATGTGTTCGATCATAAAATAGATATAAAATCGAATTGCTTGCGACATGCATCATATCATAAATCCACTCCATGCATACATGTAGAATTTTAATTTTGGCATGTATAAAACTCACGTAATTAGTTGAAATTTAATTAATACGTGGTAATTAATTAATTTAGAAACTAATTAAAGATCCGAGGACGGGTTATGAAATCGTTAAGCCTTTCGTGTGTGTTCTCGGTGAACCGCCTTAAAAGCCCAAACGAGATCACGCTTTCAATTCGTAGTGTCTACGAGATTGAATGATGGTAAAAGAACAATAAATCTTGGATAAAAGCGGTTCGCCTATAGGTTGGGTGGTCAATCGAGCTTCGCTCGACCGACTTAACCTCCTAGTGTGATGTATGAACGGGAGTCCAAAGAAGACTAAGCTACACCGGCGAGCGGAGGGGTGATTCCTTCTTATCTCAATGGGGCTCTCTTGACCCGATTTCGTCCGATCATCACATATGTTCCAACGAATAAGACGGGTAGGCTTGCTTGCTCGCGTTACCGACACCATTCGGAATCCTTGATTTAATGTGGTTTTATGTTAACATCAAAAGACGTGGTTAGTTAACCCACCACCACTTCCAAAATATCGAGTGGGAGCGGGGAGGTGACAAACAACCCCACGGCCTCTACTATAGATACAAGCAAGTGAGAGAAGGGTGACGCCATGGGCGCTTTGATTTCGCCCCCTACGGATGGTATTCACCCCTATCAACATTCATGGCTTGGTCTCCGAAAGGATAGGATTTTCGGTACTCGTCGGGTCACCGACCTATCCTACGACGGCACACTCGGGCGCACTCAAGAGATCCGATATAGTAGGTCACACTCATCAAGGGTATTCTTGATAATATCTAGGCTAAAAAAGGAAGGTAGTCAATGAATAAAGGGATGTTCGATTCTCGTGGGATGTTCGATTCACACAAGTTATTCATTGATGAGATTGTCTCGATTTAACCGTCATCTTTTTGACCTACCCTACGGCGGCACTGAGATGCGAGGTTAAAACCTTAGAATGGTAGAGTAGACTTAATTTTAGTTTACAATTCCTAAAATAAACTTATATAGTAGTGTTAAACTTGAATTAATATATGTCATTTTATTTTCAGCAAAAATGTCTGCTCAAATTTCTGCTTACTGTCTGAAAAATTATCGGGAAACAACTTTAAGAAATGGAAGAGTAATCTAAATGTGGTACTCACATACGAGAATGTTCAATATGTACTCACTTCTGAATGCCCTACGGTGGCGATCCAAAAACCCGGAAAAGCTGAGATCGAGCAGCGTAATCGCTGGATCGAATCAAATAACCGGGCTCGTGGGATCATCCTGGCGGTAGTGTCGGAGGTTATTAGGACCCAGATTGAAGAGTTTGATACTGCACGCGAAATCATACAGAAACTTACTTCGATGTTTGGATCACCTAGCAACCAAGCAAGACACGATGCTATCAGAATGGCTGTTAACATGAAATTGATGAAAGGTCAAGCAGTGAATGGTCATGTTCTAAATATGATCGATTACTTCAATGACGCCGGTATTCATGGATCGATGTTCGATGAAGCAACTCAAGTGTCGATGATTTTGGAATCGTTGACTCGAGTTTATCTCGTTCAAAACTCGATGATCGATGGGCAAACATGAGTTGACCATGACACGATGCTTAATGAACTGACTATCTACGAGGCCTACTATCGAAAGATAAGGTCCAAGTAGGGGATAAGAAAGTCGGGCCAATATGGCCGGCTAAGCCATCAAACAAGCCTAAGGCCAAACCAAAGAAGAAGGGTAGTGTTGCACCTGTGCCCAAGCAAATGAAGAAAAAGAAAGCCAAGAAAGTTGTCGAGGCCAATCCCAAGGGCAAGTGCTTTTACTGTAAGGAGGTAGGACATTGGAAATGCCATTGTCCGGAATATCTTCGTGATGTAAAGGATGGCAAAGTCAAGGCTGTCACTGGGAAAGATAAGAAAGGTAATTCGGAATTACTATTCTTGGAATCTTTTAATGTAGCTAAAGATGTGTCCACTTGGATACTTGATACTGGAGCTACTAACCATGTATGTTCTTCATTGTATATTCTTAGTTCGTACGAGGAGCTGGAAGAGGGTTCTCAAGTGATGCGAGTAGGCACTTTGGGCGCCATTTCGCCAAAGCAAAGCGTTGGGAGCGTGGACTTACACTTTAATAATAGAATTTTACATTTAGAGAATGTTTATTTTATTCAATTTTCAGAGAAATTTAATTTCTCATTCTCGCCTTAGTTGAGCAATCATTTTCTGCTTCAAATTTGAATGGTGAATTTGTTATTTCAAGAATGGCTTTGAATTGTGTTCAACTACGAATGAAAACGGTTATATTTTTTAAGACCACATAAAGCTCCCCTACTTAATACCGAAATGTTTAAAACTGCTCATCAAAGATCTGCGAAAAGGCAGAAAGTTTCTCAAGTAAAAGAAGATAAAACATACTTGTGGCATCTGAGGCTCGGCCATATTTCCTTGGAAAGACTCGAAAGACTAGAAAAGGTTCATGCCTTAGGTGAGTCATCTGTTGACACACATCCGCTGCCTCTGCGAGTGTTGCCTGGAGGAAAAATGACCAAGCATCCCTTCTCGTCAAAGGGTAATAGGGCCACGGGAACTCTAGACTTAGTGCATTCAGACCTTTGTGGTCCGATGAACGTACAAGCTAGAGGCGGATACGAGTACTTTGTGACTTTCATTGATGACTACTCGAGATTCGGTTATGTTTATCTGCTGTATAGGAAGTCCGAGGCTTTTGGTAAGTTCAAGGAGTTCCAAGCAGAAGCCGAAAGGCAACTAGGCAAGTCATTGAAATGCCTTCGCTCGGATCGTGGAGGTGAGTATTTAGATACTGAGTTCATTGACTACTTGGCTGAAAAAGGAATTTGTTTCCAACGTTCAGCGCCAAGGACACCTCAGCAAAACGGAGTTAGTGAGAGGAGAAACAGGACATTGATTAACATGGTTAGATCAATGATGAGCTACGCCTCACTACCTATATCCTTTTGGGGTTATGCTTTAGAAGCAGCGGTCTACATTTTGAATGCAGTACCGTCAAAGTCTGTCGAAAAGACACCCGTTGAGATGTGGTCCGGACGTCGCGAAAGCATGCGTCACTTCCGCATATGGGGTTGTCCTGCACATGTGCTGATGGACAAGACTACCAAGCTACAATCGCGCGTTTAAAGTATGTTTGTTTGTAGGCTATCCAAAAGGTACACGTGGTGGTCTATTTTACGATCCGGAAGATAACAAAGTGCTAGTCTCGACTAACGCTACGTTTTTTGAGGAAGGTTATATGAAAGACCACAGACCTAATTGTACTAGAGGAATTACTCTCCGATGACGTCAGGCCTATTGCGGCTGTTGATGTTCCTGTAAACAACACTACTAATACAACAGTCACTTTCGACATTCCTGTTCCACCTAGACGTACTGCGAGAGTGGTTCGGCCACCGGCTCGGTACGGCATGGATTTAGAGACGAACGTAGTCGCCTCTGATGGGGTGGAAGATGATCCTCCGACCTATAAGAAGGCCATAATGGATCACGATAGGGATAAATGGATTGACGGAATGAATCAAGAGATGGAGTCTATGTACTCTAACTCAGTCTGGAAACTTGTAGAACTTCCTCAGGGTGAAAGGCCCATTGGATGTAAATGGCTCTACAAGCGAAAGAGAGGAATAGATGGGAAGGTCGAAACCTTCAAAGCGCGGCTGGTAGCCAAAGGTTACACACAGCGAGAGGGTATAGACTACAAGGAAACCTTCTCACCTGTGTCCATGATGAAAACCATCCGCATCCTCCTTTCGATTGCTGCATGTCTGGATTATGAAATCTGGCAAATGGATGTTAAGACAGTGTTTCTAAATGGCTTTCTCGAAGAGGGAATCTATATGCAGCAACCAGAAGGATTCATTGAAGAAGGTCGAGAGCACATGGTGTGCAAGTTGCTCAGATCCATTTATGGGTTGAAGCAAGCATCTCGTTCCTGGTATCATAGATTCGATCACACGATCAAGTCTTATGATTTCGAACAACACTTTGCTGAATCTTGTGTGTACAAGAAGGTTATCAAAGATAGTATTGTATTTCTAGTGTTGTACGTTGATGACATACTCCTAATTGGCAACGATAAGGGGATGATGTCCGACGTGAAAAGTTGGTTGACCACGCAATTCCAAATGAAGGATTTGGGAGAAGCGAGTTATGTTCTAGGGATCCAAATTATAAGGGATCGCAAGAACATGATGTTAGCTCTGTCCCAAGCAACTTATATAGATAAAGTCTTTGCACGCTTGAGATGGAGAGAACGCCAAGAAGGGTTTTCTACCAACCCGTCACGGCACCTCTCTAAGACTCAGGGGCCTCAAACTCCTAAAGAGACTGAAGCTATAGGAAGAGTGCCATATGCCTCGGCTGTTGGTAGTCTTATGTATGCTATGAGGTGTACGAGACCTGATATTTGTTATGGCGTAGGATTAGTCAGCCGTTTTCAGTCAAATCCAGGGCAACCACACTGGACAGCAGTAAAGAATCTCATCAAATATTTGAAGAGAACCAGAAATTATATGCTCGTCTATTCGAGTGGGAGTATGGAGTTAGCGGGGTACACCGATTCTGACTTTCAGTCAGACAGAGATGATTCTAAATCAACCTCTGGTTCAGTGTTTATGCTTTGTGGCGGTGCAATAGAATGGAGAAGCCAAAATCAATCCAGCACAGCCGATTCAACAATAGAAGCTGAGTTTATAGCGGCCTCTGAGGCAGGATCATCAGCGGATTAGGCGTTGTCCCGAATGCTGAAGATCCTATTACTCTCTATTGTGATAACAATGGGGCCATTGCCAACTCTAGGGAACCTCGAAAGCACAGTAAGTCGTAGCATATAGAGAGGAAATACTGGGTGATCAACGATTTTGTCGATAGAGGAGACGTTTCCGTCCGAAGAATCGCCTCCGCCGATAATCCTGCTGATCCATTCACCAAGACACTGTCGATTGAAGCTTTTAGTCGACACTTGGAGACTATAGGTATTAGAGACATGTCTCATTTGCTTTAGAGCAAGTGGGAGTGATAGTTTGCTGTATTTTAAATAATAGGGTGTGCTCTAAAACAATTAATCACATGCTTTCGTGCAAATGGGAGATTGTTAGGTGTAATGCCCGAAAGACAATTTTGTAATTATTTTATTTAATAAATGAAATGATATTATTATTCATATTTATTATTCTCATATTCACCGATGTGACAATAGTATTTACACTACAGAAAACCCTAAAGTATATCGTTTATGTAATCACTTAACTCAGTGTATGGGATATACACGGGAGGATTGAGTTAGTGAAGATGTACTTAAAATACAATTAGCCCGTAGTGAAATTATCGAGAGTATCGGGTCTCTCCTTTAACGTGCTATTAATGCGCCCAGAACACAATAGGTGTGATTGACTTATCCGGACTTTCGGTTAAGAGAACCTAGTGGGGCATTTATATGTGATAGATATATCATATAGGGCTGGACCGATTTGATTAGAGTTCACGATATAATTCAATAATCGAGAAGTCTTATCGAATCAATCGATGATCATATTTATGGATATATCTTAATACTAAGGTGATCACAGTCAACTGCTTGAATCAGTATGAGGTTTGACTTGACGGTTAAGAATTACACCGAGTCTGTGATCTGAATTACTCATCTTGGCATTGTATTGGATTGAGTGAGTAGTCTGTGTTATCACAGATACGGAATCCATTCCTTCCATTTATGGAAGTAGATAGATAGTTCCCTTATTTGTTAATCCTAGAAACTGATCGATCGTACGAGTTCATATTACACTGATTAGCTACCAGTGAGTTGTATGAATTAATTGATCACTAGGGGGTTAATGGTAAATAAGGATAAGAGGTTCTAAAAAGGTTTAACGGTAACTTCCCGATTTAGAATGAACAGTCTATGGAGGATTAATCCATATGTAATGATTATATCAATTGACGCTTATTATCATTCTCGTGAGGAGATAAATATAATCTCATAATCGGAGGAGTGCAGTCACGGGATTATGGTGGCATATTCTCATTATTGATTTATCGAATATAATTATTCTCATTCGTAAGATAATTATTTATTTGATTTATCGGAGCCGCTGATTATTAGTCCATGGTCCCCGACGTGCCTCCAATATAGCATAGCTATTCTCGGACGTCGAATCCTAATAATATTAATTTAGTTCTTATTAGAATTTAATTAAAACGATATGTGAATTATTTGTTTAGTGGACTATTAAATTAGTTGGACTAGATAATTAAATACATGGAAAAGAAATTTTTCGTGGACTCGGCCCAAGTGTGTGAAATGCGTGGATGACCTAATATATTAGGGCATGGGGCGCATCTTATGTTATTTAATTGTCAAGAAATTAGTTTTCTTGGATAATTATTTAACATGTGATTAAATTATTTATTTGTTAAATATTTGATTAAGGAAAATATTGGATTGATCCTTAAATATTCTAGATTGGTTCTAGATTATTCTAGGAGTATCTTTTATTTAATAGGATTATTATAATTGATTTTGTATTAATTATTAAATCTTCGAGGACAATGATTACTCTCCTATATAAAGAGAGTTCTCCCAAGCCTAAAACACACACAACAATTTCGACTTTCATCTCTTAGAGAGAGAAATAAAATTTTTGGCCAAGGGGTGAGAGAGGAAAATCTTGGAGGTTTTCCGGGTAGCATATCGGGAGGATTCGAGACGAGGATTTCCTTCCACCGGGAGTTGCTCAGATCATACGTGCGGAAGATCTTGGTGCTCTCACACCATCTTTTGTTCTTCCTATTGCGGTTCTTCTACTTGGATTTTGAGATCCAAGAGGTATGTTCTACAAACCCCTTGTAGAGTAGATCTAGTTATTTTATTATGTGTAAATTATAGATCTAGATCCTTAAATCGCTTCCGTTGTGGATGATATTACTAACAGGCATATCTCTAGTTCTATCGACAAAAGTCATGGTCCTGGTTTGATTCATTACGACCGGAAGCTTGATCTTTTGGTAGAGGGAAAAAGGTAGAATGTTGCAACTCGAGCCAGAGTCACAGAGACCTAATCCTACTGATATACTATTAACGTATATCGAGTCGGAACGCGTGCCAGGGTCTCATAACTATTGGTCCCAAAGAAGGGTAAAACTATAGTCACAGAGGGTGAATGACTATAGTGGAGTTTCAAAACTTTTCTTATATTTAAAAGCTTTTGGGCGAGTGGATGAGTCCTTCTTACTAAGTTATTTCAAAGTAGTTTAAGCAATCACAAATATATAATATAATATAAGCAATTAAATAAATGCAATGAAGGTAAATTGCAGAAAGTAAATTGACACAAGGCTTATAGTGGTTCAGGGTGGCGTAATCCCTTAATCCACTCTTCTCTTGTGATGATCGGAGGAATTCACTATTGCTTTCACAGATACAATAGTACGATTGTCCTTGACTTCACAAGCTTTACAATCTACAAGACTATTACTCCTTGACTGCAACTTGGTGACTCGAGTCTCTTCATCATCGCTCCTGGGATCAAATCCTTCAGCAGCTATCACAAACACAACTCCTTCTCAGATGGCTCTGATTCAATTGCTTGATTAATGTGAATTGGATTCACAAACTTGTTGTTCAATCTCAATACTTGATGTTTGATTTGTAGCTCTCAGATTTGAGTTGATCACTAGATATTTCTTATTAGCACAGATAGAAGACTTTTTACTTTGACAGAGTTTTTGCTCAGATTCTTGATCGTGCTTGTTGTTTCTTTCTCTTGTCAGTGCCTTCTATTTATAGCCTTGATTATTCTTGCTTTGAATTTCCGTCCGTTGGCTATATTAATGAGGGGAATAATCCTTGATTTTATTCTTGATTCCCCCTTAATTGTATTCTCCTTGATTTTAGCGATCGGATTTTTCTTCAAACATTTACCATAAAATCTGTCCTTGATTGATCCTCTATTGATTGTGCATTTAATGATTGATCTTCTGTATCTTCTTCATATCTCAATAATCTGACTAAGTAAGGTTTACTCAGCCGTTCTTTGATCGGTCAAGTGATCCATCTGACTTTGCCGCTTAGATCTTCCTTCACTGCTTTGTCTTTACTCAGCCGATAGTCAGTTTACTTTGCCGATTCACTGCTTCCTTCATTCTATCAGTTTAAGGAGAATCCTTGTACTCCACTAATCCTTGATTTGGGTGAGATCAGTGTAGACCATATTTAAACATTAAGTTTCATCACTCAAAACATAATTTAGACTTATCCAAAGTCATCACAGACTTCCTTGGTTATAAGTCAGACCATAATGCCTTTATTGCTTCTCTGCTGGTACTTGACTGGCTTTACTCTGCCGAAAATCTGTTTTTGCTTTTCCGTCCTACCAACTAGTACAATACTTGTTTGACTCAACTTATACACCATGTCAGACTCTAAGTAAAGACTATACAGAGTGCTCTAACTTATTTCAGGCTTGCTATAACAGCTAGTATGGCCATCATCAAAACGTAATAAAATGTTCCTAACGATAGCTTCACCATGGTGTCTGAGTCTGGGTAATCCTCAGGCTTAGAAAACATCATGTCGTGATCCTCTTCAAGATCATCACAATCATAATCCGAAGACGATATATCAATCACCTCACAAGAGAACTCACCTGGATGATACGTGCTATACTCCTTTAAGTTCTCTTCAGGCTCTTGCTTGATTGCTTCTTCCTTTTTCCAACCGCTTCTTAATAGCCTCATAATGCTCTCTTGCTTCAGATCCAGGGTACATGGAAATCGGTGTGATGTTCAATATTGTCCTAGGCATATTTCTTGACTGGTTTGCTCTTTTCCAACTCTGATTTGATCGAATCTCTGAAGTGTTCTGACCTTCGTGTGAAAAGACAAAATAAAACAAGGAAAAGGTTAGCAAATTCCGCCTCAGTTGGGTGTGATCCCAACTGTTGCGGACCTACTAACTAAAATCAACAGGGAATAACACAGAATAACACAGGCTGTTCAGAAATTGATTTTTCAGGCCTCGGTATCCCCGGGGTTAGCCACGGTAAACCGGCCCTGAAATTTCTCTTTCTGGCAGTTTAACATGTGCATGTTTGATACAGAACAACTCAAGACTCAAAATAAAATAAAAACGACTTCTTAATCAAAATTAAAACGTTTATATTTAAAATTGGCCATTGTCCCCGGCAACGGTGCCAAAAATCTTGATCGCGTGTAAGTCACTAACGTCGATAATACTAGCAAGAATACTAGGTACATCATAGTACAGTAAATGCGAGTCCAGGTCGATCCCACAGAGACAATGCAAATTATTTATTATAAACGATTCTAACCCAATCAAGAAGCAACATAGAGGCGGTCATTGACCAACAATAACATAAAAGAAAACAAACTTGGTACTCCTCTCCCTCTTCTCACCGATCTACTAACTTGGATTAGTTAATCGTTACGTTTACTTCCCCACATAATTTCCTTAAATTAATCGCGAGCTTTCGTTTTAATTATCATTATCAGCTACGGGTGCAATTCCTACTCCTATCTACTCCGACAATGGTAGTAGACAATCTATATGCAAGCTACCCTCCTTAATTGGTCCGTAATAGCCCATACGCATAAAGATCCGTGCCTGCCGATATCGAGCGCTAACTCGGACCGCTAACCCGCCTGAGACAATTTACCGACATTGATCAAAGACGTTCCTATGGTCCATTCAAGACTATGTCCAAACTTAGCACTTCACTATTCGTATTTCATGCCAGTTTATGATTACAATAAGCAGATTGGCCAGATCTAACCAAACTGTTAATTAAACTCAGCCGATCAACGTAATGTAGTGAATCCCGGTTTTAGGTTTTCTAAATATTGCCTCGGTAAACCAAGATAGACCGCCGGGTTACCGGGTCGCTTAAACCTATTCCTCGGATCTACATTGCTCAATTACGATTATTCTAAGTAAATTATGGGGTCTTTAAACATGCAGATTAACTAAAACACATAAATACGAATGGATCTACCATATTGAAGACAAAAAGGAACGTTCAAAGCTTCATACCTTCAACAATGGAGATCTAGCTCGATCTACTCAAGCTAGAGATGGTGGAAGAAGGGAGGAAACCAGAAATAACTCTTCCAAAGCTCAAATAACTTTATTTCATCAAAATATATAATGTAATGGAAGAATTGATAATGAACTATGACAATTGGATATAATAATCTGTAAACACGGCCATATATAGACACAATGACCGACTTAAGACTCTCTAAAACCCTAACCGACCTAGATAATGCGGCAGAATCTGTTTTGTGTCCATCAAGTCCTCAGTTTACCGGTCCTAGCCTCCGGTAAACCGGGCCAACTATTCTCATTTTTCTTCAGCAGGCTCCTTCTTGGACTTTAATCACTTGACCAAATATACTTCTTTCGGTCCAGATCCATTATCCAATGCTCCAGATTCGGTACATCCTATAAAACATGCAAAACGAGACAAAACAATACCAAAATCTTTGGGAAAATAACACAGATGCAGAATTACGATCCTGGAAACACTCACATAGCATTTAACACATATTCCACATAATAACGAGTCTAACTATCCTCTCTTGAGCAGAATTCGGGGTGAATAAGGGTATAATTATTGGTACCATTTAGAGCATTATCAATGAACTTATTGGATACTAACAATTGTTAAGTATTTTTTTAACTCAATCAAACTCAAAGTTTATGCAGTGATGTCGCGCAGGAGGTCGATTATACTAGCAAGAGAACTAGGCCAATCGCAGTATAGCAAAGACGAATCAAGGTCGATCCCACAGAGACAATACACCATGGATAATAGACGTATTAATCTAATTAAGAACATACATAACAGTCTCTGACCAGCATAAAGATAGAAAATAAAGTTGGTGTTCCCCCTCCTAACCGATCTCATAGCTTGATGTAATTAATCATCATGTTTACTTTCCCCATTATTCCTCGATTTAACCAGAACATAAGTTTTAATTCAGTTTTAGCTACGGGTGCAATCTTCAAATCTTGTTTACTTCCATTTGCAAGGACAGTAAACGTCTATGTGCAGTTAACCTCCTTACTTGTTTGTATTAACCCACACGCAATAAGTCATAGAAAGTGCTGGCTCAAGACCGAGAACCTCCCTAGGCAGCTATTGACAATGACTAGCACGTTCCTAAGGATTGATCCATACTATGTCCTAAAAAACACTTCACTTTACAAGTCCTTCATGTTAATTTACTGAAGTCGACAATTAGATTGGTCGATCTATCCCGCCGTGAATTAAACTTGTCGGTCAACGTATCTGACGCTGAATCTTCGGATTTAGGGTGACTAAGGGTGCCTCGTAATTGCGATATAGACCGTCACAATTGTGAGTGTGGCAGTTCCTATTTCTGGAATGTCATACTATTATTTTGATTAATTCTGGTAAATTATGGTTCGTTTAAACATTCAGATTAATTACGTCGCGTGAAATAAAGCTAATCAACCATATCGAAAAAATATAAAGAAACTTTCAAAGCTTCATACCTTCAACTATGGCGGATCTAGCTTGTTCAAATCATGCTAGTTGATGGCTTGGGGAAGAAACGGAAGAACTCAAAGCAATAACCAAGAAACCTTTATTTCATAAACTTACTAATATTGAAGGTGTATGTTACAATAGGGGTGTTACAAGATTTATATAGGCATTGTAAACTGACCTAGGTGCTCTAAACCCTAACCGACCTAATGCAGAACTCGGAAGCCCACTTCTGTGTTTCCCAAGGCTCGCTGATGTGGCATGGGCTTCTGCAATTGTGGGCCTGGCTTCAGCCTGCCTTATCTCAACATACTTCTTCGTGGACTTCCTTGCTTTGGCCCAATGACTCTTTATAGTCTGGATTTTACCTTTTCCTTGCTCCATAATATGGTACACCAGAAAAGTACAGAAAAATGAGACAAAACAGTACCATCTTTGAGGGATAAATATGTAAATGCATATTTAACGACCAAGGAACAAGCACTAAGCAATCGACACATATTTCGTAAAATAACCGGAACATCTCTCGTCAATTGAGCATGATTCGGGGTAAATAATGGTATAGTTTATGGTACTAAATATATTGTTATCAACTACCCCCACTAAGCTTTTGATCGTCCTGAACAAAAAAAATGAAAGAAAATGAACTCATGGACCAATACAAGTTAATTAAAAACAGCTATGTGTCACAAAGTCAAGATATGAATCATGTCAACTACTATCCATAAGTAACGCATTAAATAGTATTTCATTCATGAACCGGTGTGTGTGTGTGTGTGTGTAGAGGTGGCCACGGTTAACCGGAACCGCCGGTTCGAACCGGAACCGGTGGTTTGTCAAACCGCCGGTTTGCCGGTTTGCTATTTTGGAACCGAAACCGGAACCGCCGGTTTGAACCGGATTTTTGAAACCGGCCGGAACCGGAACCGGAACCGTCCAACGGCTATTTTCATGGCAACGGCTATATAATAAAAAAAAAAAAATTTCCAAACTCATCCAAAAAATTTCTATAAATACCACCCATTTCATACAAAAATTCCTACACCAATCCCTACATCTCAATTCTTACATCTTCTATTCAATTTTTTGATTATCAAGTTTGTTTAGTTGTTAAAAACAACAATCAAATTTCCTTTACGATACCGATTTTTGAAGTTGTTCTGATTTAATCGTTACTTCAATACGGTTTTAGTTATAAGTAAATTTGGTTCTGTATTTTATTCAACTAATTTTTTTACAAGTGTAAAAAAAATTAAATTTTATAATCAAATTTACTTTACTAGACCGAAATTTGAAGTTGTTCTGATTTAATCGTTACTTCAATTCGGTTTTAGTTATAAGTAAAATTGGTTAGTTAATTTAATTTTTTTATAACCGTTATATGTAATCCGAAATTTGAAGTTGTTCTGATTTATTCGTATACTTCTTATAGTCTGAATAGATAGTTGGATAATTAATTTTTAATATTTAACAATGGATAATCCACATGCCCCTATAATTATCGATGAGGATGACGGTGGTGTGCCATGGGACGAACATCCTTACGAGACTCGATTCACATCATACGATCAATTTATCGAGTACCGTGAAAACTGGATGGGTAGAGCTATTGTTGGTGAACGGAGATTGGCATGGGAAAGTCTACCTTTTGAGATTACGGAATTGGTGGAAAGTGTAGGGTGGTTTGGGTTCACATCGCGACCACCCCACCCCGCCACGAGATCAATCGCTCAATCGTTCGTGAGTTCTACGCAATTGTTGCTACAACAGGAAATGTAACAAGAGAATTCACATGGCGTGGTGTACGCGTCCAATTCACACCCCGTTGGATCAACCGGTATTATTTACTTGAAGATATCCTCGTGATGTTGATTTTTTCGCACCGCTCCATTGGATCGAAAGATTGCATGCTAACATGGTACGACATTTTGGTGAGACTCACCTCACGCACCTATGGTTAGAAGGAGCGGTCAACATTACCTCGTAGATGGACCCCTGAAGTCGTTCGGATGGTGATTTTGTTTCTTGCCTATCACCTTCATGGTACTGTAAACCACACTGAACCGACCATTGAGATGTACATCATTGCGTATGCTTTTCTTATGAATGAGCTAATAGATCTAGGCCAATACATCGTGGAAAGAATTGGCCAGATAGCTATGGACCATGCAGGCGATGGTTATATTTTCTTTCCATTTCTTATCACCGCTTTTGCCAGAGAATTCAGGGTACCACAATATGATATGGACAACCTTTCTGGACCCAACGAACCTATTTTATACGAATAAAAGAGTATGATGTAGTTTATTTGTTATTCAAGTTTATTTGTTATTCAATGACCTATTTTATTTGTTATTCAAGTTTTATGTGTTTTATATAATTTATTTTATAATTTCATAAATCTAAAAATAATTTATTTTATAATCACATTTACATTTTTTAAACTATACTATATAAAATATAGATCATGAGACATGGTACGATATACATATTCTTATTACTATAAAAACCGGTAACCGAATTACCGGTACAAGCGTTGAAAAAACAACACATTTTTTTTAAAATAACATTATTTACATATAAATAAAATAACACAATATTAATATTATTTTTAAAACCGAATAGAAAACTATTTTAAAAATATATATATTACTCTCGCTTTAAAAATTATAGTGAAAAGAATAATAATTTGTTATTATAGTGAAAATAATAAGTATTATGTGAAAATGAAAAGAAAAAAAAATTATGAAAATTTTAAACCGTGATCTGAACCGGGAGCAAACCGGGAGCAAACCGGGATAAACCGGAACCGGCCCAAACTGGCAACTGGCGGTTTTGAACAGTAAACCGCCGGTTTTTCAAACCGGTGGTTCGTCAAACCGGCGGTTCGTCAAACCGGCGGTTCGTCAAACCGGCGGTTCGTCAAACCGGCAGAAACCGGCACTGTTTAAAACCGGTGGTTCCGGTTCCACCATTTGGCCGGGTCTAGTGTGTGTGTGTGTGTGTGTGTGTGTGTGTGTGTGTGTGTGTGTGTGTGTGTGTGTGAAATAACTCTCAAGCCTCAGTTATGTAGACAGAATCACATTATATTAATTCAAGTCTGGCTAGCAATTCACGAGAATGTTTGTCTCTTTACGCCATTGATTTTATAATTTTGAATTCATTTATTTTAAAAATTGTAGGTCAAGACAACTAGGCAAGGCGAATCGAGAACCGAGTACTACTCCAAGGCACTCGTTTATCTTAATTATTTATTTATTTATGCAAGAGCTGGGTAGATTATCAAGCAGAAACTTGCAAAGGTGAGTGCCTAGCAAGAAACACCGAACTTGCTACCCTCTTGCCAAATAATTTTTCATTCTTTTTCAGGCAGGTTGTACACTCTCAAAAATCTATCTATACTCACGGTTTGCTCAATTTGATAAACTACCAAATCCGTACATCTTTGACCCTTATAAGATCCACAACTTGACCTGAATGACCATAGGTAGAACAAAACTCAGAAAAACTAGGGTCAACATAAGGCATCGTCTGACTACACACTAAACAAGTGAGTTATACGTGCTTAAAAGGCGGTTCATAAAAAGAATATGCGGATAATACGCGACTACTTCAAAAGTTGGCACGACTTTCATCCGTTCGTTTGTGAAACAAAGACATAGTTAATTAGCTTCAAAAAGTAAAAGACTTCATATCTTTCCTATCTCATTCGAATACAACTCAAAAGCTACAGTAGTGAAAAATGCGTAAAAAAGAATCAAGATACTCGGAAAGTGACAAAATACAATGCCGAGAGCTAAGTGATGTTCTTACCCCCCCCCCACTTAATCGAAACATTGTCCCCAATAATGGAATGATTAAAACAAGAAAGAAACTTAGCATCGTGAAGTGCTGAGCACGAAAGGGAACCCTGTTCGTCATAACATCGGCCAAATGGAATAATATGTGAAATCTGCAATAATCTAACATACAAAACAAGGTGAATCTCTAGGGGTAACAGAATTGATAAAATGAATTCGACGGCGGTGAGAAAGTAATAAAAGAAATTTCAAAAAGATTAAGCCGACAAAATTCATCATATTTTTAATAATAAAAAGAACTACAAAGTTGTTGCAAAGTTGGGAAATATTATTAAATATAAATAAAAGACAACAATGGAGAAAAGTACAAAAGAAATAGAAGAATGTCTAATCATCGGACTCAGACATGTAGTAGTCCTCCGGAGGGGATGATGATCTCTCAAAACCGGGAGGTGGTGCTTAAGTAGAAGATCCAGTAGCTGAAGAAGATGCAGCATGACGAGGGGCATGTGGAGGTGGAGGGGCAAATGGTGGAACTCGAGATAATGTATCAAATGATCCATCTTCCCGTGGAGTGAAGAAATCTCTCAAGCAAATGCCTCGTTGATCTCGTGATGAGATCTAGCTCCTCCGTGAATAGGGGGTGCGTGCCTCAGCCTCTCAGACGCTTTCATGCCGTCCAGGTGACGATCCAATGCAAAGACTATCAAGGATCGGCCATGGCTCTACTCGCTCATCAACGGCTAAAATCGGGCAATCCGCTTCCATCGTGAAAGCATCGATCATACGCCTCAGTATGGCAATATCTCTCATTATACCTAAAAACTTGATGAATGTAGGTATGCATGTGTAAACTAGAATTGACCTCATTCTCGATCTCAAGAAAGAACATGAGCTCGCTTGCCTTGGTGTAATCGATGCATGATGCTCACAAGGAAGTATATGGGAAATGACAAACCTACGCGAAGATGCATCCGTCCCATGTCAAGTCATTGAACATAAATATCGCTGGGAACTCGAGAGGAGTCCATCTCGCCACTCGATCTTTGAAATGTCCAAAGAATAATTTGTAGTCTCTCAAAGTTAGGTACACGCAGCGTAGCGATGGTGTACTCACTCTCACTAATGGGTGAGTCCTTAATGCCGAAATACTCATTGATCCTCTCAATGGAGAAGTCAATACTAACCCCTCTAACCATAGCAAATCATGCGATGCGGTTGTGCACAATATACGCATAAAATTCTTGGACGATGGTCACGTTGAACGAGGCCGGAACCTCGCCATAGCCAACCATCCGTGGTTTCAAAGAACACAAGGTAAAAGCTCACCACTATCATTGAGGTCAATGCCTCTCTCTAGAGCAATAGTGCGTGTATTCCAATGATGCAGAATGACTCATAGAGCTGAACCGAATCGAACTGGAGAATCCCGTTGATTAACGGAATAACATCTCCTTGTACATCATGTTGCCCACCAGGTCTTCTCTGTTCTCTTTTGTGTCTGTTGGCCATATAAATAAGGAAGGTGAGATTGTTTATGAAGACCGCCTCTAGAAAATTGAGCTTGAAATTGCGAAGGTGATCTTGCAATCTCAAGAGAAATTTTTTAGAATCTCAGGAACAGGAACTGGCTAGCTGCTAACTGGACAGGGCTCGATTTTACGGTGAGCTCACAATATCGAGAGCCTGAAGGTTCAAATTCTAGGAATATGCTACAACTGGGATGAATAAAGGATTTAAGAACATGTTGCAGAATCAGTGGCAACACAAAGAGTTCAATGATGTTTGGTTTTGGGTATGTGTTGGTGGTTTTTGTGGCTAATTTGGTAGTTGAAATGGAAGGGAATGGTGGCCAAATTTTTTCAACAAAAAGAAGAAGAAGAAATGTGGAGGTTTTGGTGAATTGAAGTGAGGAAGTGGTGGTGGAAATGGAGGTTTAAATAGGAGAATTGAGTGGAGTGTGTGACGGACCTTTTCTAGGTGTTACGATCCTTACCGGCAGTGTACCGGGTCAAATTGTAGTGCTAGTCTGGTGAGTCAGGTCGTATCCTCAGGGAAATGAAGGCATAATTCAAAGTGTGGTTAAACACCAAGAAGCTATTATTAACTCGATCTAAGTCGCAGTTTTTACCATTTTCCTCGGGTTAGATAGTTAGATTAGTTAGATTGTTAGTGAAGCAAGAATAAATATATAAATATAAAAATAGATAATATATATATTTTTGGATCTAGCCAAGAATACTTTCTTGAATCAATATCTTTTGTAGTGAAATTGAATGAGATGATCTTTTCCTTGATGCAAGGAGGTCAATTATGTATGAATCGGTGTACTCTAAAGCTATACAACTCCTTCTCACACGAGCGTATGAAATTGTCATATGTCAAATTGTCATCGCTTTAATCTCCACAACCGCCCCATGCTAATCTCGGTTAGTCTCGAGCAGTGCAGAGTACAAATCTACCCCGGATAAAAGAGGTTATTCCGTTTGTCGACGGCCGATGTTATTCAAAAGGCTCCGTTGTCGCGGATCGATTTAACTTTCCGGTGTTAGTTTCAATTAAACCGTTGATTTTAACATTATTACGATCTTGAGCACAAATTTAATAAGATTCATCTTTCCCAAGACAAATCGCTTTGGGTAGGAAATAGGATTCCGTTGTCACGCTTTATACGGCCAATTTTACCCTCCGGTTTTTCTATCCGTACATTTAAGTGTAAATAGAAAGAGATTCATTATAATTGGTTTTAATCATTATTATCAGAGTCGATCATCCATTTTACCAAAAGATTAACTAATTCAGATTCATATCTTGGCTAGATATATTTTTAGCTTAACATATTTGTAATATATAAATAGAAATAGAAATAGTAAACATAATAATATTAGAATATATTACAAGTTACAATCATTTGAATCGGGGTCATTTCACTGATCAACAATCTTCGATAATTATTCGATCATTATAACGATACTATAACTACTTTATTTATATATATATATATATATATATATATATATATATATATAGAAACAACAAACATAATACTTGATAAAATTACCCGTTTATTGCAAATCTAAGTCGTATCCTCTGACAATAGCAACTTCTTCAATACAACTTTCTTGGATAATCCTCTCGAGCATTACAACGGTACTACTTTTTATTTATTCAAACATAAACACATATATATACATACATCGACATATGTATACATACATGGGCCCAAAATAAGAAGAAAAGATGGAGAGAAGCTTGCATATATGCATATATATATATATACTTAGACATATATGTATATATACATACATACTACTTCGAGAAGAGAAGAAACGGACATAGATTAACATAGAAGAGGGGAAATGGGAAAGGTAGAGCTTGGCCATGGAAGAGTGTGGCCAAGAGGGGCAAAGAATTCTGTTGAGAATGCGCCTATTTATAGGCAAAATAGTCACGGCCGGATCGATCCGGGAAAGGGCGGATCGATCCGGGAATAAAAACTTTATCCCAAGCTCATCCTCTGCAGCCCCATGTGCAAAATCATCATTATGTCGATTTTATTACGCGGATCGATCCGGGAAAAGGCCGGATCGATCCGGGATCAAAAACATCCGCTTTGAGCTGAAACTTGAAAAATTCATATCTTGAGTTGTAGACCTCCGATTGACGTGATTCAAAATCGTTGGAAAGCTCTTTTAAAATCTACAACTTTCATGAAGGACTATTCTTCAGAAAATGCCTTTTGATGGGCCATTTATTCGTCGAAGATATAATTCGATAATAGCATTACGAAACGTTAATCCACTTGAACTTTTAAGCTTGTGGCACATTCTTACACCTTTCAAAAGATATGTTTTAACTTCAAAAAGTGTCGTTACTCGGGTCTTGGTTTATCATAAATCGCAATAAAAATACCACAAATACCGTGTGTAAATCGACACGACACTCCGATTTACTAAACCGGTACAAAACTTATAAAAACTTATAAAAATACGATAATTTATATAATAACCACTATTTATATATTTGGATAAAATTAAGTAATTATTGACTTAAATTGGTACAATAATGCTCAAAGTGGTATCAATATTGGGGTAAAATGTCGTAATAATGATCATTAATTTGTCTCTCATCACAACTCCCCACTTAGCTTTTGGTCGTCCTCGAGCAAAACAAGCGATAAAACAAAATGAATGAGAGATAAATTCATGAAGATATAAGATATAAGGGACAACCGAGATCTCGCAACCATTAGAATTACAACCAGGCGTTAACCTCAATATAAATGTATAACAGAGTGTGTGTGTGACAAGCCTTTTCAATTTCCACTATCCTCTCTTGAATAATTCAAGCAAACGCACAAATATCCATTCAGACAGTCCTAATGACTTTCCTAGGTATAGGCGATAACGCTTCCACACAAAGTCCTTCCGTGTACTTATTAGGATAATCCCTAAAGCATATCATTCAGTTTATACTGGGGATAGTCAGAAGATAACTAAGTTTTCAACCATATTTCCATTTTTTTTTTTTTCATTTGTAGCATATGCCTTCATTCCCAAAGAATAGGGCGTTTAGTGATAACACCCTAGCCGGACTACTATCATCAGCGATCGGGAGGTTTTAAACCTCATAGTGATATAGGACGCTTCGTGATAACGCCTCATCGCACTCAAATCATTGGTAGCTACAACCGACATATAGATAGTTCATCTTAATTTGGTATTCTTCTTTAACTTATATCCTTCCTATCACATTCAAACCTTCGATATTCACAGACACATTCAAAAGTTAGGTACTAAGTTACTGCAATTATCTATAGAATAACCACTAGGATACTGAATGGATACAGTTTAAAATTTTCCGCTTCAATATCAAAGGCTTTACGTGAAGGAATTCATGTTACACAAATATATTTGGAATTACAATGCACTTACGGTTCACGTTGGTTATACACATCCAAATTGATCATTATATCTTCAAATCCATGAAATATATACCTTATACAATTTATTTTAATCAACTAAATAATGCTCGAAAAAAATCGAAAACTAAGGGATTTATTGATAAAAAATAAACATTAATTCCATTGCTAGACCAACGACTCCACTCCCCACTTACGAACTTACATTGTCCCCAATGTAAAGTGAGTGTAAATAAGTTGTTGGGAAAGGAATGGTGCACTAAAACAAGTCAAAACAAATACTCGGATGATATTAAAGGGTGGGTGGGTTAAAGTTATGACTTCCTCAATTCCATAGTATTTGAACTAATACATGTCACACGTTATTTGAAATTTAAAACAGACTAGATCATGAAATGTAACGTATGGCAAAGTATTAACTCTGAGTCTTTTATACCCAGATCCTCAAGGGTTATTTCAAATCGTTCGAACAACCTAAGTCCAAGAAATGACGCATTTGAATTTTTCTCTTTTTTCTCCATCGGGATTTTCGGATAACCACCTAATCATTCCCTTTTTTAATGACATTCAAACATTCATCCTAAGACTTGGTGAAACAAAATGAAAATCAATCCGAAGTATTCGCAAAGTATCATCCAAAGTATGAGTAATTATTATATTTAATATTTTTGCATGGTCGCCTCCGTAGCGCTTTTGGTTAACGCTGTTTGCTCGACAAACTTAAACAACCAAAATGATGATGATTAACTAATATACTAAAATAAAATAGGATACTTCTAACATTTACTCACAAAAGCATGTAATAATTAATTTCGTGAACTAACTAGAAAAAAATGCTTAAGGAGTAAATAGGAAGGATAGTACCATGTTTTTACTATATTTATAGTCTATAGCTAGACTTTCTGCTCCGGTTTTCTAATGTACTGGTGGTGAGTCATCCTCATGCACCACATCCTTCTTCAATACCGGTTTCCAACAGAGGTTAGACAATTTCCACCAATCCAAGCGATTCTTGACCTTTTCCTTTGATTTTCGAGCTTTGGGTTTGCGAGCTTTCACATTATTGCTGAAGACATCTTCTTCAATTACCTGCGTGTTAGTACGATCCACAGCAAAAGGACACAAAGGGTCCACACAAGAACAAGATTCTAGTGTAGTGTATGGATATTTCAATGGAATGTAAATGTTGAAGATAACGCGCTCATCATTCACTCCCAAACTAAGCTCTCCCTTACGAACATCGATCAAAGGGGTATTAATATTTAAGTGCCGAAAAGTGTCAAGAAAACATGCATACCTCTTATCCAACTTCATCTTTTTCATTTCTCTTTCGGGAATGGGGAGTAATTCAAGATCAATTAAAGTAGGGTTAGAATGTATACCTCCCTTACCCTTGTCGTTAAACGAAGATGGTAAAGCTTCTGGAATGATTGTGCCTTTTGAGGACACCGTGTGTCATCATTCATCACCTTTTTCTTCAAAATATGCACCGGATATGGTGTCGCCTCTATCGATTGAATCGAGGTGAATTTGGGTTGAGCCGGATAAGGTTCGGTTTGAATTGGCATTTCCAAACTTGATTCATTCTCAACATGATCATTGGTCAAGGTCCTACTCAATCTTGGATTTTTCAATATTCTAGAACCTTGACCCATTCCTCATCCTTACTTCCAGTTCAATATATCTGCTTTTGTCTTAGGAAATCTTCAATAATGTCCTCTTCCTCTTTGGTGAATTCAGGTTCATCTTTAGATTCCACATTCTTTTCAAATTTACCATCTAAATCATCCTCTACTTCATTAATTCCGATGTTTTCTAATCCATTACTTCCACAGATCCTTCCACTTCTAGTAATAACAGCATTTACCCCACTCAGATCTCTTTCAGTATTACTTGGTAGTCCTCCTGGGGGTCTACTGTTTTTACGTTTTCCCTCTCTACTCAAATGATATTCCATATTCCTTATTGAAGCTTCTATAGTTCTTATTCTGGTATCATGTCCACTCATAGATGTTTTCAACATATTCATATCCTTAGTGACTATACCTATAGAAGTCATCATGGTTTCCATATTTTGAGCTTGAGAAGACATCATACCCATCAGATTTTCGATTAATTTCTCCCATTTGTTAACTCCTTCAGGTTGAGTTGAACTTTGGGTGACTGGTATGCTTTGAGTGGTATGTTGTGGATATGGTCTAGGTAATGATTGTAGGTTCTGATTCGAGGTATCTCCTTGATAAACTTGATTATTATATGGATTCTCATACTGGATTGGATACAGTGGTTGTCCTTGCTTACTAGGGGTTTCAGACCAACAAAAAGTAGGGTGATCTCTTCTAATAGCATTAAAAGAGTTTGAATACGCGCTGTTCAAATTCCTATGCTGTTGAAGAAAACTCACCTCCTCCCTTGAATATCCTTCTGGTTCTTCTATCCCTAATGACACATTATCATGATTCGAGTATTCATTTGGTAAGATATTTTCTGAGTTTATAGTTACTGGCTAATAAGCCGTCAAATTTCCTACTCAAATTCTCCAAGTGTGCTAGAACTTCCGTATTCGATGTATATTCTCCTGCAAATGCTACTTTTCTTGTGCTAGAACCGATTTCCCACATTCGATTGTTTTTGGAAATCTTTTCTATAGCATCGTAAACTATCTGAGCTTCACTCATCATTAACGAACCACCACATGCATGATCTACATCTGCACGTGAGTCTTTTCTTAATTTACGACAGAAAAGCTGAATTTGCATATCTAAGGAATAACCATGATCGGGATAAGCTCTTAGTAGCTTTTTAAATCTTTCCCAAGCATTTCCAAACGTTTCTTCAGATCCTTGTCTAAAGTTAGCAATTTCGACTATTAATTCCAATTTTCTACCAGGAGTAAAATACTGCTTTAAGAACTCGGTTTGAATATCCTCCCAACTTGTCAATGAATGATGTGGAAGTGACAGAAACCAATCTCGTGCTCTTCCTTTTAAAGAAAAAGGAAACATAGACATCCTTGTTAATTCATAATGAGCACCTTGACTTTTGGTCAGATACACAATTCTTCGAAAAGATAGAGGTGATGATGTGGATCCTCATCATCCTGTCTTAAAAATTGGGCTCTTGTGTCAATTAAACCAAAAAGATGAGATTTTATTTCGAAATTATTTGCTCCTTTATTGGGTAAAAGAATTGGATTATTAATCTGGTACCTTCTTACGGTCTGATCACATATAGGTCTCTGGTTAGGCTGGTTTCGATTATGCTTATTCCGATTCTGATTATTTCTATTATTCTGATTCTAGTTATTAGGTTGAGGTAAATTCTGATTAAGGTTTTGGCCATGCCCTTGAGCATGAGCAATCCACTTGTTCAGTGTTTCACCAACGGTTTCGCCATTTTAAGTAACTCGATTTGACAATTCTTGTGTAATAGAAAATATCGAATAGAAAATAACACGAAATCGATAAAAAAACCAAATTTTTTTTTCTCTCGGTAATTACCGAATCCACTCGGTATTTACCGAGTGTATTTTTTTTTTTTTTTTTTATTTTTTTATTTTTTTAATTGGTATCTTACCAATAGGTAGGTACCAACAAAAATAAACGAACCGCATTTACTTTCTACTATCGAAAATAGAAAATAACTCGAAATTGGTAGAAGAAGAAAATTGGTAACTAAAAGAAGGTAGATACCAACGGAAAACAAAAATAGAAATGTGATAAGAAGAGTGTTGACTTATCCTCGAGAATTTTGAGCTAATACAAGTAGTAACCATAGACACAATGAATTAGCGTCGTTTCCCCGGCAACGGCGCCAGAAAGCTGACGGACCTTTTCTAGGTGTTACGATCCTTACCGGCAGTGTACCGGGTCAAATTGTAGTGCTAGTCTGGTGAGTCAGGTCGTATCCTCAGGGAAATGAAGGCATAATTCAAAGTGTGGTTAAACACCAAGAAGCTATTATTAACTCGATCTAAGTCGCAGTTTTTACCATTTTCCTCGGGTTAGATAGTTAGATTAGTTAGATTGTTAGTAAAGCAGTAAATAAATATATAAATATAAAAATAGATAATATATATATTTTTGGATCTAGCCAAGAATACTTTATCAATCAATATCTTTTGTAGTGAAATTGAATGAGACAGATCTTTTCCTTGATGCAAGGAGGTCAATTATGTATGAATCGGTGTACTCTAAGCTATACAACTCTCTTCTCACACGAGCGTATGAAATTGTCATATGTCAAATTGTCATCGCTTTAATCTCCATAATCGCCCCATGCTAATCTCGCTTAGTCTCGAACAGTACCGAGTACAAATCTACCCCGGATAAAAGAGGTTATTCCGTTTGTCGACGGCCGATGTTATTCAAAAGGCCCGGTTGTCGCGGATCGATTTAACTTTCGGTGTTAGTTTCAATTAAACCGTTGATTTTAACATTATTACGATCTTGAGCACAAATTTAATAAGATTCATCTTTCCCAAGACAAATCTGCCCCCGGGTAGGAAATAGGATTCCGTTGTCACGCTTTCGCACGGCCAATTTTACCCTCCGGTTTTTCTATCCGTACATTTAAGTGTAAATAGAAAGAGATTAATTATAATTGGTTTTAATCATTATTATCAGAGTCGATCATCCATTTTACCAAAAAGATTAACTAATTCAGATTCATATCTTGGCTAGATATATTTTTAGCTTAACATATTTGTAATATATAAATAGAAATAGAAATAGTAAACATAATAATATTAGAATATATTACCGGTTACAACTGTTTAATCGGGGTCATTTCCGCCAGATCAACAATCTTCGATAATTATTCGATCATTATAACGATACTATAACTACTTTATTTATATATATATATATATATATATATATATATATATATATATATATATATATATATATATATATATATAGAAACAACAAACATAATACTTGATAAAATTACCCGTTTATTGCAAATCTAAGTCGTATCCTCTGACAATAGCAACTTCTTCAATACAACTTTCTTGGATAATCCTCTCGAGCATTACAACGGTACTACTTTTTATTTATTCAAACATAAACACATATATATACATACATCGACATCTGTATACATACATGGGCCCAAAATAAGAAGAAAAGATGGAGAGAAGCTTGCATATATGCATATATATATATATACTTAGACATATATGTATATATACATACATACTACTTGAGAGAAGAGAAGAAACGGACATAGATTAACATAGAAGAGGGAAATGGGAAAGGTAGAGCTTGGCCATGGAAGAGTGTGGCCAAGAGGGGCAAAGAATTACATTGAGAATGCGCCCATTTATAGGCAAAATAGTCACGGCCGGATCGATCCGGGAAAGGGCGGATCGATCCGGGAATAAAAACTTTATCCCAAGCTCATTCTCTGCAGCCCCATGTGCAAAATCATCATTATGTCGATTTTACATTTACGCGGATCGATCCGGGAAAAGGCGGATCGATCCGGGATCGTAAAAAACATCCAGTTTTGAGCTGAAACTTGAAAAATTCATATCTTGAGTTGTAGACCTCCGATTGACGTGATTCAAAATGCGTTGGAAAGCTCTTTCAAAAATATACAACTTTCATGAAGGACTATTCTTCAGAAAATGCCTTTTTGATGGGCCATTTGTTCGTCGAAGATATAATTCGATAATAGCATTACGAAACGTTGATCCACTTGAACTTTTAAGCTTGTGGCACATTCTTACACCCTTCAAAAGATATGTTTTAACTTCAAAAAGTGTCGTTACTCGGGGTCTTGGTTTATCATAAATCTGCAATAAAAATACCACAAATACCCGTGTAAATCTGACACGACACTCCGGTTACTAAACCGGCACAAAACTTATAAAAACTTATAAAAATACGATAATTTATATAATAACCACTATTTATATATTTGGATAAAATTAAGTAATTATTGACTTAAATTGGTACAATAATGCTCAAAGTGGTATCAATATTGGGGTAAAATGTCGTAATAATGATCATTAATTTGTCTCTCATCAGTGTGGGAGAGTGGGTATAAGTTATGTTGGTGGAGTGATTGAGGTGAATGGGAGAGGATTGAGGTAAAGTTTAATGGTGGGTATTAGGAAGGAGAAAAAGGTGGGTTGATGGGATTTGACTGCTGACATTTTCTGTCAAGCTGCCTCGCAATAGCACGTGGCAACACGCGCTTGCGACGTGGTCCCAGAATACGTTCAAACCTCGGGATTAGGGCTTGGTATGCTCGCAAATCTTATCAGGCCTCGATCCAACTTACCTTTCATTGAATCCTTATCAATTACTACTACAGGCCGACTCTTCCTTAACTCTTTTTCCATCCATTTTGTATTTTCTCCAACTCAAACCTAACCTACTTCGCCTGAGTTGTTAATGAATAAAAAAACCTTCCCACCATTCATCAGATTTGGCCTTTGGATGCGGTATGATGAAAAAACGGCCTTTCCTCCTCGGGTTACTTTTATTGGACTCGATCTATCTAAGGGGTAAGAAATAGTTCTGAATTTAAAGTCGCCACCCCAACTTTTCTTCTCACTCTGACTCAGTCAGATTCTCCGGTTTTCACCCGCCAAACTTGCACTCTTGAGGCTTTCACAGAAGTATGCCTCCCTTCTCTCTCGATCCATGCTCTTTCTTGGTTTTTGAGGCCAAGAAAGATGCATTCCTCTTTATTATCGATGAGGGCACCTTCTCAAACTGGCTTGATAGGGCCACGAGCTCTTTGCCTTGCATGCTTGGCTCTTCTAGCCAGTGCACTAGGCTTGCCTCTCCTACTTTGAGTTGTACTCTTGATGTTCGAAGGCCTCACTTTGTTATCTTTTAATTCCAAGCTTTCATAGCGCGGGGTGGGCTTATCCATTTCTGAAAGATCTGGATAATTTGCCTCATGTGGCGCATTGTAGTGGTCCTTATGTTAGGAAATCTATACGGGAACGCAGCGGAATTTAAAATTTTGACTTCATTTTACTCAGGATTGACTTTGATTCGTTCTATCGAAATATGAGAGCAAATGTCAGAACATTACTAGATGATCTAAAAGATCGAAGCTTTAATCTACAGTTGTAGTTTCTGCACGAAGCTGCCCAAGTATTCGGCCTCTACTGTTGATCCACACGAACAACCCACCGGAATCCACCATTGGATTGCTACCGGAAAAAGTCAGCTGCTAGGCCGCCTTTTTCTTTCTCCCAAAACTCTCTCTCAAGAAGCTCTTTTAATTTTCTAGTAGAAAATTAGACTTGTAATTGTGATACAAAAGAGCTTGGCACCCACTCCCTATTTATAATGAAAGTGGCGCTATTGTCATTCTCAATCTGATTGGGAAAAACTTCCTATTGGATAGAGGAGAAAGAAAACTAATTCTTGATTTATCTCATTTAATATTCAATATTTTATATTAAGATTTTCAAGATATATATTGTCAATATCTAATATTGAATATATCTTTATTATATTACCATAATCAATTTACACACACACACACACACACACACACACACACACACACACACACACACACATATATATATATATATATATATATATATATATATATATGTGTGTATGTATTTAAATATATGTGTATGTATGTATGTATTTATATATGCGTGTAACATGTAAATATAATACAATATATATACTATAATTAATTAATTTGCAAAATCCATGTGTATCACATATACACAAAAATTAAGCCCCATATATATATGTATGTATGTATGTATGTATGGGGCGAATTTTATATGTGATACACACACACACACACACACACACACATATATATATATATATATATATATATATATATATATATATATATATATATATATATATATATTGTATTATATTTATTCATAATAAATAAATAGTACTATATTAATTTATCACTATAACACTTTATAGTCGAGAAAAAAGTTTCCTTATTTGGTTATCATTATAACCGCTTTTTAATCCGGCTAGATGTTCTGATGTGTGTGACCCAATAGGTTTCCGAATATGTTGGCCGTAGGCACAAAGCGCGTTTACTAAAATGCCCTTCATACCTAACGATCATGAATAGTGTCTAACAACACGCCATGACCCCCAATAATCGGAAGAGTCAAATGCAATGACTACTACATTTCATGCGAAACAGTTACCGTGTAAATAGAATCCTATCATTGTAATAATATTCATACGGTTGTATCTTGAGTATCAAACATTAACGACCATATCTTATAATCTGGATATCATGCTCTCTCGAAGTAACTCATTTACTACCACTTTGCAAAGATTCACGAGAGTAAGATAATCCTTATAAGAAGGCCCTTTCGGATATATACTCATATTCATAGATACGCGATTTCGGGATCGAGCAATATGAATCCTACGCATGTTTCAAAGATCACACCCAATCACTACCCCATGATCACCCCATGGCTGAGGAAACCTCAATAGTGTCAAAGTATGACAATCCACACCATGATGTCATGATGACTCGGTCTCGGGATAATTACACAACAGACCACATAGTGCGACATTTGATAAAGTAAGTAGGTCAGTCTAACGTACGCATTCTCTAATACACGTCCATGTACAGTCCAAGTGTCCATACACTTTGATAGACAAGATCTATCCTTGTCTTCATAAGATAGAAGACATCCAATACGTGTTAGTGTAATTGTACTACCAATGTCCTATTTGATTGTTGATGACGCTTAAAATAGTCTTTCCTACGGCATCAACATTCTGTCCATGACGAGCTAAAAGTAGTTGTTTCGACCAATAAATATGAACCATTTGAGTTGAATATCATATGTTGGGTTCGTGAGTCGAGTAATATGCACTTAACGTTTATTTTCCCTATTTCGATATTATTTTATGTGTTATTTGATTATTTTTAGAATACGAGATATTGGGCTGAGCATTGTGGATGAATCTGGAGTGGACTGAACGAAAGGATTGGGCCTAAGGTATCTAGAACCTTCCAAGCTAAGTCGGCAAAAAGAAAAAGACGAAAATACCCCCGATTTACCGGGAGGTACCGCGATTTACCGAGAGTCCAGAATCTTCCGAAATGCGTTTTCTTGGACGAGGAGTAGATCTAGGTGTTTCTAAGTCGGTTTATGTAACTATAAATAAGAGGCCTCGCCTCAGAATTCAATGTACACAAATTTCAAGGAGACGACGGAGTCGCCGCCTTGGGAGAGATCCGGAGGAGATCTACGCTTGTCTTCGAGGGTATGATTTTCTGTCTTTTCCGAGATATAGATCTGTCGTTGTTCTATTCGACTAGTATGTGCTAATTTTACCCAATGTATGTATAGATCTAATTAATTGGTGAAGAAATCATGAAATAGTGGTTGTGTTCTTCAGATCTGTGACGGTTTATATCGCTAGATCTGAATACATAGTAAATTACTCACTCCGTCCCAATTTGTTTGGGACATTTTGGAACTCACAAGATTTAAGGAGACATCTTTTAATGAGTTGTCTGGTCATTTAAAACTTAACTAATTTACCTTTTTAACCTTTTTATATGTTGTATTTTTTTCACAATATTTAAGAGACATCAATTAATGAGTTGGAGCAATTTAGGCAATTAAAGCAAAAACTTTAAATCTATTTAGAGTTATGAGACTTATTGTGGGACAGCCAAAAAAGGAATAAGTCCCAAACAAATTGGGACGGAGGAGTACTTGTTCATGATAATCGGCGCCCACCACGTTGATCGATGATTTAATTTACATGTTAGTAGCCTGATCAACTATTTGCATGTCATCGTAAATTAACATGAAGTATTGATAGTGAAGTGTTAGTTTGGACATTCTCTTGATGGACCCTAGGCGGGTTAGCGGTATGGGTTAACGCTCAATACATGCAACTCTAGTTCTTTATGCGTATGGGCTATTACGGACCAATTAAGGAGGGTAGCTTGCATATAGATTGTCTACTACCATGGTCGGAATAGATAAGGGTAGGAGTTGTACCCGTAGTTGACAATGAATTAAAATTTACCAATGGGGAGGACTATTGCATGTGTGGGGGGATAACTAATCACTCATAATTAGACTAATTCCTTAGAAACTCTTGTTTACATCCGTGTGAGCTAGCGTAATCTCGACTCGACACATAAACATACAAGTAATTAACCTCCCCAATTATCAAGTTATCGTCTGGAATTAGGGAACTATATAATTAAACAATACTTCACAACATCAACCCGATTCGTATTTCTCTTATATTGGCTACGGGAGTCATCCACTAAACTAGATCTAGCTCTGGGTAGGCCATCTAGATCACTATACTACATTACGTGACTTCTCTTCGTAGGCCTTCATCTCATATAACTCGCACGCTTACAAAACTAGGGATGCCGATATTAACCGTATTCCTCACCTAGGCAACATTCCTGTGGTTAGGCGTATTTCCTAAAGCGATCGCATCGAGTCTGTCCCATTAACATTCACTTTATAGGTCTCCTGTTAATCTACGATTTACGTATAACTAGGTGAGCTCAATTCCTAATCTGAATGTATCTAGATCTCACTGAAAGTCCCAGAAGATCAATTCATGAGCCGACCTAGGAGCCCTATATTGATATTTCCTAATCATACGCTAATTAAAACAGACGAGCAACGTAGCCATAGCCATACCTACTAAGACAAGAAATTCTAGGTGGACAATCACACCATAAAGACGTGGCTAGATTGATTGCGCGCGAAAACCTAAATCTTAGCGTTTACATACATATGTAACGGATGAAATAGAGATTCATAAAGCAATTATATAGATCTACTAAAAACACGATTTTCGATCATACCAAAGTCATCTATAGGTCACCGGATAATAAATCAAAAGTGTGGATCCTTATAGACAAGAAATCCCCACCGCCTCATATCGTATCCTTAGATCTACATCGTCCGGTGAAGAACGAACAACCTCAAACGATAAACAATAATTGGGGGACTTAATTACAAAGAACAAAGAACAAATAAATACAAGAACTCACATAATTATCACTTTGAACTTGTATTAAAAGCGCTCTGAGAAACGAGGATTTGTGTTATAAAAAGTTGATGTAAAGTGTTACAATGAAATAAGTATATATAGGCTTGGAAAACCGACTTAGGATAAACTCCACCGACCTAATTTACGCTTCCTAAACCCTAATAACGCGTCGAGATAACTCCGAGCCGATCCGTTGATTTTGCCCACTCACTCCCGGCGAGCCCCTATCTTTGTTTGCCAAATGAGTCCATCAACTTCGATTGGCTCACCGGCTTTTCTTGTTCCACACTCCACTTTTCATGCTTTGCTTGATATTTATCTTTAATGCAATCCGATTCCACTCCGATTTATCTTGAGATTTACTTCTTCGTTGGTAGATATCCTCCGATTCACCGTAATCTATAAAATCAACATTTATTGCACAAGAAATCACATTTAAATAATAAAACAGATAAATACCAAATTATATCTTATAAATCACATAACATTAAATAATCAATGTAAACATGTGATTTAATATAAAATATATATATTATTAATCTCGATTTAAGGACAATGTTGATGACATTTACGGGTATAATTTGACCGTCATCAACTACCCCCCACTTAGACTTTTATCGTCCCGAACAAAGCATCAATAAGTTATTCCCCAAGACAACATTTTTCATGGTCAAATCATACTTACACAAGAAACTCGAGTCAACTCATACCACTCATGCTCATAAGGTATCCATTATTCACTACTCACTATGAATCGAAGTGTTGTGTGCATGTGCATTAAGTTTTATATATTCGTGGCAAGATTAAAGTTTATGCTAACTTCACAGTCTTAACCTACCAACATCAGAATTCCCACTTGTTAAGCCTCGCAATGGTTAAAGACATGGTGCAATAAGCAAGAGCGTCATCCATAAGGTTTTTGGACTCGGAGACCGAGAAATACTCAAAGCCTCTTAAAAAGTCGAATTTCTTCGCATTTTCACAATTTCAAGCATTAACACCTCTCAAGAAAGAAACTTGCTTTAAAAGTAAAGTATGCATTGCAAGAATCCTCCTCTCACGGATTAGTCAATAGCATTGAATATTACCACAAGCGCGGGGCTACTTTGGTAATGTTACTACAAGCCCAGTGTTTAACGTATTTGCAAAACACAGATAATTCTCAAGCTTATTACTCCGCTTTGATGGCTAGAAGATAGGAATACATCAGCAGATAAATATCAACACTAAGTCTACATAATCAATCATCTACGCAATGTACACATTATTTCTTCAGTTATTATAATTCGTGCGGTAATAGTCGATTCAAAATTGAGTAATCGAATAATAAATAACTACTTGCAACGGTCGGCATGAATATCCTTAAATTTTCATTCACATAAGTATAAAATGATCACGTAGTCATGCAACTTGGTTCATTCCCTACTAATTCCATGTAGAAGAACTCACAATTCTAAGGGTACGAGATAATTAATTTGGCATTTGTTCAATTTTTGTATTTTTCACCGTTTCATTCAATTGTTCAATTATAACACATCATAGCTAAGTCTCCTACCCCACCCCACCCCCTCCCCCCACTGAAACATGGCATTGTCCCCAATGACAAATAAAAATGAGATTTTAAGAAAAAGACTTAGCTCTAGAAACGGCTCTCAAGTACAGGCAGAATATAGGAGTGATCCAAGCACGTCGTGGAGAAGCAAGTGAAAACTTGTTTAAGCAAGCCAAACACAAACTCCAGGAAACCGTTAATAACATGTCAATGGAAGTTATAAAATAACGTGGCAGTAATTAGATATAAAATATCCAAAAACAAATTAAGCCACTTTACTTCATACGACCAATGACAAGTAAAATTTGACCGTCATCAACTACCCCCCACTTAGACTTTGATCGTCCCGAACAAAGCATCAATAAGTTATTCCCCAAGACAACATTTTTCATGGTCAAATCATACTTACACAAGAAACTCGAGTCAACTCATACCACTCATGCTCATAAGGTATCCATTATTCACTACTCACTATGAATCGAAGTGTTGTGTGCATGTGCATTAAGTTTTATATATTCGTGGCAAGATTAAAGTTTATGCTAACTTCACAGTCTTAACCTACCAACATCAGAATTCCCACTTGTTAAGCCTCGCAATGGTTAAAGACATAGTGCAATAAGCAAGAGCGTCATCCATAAGGTTTTTGGACTCGGAGACCGAGAAATACTCAAAGCCTCTTAAAAAGTTGAATTTCTTCGCATTTTCACAATTTCAAGCATTAACACCTCTCAAGAAAGAAACTTGCTTTAAAAGTAAAGTATGCATTGCAAGAATCCTCCTCTCACGGATTAGTCAATAGCATTGAATATTACCACAAGCGGGGCTACTTTGGTAATGTTACTACAAGCCCAGTGTTTAACGTGTTTGCAAAACAGATAATTCTCAAGCTTATTACTCCGCTTTGATGGCTAGAAGATAGGAATACATCAGCAGATAAATATCAACACTAAGTCTACATAACCAATCATCTACGCAATGTACACATTATTTCTTCAGTTATTATAATTCGTGCGGTAATAGTCGATTCAAAATTGAGTAATCGAATAATAAATAACTACTTGCAACGGTCGGCATGAATATCCTTAAATTTTCATTCACATAAGTATAAAATGATCACGTAGTCATGCAACTTGGTTCCTTCCCTACTAATTCCATGTATAAGAACTCACAATTCTAAGGGTACGAGATAATTAATTTGGCATTTGTTCAATTTTTGTATTTTTCACCGTTTCATTCAATTGTTCAATTATAACACATCATAGCTAAGTCTCCTACCCCACCCCCCACCCCCCACCCCCATCGAACATGGCATTGTCCCCAATGACAAATAAAAATGAGATTTTAAGAAAAAGACTTAGCTCTAGAAACGGCTCTCAAGTACAGGCAGAATATAGGAGTGATCCAAGCACGTCGTGGAGAAGCAAGTGAAAACTTGTTTAAGCAAACCAAACACAAACTCCACGAAACCGTTAATAACATGTCAATGGAAGTTATAAAATAACGTGGCAGTAATTAGATATAAAATATCCAAAAACAAATTAAGCCACTTTACTTCATACGACCAATGACAAGTAAAACCAAAGGGTTAAAACGACTCGTTCAAACACGAAGTATAAAACGAATAAGAAGAAGGAAATATACAGACTCAAAAAGAAAAATACTAAATAGAAAGAAAAATAAACAAGCAACTAAAGATGGTAGTCTTCATCTATAACCTCCACCGCTTAAATTTTCTTAAAACCGGGTGGAGAAGATGAAGATCAAAAAGCATTACCCCATGTGGGAAAACACGAGGTTGACTGGATCAACCATGTATTCAATCCAGTGTAAAAGAGAAACTTGGTAAGGTATAACAGATTGAATGTGACCTATTGGCTAATGATAAAATCAGATACTTAGCGCAGACGCTTCACGTTTTGATTGGATATCAACAACTTAGGGAGATGTAGCTTCGCCTCGAAATTACTAATCATCCAATTTACCACGTAGAATGTCTCAACGTCATCAACAATGTTGGATCGGTGTGATATTTTAGAACAAAACTCATCATCTATATGTGCCGGAAGGGTCAGAAAAATTTCGAAATTGAAATCTTCCGGTAGAAAGAGATGTTGTATTCCGATCGAACCAAAAACTTATAAAATCTAGCTAGGTTCAGAGCTACACGTACCCCAGCTAGGATCATGAAAACCAAAATGATAAAAGATAATCATTAAAACTTAGCAATATTTAAAATTCCGCAACACAAAGGTATTTTGTAAACAAAATGGAGGTTGAGAGTATGATGGGATTAGAAAAAGATATACACAAGGATAGTAAGAAAGATAAAGGGTGGGTAAGAAAATGTGTTTTGGGTGGGTTGAAAATTGGTTAAGGAATTGGGTTTGGGTAGGTATTGTTTAAGGTATTGTTTAAGGGATTGAATCCGTTACCGGGAAAATCACAGTTTTTAGCCTACCTACGGCGTACGGCTCGTCCACTGTTCCAAGGATATACGGCGGCCCCAGAAAGAGCTCAGTCTTCCCCCAGGCCACCCTCACGGTTTCTCCATAAAAAAGCTCAACTCTCGCTCGCTCACGTCCGGAATCTCACCTTTGACACCAAAATCATCTCGAAACAAGGTAACCTCCTCGATTTCTCGCTCAGAATCACGAGTTTGCGTTTGAATCATCACCTCCCTCATGACTTTTGCACTAAGAAACTCGTCGGAGTTAGCATAGCACGTTTCCTGGCCGGAAACCCTTTTTTCAAAACTTTTAATCTGTTGATTCGTCATTGCTATGTCCACAGGAAAGAACTAAAGACACGAGAATCTGTTGAGTCTATTCTCAAAAAGGCGACACTCTTGACATTTTCATGTTAGGAAAAGGACTGAAATCATGCTCACTATTTTGACTGTTGATATAGTGTTATTTCTGATCACCAGTTATGTACACGCTTGAGTCCTGGAACACCACCTCATATAGTGCTCGGTTTGTTGTGTTGCATTATTTCTTTGTGTCTACAAGTAAGGATATACCGGAATCGGTGAGATATTGGGGATTTCTGGGGCTTCATGCTTGAAAAATCGCAGTTGCTCCCTAAATTCCGATATCCGTACATCGGCACCGTCATCAGATCCGCTGGAAAAGTCATTTTCAACAAAACCCCCGACACGCCGAGAACCAGAGTATTTCTTGGCATCTAGCGCAGACAGCCAATCAGAATTTGACACATGGCAGGAACAAAGGACGCTGCCCATGTTTCACCTACCCCAGGAAAGGGGACCACACGAGATCCTCCTCGCCAGGACAACTTGGACACCACGTTTGAGAATCCCACCGCTGAATGGGACGATTCTCATCCAGACAAATCAAAGCTCAATAACAACGCTAGGACTATAATAAATCAAAGGAGATCCATCTCTATAGACAATACAAGGAATTCGACTCCGGACCCTTACGAGGAAAAGGTATAGAAGGACGTCGAAGCAGCATGAAAACAAGAGGGTCGTTCCGGAAAAAATCCCAAGGGTAGAAGAGGTCCTAGCCGCCACGACCCCTGAGGCCAAAGAGGCATTAGCCTACGCCGAATATGTAAAGCATGTGTACTTGGCGAACTTGCGCTTGGCCACCTGTGGTCTCCCACTCATGACAACCGATGAGCAGCTCCCCGTCCCATCAGGACATGAGACCGCAACTCCACATAAGAATCAGACGGCTCCCGCTCGCGAACCGACAAGAGTTGACTTAGAAGGGAGTGAATACTCATCGGCGGGACAGAAGAAAAAGAATGTACCAGTGAAAAGCATAGACAGGGGTTCGGCCTTAGACAGACTATACTGTCTTGAGAAAAGGGGAATGCATCAACGCTTAGGGCCCGTCCACCCCGAAAGGAATGTGATTCCACAACATGAGGTTAAAGACCCCCGCGACGGACGACAAATCATTAATAATAAGAGGGCAGAGCAAGATATGAAATCAATCTACTACATGGATTCAGAGGACGCCATCCAGAAAAGGTTGATTCCCGTAAAGTATAACGAGCCTAAGAAGGATGATCGGTTGGAAAATATGGAAAGGGAAATCTCAAAGCTAAAGAAAGCAAAGAAAGAGGACAAACTGGAGCCGACTCAGGGGATCGATGTTCTCTCAAGTGAAATAAAGGATTCGCTGCCCTCAAAAGCTGTACAATACTCGCAGTACGTGTACTATCGAGGAACCATTTGTCCACTCGAATGGATTGCCGCATTTCAAAGCCGAACTCTCCTGGCAACAAAGAACCAATCTGTATGGTGTGTTGCGTTTGTGGGAAGTATGCAGGAGCGATCCACCGCTTGGCTCCGGAGCTTGCCTCGTGGCTCGATCAAAAGTTGGGACGAGCTGAAAGCAAAATTTCTAAGGGAATTTGAAACCACGGAACGACCGAAGAAATCTATTGAAGACTTGTATGAGATTCTCCAGGGAGAGGGCGAGTCATGCATGAGTTACTATGACAGATTCATGAAAGATTACGAGCAGACAAAGAATCTGCCTGAGAATGAAGTCAAAAGAAGTTTCTTGAATGGCATCGCCAAGGGAATGATGAAAACCCACTTTGCAATGAATCCGCCAGCGAATCTGCGTGACCTTTTCAGTCAGGCCCGCATATTCGGATTGACCGAAGTGGCTCCCTCACCCACTGGGAAGGGAAGGAGTCCAGGCGAATCCAGGTCTTCAAATGAAGAAAATAGAGAGGATCGAAAGGAGGAATGGAGTGAAGATCGAAAGAGAGGAAGAGACCGAGACAGAAAAGGTCAAAAAACCAATGAAGTTTGATGAGTCAGAGTTCATCCCTATTAATGCGAGTCTGTCCGAGATACTCTACGAAATCCGTGTTCGGATCGAAAGACCGAGACCCATACGGTCCGATCCAAAAATGCTCGATGAGACAAAGTACTGCGACTTCCACGAAGATCACGGTCACATCACAGACGAATGTAGCACTCTCGGGAGGATTGTTGACAAAATGGTCAATGATGGAGAGTTGGATAAGTACAAAAAGCATAATAGGGGAAACAGAAAAGATCGGGGGCCTCGCATATATCAAAATGAAATCAAGGTGATCATAGAAGAATTCCCCAGCAATCACCTCATCAAGAGTCAGATCAATGCCATCAACATTAGGGGAAGAGATAAACCGATCATTTTGGCTCCAGATGAACAAGCGATATCGTTCACTCGGAGAGAACTGGTGGGCCCACCCGGAGCAATGGAGCTACCGATAGTGGTACAGGTCGGAATAAACGATTTTGGCGTCAACCGAGTCTTCCTAGATACGGGAGCCGCTCGAGATATCATTTACTTGGATACTCTGAAACAGTTGAAGATTGGGACTTCGAGGCTGAAGCCTTATCTGGGTATGTTAGAAGGATTCTCAAATGATAAGGTAACCGTTTTGGGTGTCATTGATCTAGACGTTGAGGTCGGAGATCATCCACCGTACCGAAAAGAGAAATTGATTTCCTGGCCGTCAACTTTCACTCGCATTACATAGCAATCCTAGGAATCCCATCTCAAAGGAAGTTTCAGATGGTCGTTTCAACACCCCACCGAAAGGCAAAATTTTATACCGACGAAGGGATTGGAATGGTCGTAAGCCGCCCCAGGACCCTGCTAGACCATGTGCCCACCAATCGAAGCGACGTTCCGACAAGAGGAATCTATAAGAGGCCACAGGTCGAATCTTCCGAATCAGCCTCTCGACGAGCCCGAATCGACACGGTCGAGGTGACGGAGGCTCGGAATGAGCCAAATCCGTCAAGTAAGGCAATGGAGATCAACCGGGAAGAGACAAGAAGGCCGAAGAAGGTCGTTTGTGAAACACTTCAAGTCAGAGACGAATCCAATTTCACAGCGCAAGGCGAGTTAATCGATGTGATCATAAATGAGGAATATCCTGATCAGAAAGTGAAAATAGGCGGACAACTGAAAGAAAAAGAAAAAAAGGAGCTAATAGCAATTCTCAAAGAAAATCTAGAGGCATTCGCTTGGATAGTCACGTATATGAGGGCGTGGAGCTCGAGATCGCTTACGCCACTGAACGTGGATCCTCACTTCAAGAAAATACAACGAAAGCAAGCCAATTCTCTAAAGAAAAGGAGGAAGCAATTAAAATCGAGGTAAACAAGTCGATGGAGGCCGAATTATCAAAGAGCTCCAATACCCGACTGGCCGCCAATGTGGTAATGGTCAAGAAACACAACGGGAAATGGTGCATGTGCGTCGACTTTACCGACCTGAACAAAGCTTGCCCAAAAGACCCTTACGAGTTACCCAGGATCGACAGAATGGTTGACCGGATCGCCGGTTTCGAAGTGTTAAGCTTTTTGGATGCATATTCAGGGTACCACCAGGTGATGATGGATGATGAGGAAAAAGAGATGACAGCTTTCAGAGCCGCAGGAGGGATGTATTACTATGAGATGATGCCATTTGGGTTGAAGAACGCCGGATCGACCTATCAGAGAATGGTCAAAAAGGTGTTTGGCACCCAGATCGGAAAGAACATGGAGGCGTATATCGATGACATGGTCGTCAAGTACGTCCAGACTGACCACCTGGCCGACCTGCAGGAAACTTTCGACAATGTCAAGATGCATTCTATGAAGTTGAATCCTGCAAAATGTACTTTCCGTGTTCAAGCCGGCAAGTTCCTGGGTTTCATGATCACTCATAGGGGAATCGAAGCAAACCCGGAAAAAATCCAGGCCCTGGCAAATATGAAGGAACCCACTTGTGTGAAAGAGGTTCAGAGACTGAATGGGAGGATCATAGCCCTGGGAAGGTTCATCTCGAAATCTGCTGACAAGTGTCTCCCGTTCTGCAAAATCCTCAAAGGAAACAAGAATTTCGAATGGACCGAAGAATGCTCGCAAGCCTTCAGAGCTATCAAAAGTTATCTAGCGAGTCCTCCTCTGTTGGTCAGTCCCGTGCTAGGGGATGAACTTTTTCTTTATTTGGCGGCCTCGGACCGGGCCGTTGCTCCTGTTCTTGTCAAGGAGGACGGGACCCTCCAAAAACCCTTTTATTATGTTTCAAAAGCCCTTAGTCCCGTTGAGAGCCGTTACCAAAATGCAGAAAAATTGGCTTACTCGCTCGTAATAGCAACCCAAAAACTAAGGGCTTACTTTTCTTCACACACGATCGTTATGCTGACAAATAGTCCGCTGCGACAACTGCTACACAAGCCGGACCTGTCAGGTCGCTTGTTACGATGGGCTATTGAGCTAACCGAATTCGACATCCGATACGAGCCTAGAAAAGCGATCAAGGCTCAATCTCTGGCAGACTTCATAGTCAAAACAAGCTTCAACGAAGAGGAACCTGCCGGAAAGCCTAGCTCGCCAGGCGTCGACAAATTAAATACCTCAACAGTGGTTGCACCGCAAAGGCCGAGTCACTGTTGGCATATGAATGTCGACGGAGCCGTGAGCCGAAATGGCTGGAGCCGGGATAATACTCTTGGAGGCGAATTCGTCCGAGGAGATCTATAAGGCTTTAAGATTTAACTTCATGGCTTCCAATAATCAAGCCGTGTACGAGGCAGTTTGAGTACCTCAAGGAGCCAGCCCCTCGGTCATGTTTGAGTACCTCAAGGAGCCAGCCATCTATCGGGCCGAGATAATGGATATTCAACCATCTACCCCATTGTTCGGTAAAAACGTGTTTTAAATTTATAAACTGATGTATTATTTTTATATGATTAAAAATATGTTATATTATTATGTTTTATCAACGAATTCTATATAAAATATATGAAATTATGGTATAAAGTGTTAGTCTTTATAATTTAGAGTGTTTAGTAATAATAATAATAAAAGTTGTAATTTTGTACCGATTTTAGTAAATCGGAGTGTAAATGTCGATTTACGTGGGTATTTGTGATGTTTTATTGCAGATTTATAAACCAAGACCCCGAGAATCGACATTTTGAAGTTTAATCATATCTCTGG
The DNA here is from genome assembly GCA_026214975.1 of Gentiana macrophylla. Classification (NCBI taxonomy): domain Eukaryota; kingdom Viridiplantae; phylum Streptophyta; class Magnoliopsida; order Gentianales; family Gentianaceae; genus Gentiana; species Gentiana macrophylla. Next base: position 119,476,998 of record CM047805.1, read on the forward strand.
AATGATTTAGAGAGTGCCACGAGTTTAAATGGTCAATTGAATAGCTTAAGTGGACAAGTAGCCAATCAATCTGGATAAGTAATAATAGAGAAATATCTTCGACAAACGAATGGCTCATCAAAATGATATTTTCAAAAAAAGTGTTCTTCACAAAAGTTGTAGATTTTTCCGAGAGTGTTCCAATGCAATTTAAATTATGAAGATTGGAGGTCTAGAACTTAAACAGTGATCAAGTGGCTAATCGACTTGGATTAAGAAAAAATCCCGTAAAAGCTTCGGAGGAACACGAGGTCATCAAAAAAGCGTTATCTGGAGAAGAGTCCTTCATGAAAGTTGTAGAGTTTCTCGAGATCTTAATTTTGGCATTTCGTTTGCAATTTTTGGAGGTCCAGAACTCGAGATATGAATTTTAGAAGTTTAATAATTATATATAAAAATAATATCTCCTACGCACATGCTGGAATGATCAAGTTAGTGGGGATCATCATTAGTCCGGACCGATCCGGCCTAATACCGGACCGGTCCGGCCTTGGAAGTTTTTTCTATATAAAGGAGCTCATTGCGCAGTGCGTGGGATGTACCAAAATTTATATATATAACGATCTATATATATATATATCTCCTTCTTCTTTTTTTTTTTAGTAGTAGTAGTAAATAAGGCCTTACGCCGTAATAATGTAGTATCGTTGTAATGCTCGAAAATCTCGGAAGTCGGTTTTGCTAAAGAAGTTGTAATGTCCGGAAGATACGATTTACGAATCAATTGCCGTATTCGGTAACTTTTCTTAAGTATTTATGTTTGTTTTTATATTTTTGTTGTTATAATGTTTTTAGGCTAAATATAATCTTCGCCAAAACTATGTAATCGGTTTTATTTCGATCTTTTCGTTAAAGAAATGTTGTTAAGTTAAAATGACTAAAATTGAGTTAATTGAATCTTTTTCTATTTTGATCGTATTCGTATTGACATATTTAATAGATCTGAGGAATTCATAATCTAATTATGAATTGACGCCTCGTAGTCGGATATGAAATAAAAGATAGAAAACCGGAGGGTAAAATTGGCCGTGTGAACAACGTGATAACGGAATCCGATTTCTAACCGGGGTAAATTTGTTTTGGGAGAAATGAATTTTATTATAATTTGTACTCGAGATCGTAATAATGTTAAATCATCGTTTAATTGAAACTTAAACCGAAAGTTGAATCGTCCGGCTTTGACAACCGGAGCCTTTAAAATAAAATTGACCGCTTGACGAACGGAATGACTCCTTTTATCTAAAGGTAGATTTGTACTGGGACTGTTTAGATTAATTAGTTTACCGTAATAGCTTGTGGATCTTGGGTGATGACAATGGACATATGACAATTTCATACGCTCGTGTGAGGAATTGTTTACCTCAGGAGTGCACCGTTTCATTTACTCAATTGGACCTAAAATAAAAGGAGAGATCGAACGCATTTCATTTAATCGAAAAGATCGTATAAACCAATTATATAAGTTTTGGCCAGTTCTCTAAAATTATCTGTTTAGTATATTGGTACCTATATATTTATATCTATATATATACTTTGCAATTTATGTACATCTATATATATCTATATATCTATATATATTATATTAGAATAACTTTTAAATTACATATTTATTTTATGTTAACTAGAATAGTAGTGATCTGTGTAATAAAACTGCGGTTTAGATCGAGTTAATAACAGCTCTTTGGTGTTTAACCACACGTAAAATAAATTACCAAGTTCCCTGAGGATTCGACACTCTGACTCACCATAATAGCACTACAGTTTGACCCGGTACACTGCCGGTTAGGATCGTTTAAACCAGGAAACGTCTGTCAGATTTCTGGCACTGTTTTCAAGGTTAGGTTTAGTCCGTCGACTCTTTTTGGCGCCGTTGCCGGGGAACGTCGCTAATTTCTTTTTATGTGTCTATGGTTACTACTTGTATTAGCTTAAAACTCTCGAGAATAAGTCAACACTTTTCTTATCTCATTTCTATTTTATTTTTCGTTGGTTGTTACCTTTTAGGAAAATTACCAATTTTTACTACTATCAATTTCGTGTTATTTTCTATTTTCGTTAGTTGATGACCAGAAGTGGTAAGGCCCCTCTCGTTCCTTATAAGCCTGACATAAACACTTACGAAAGGCAGTTAAGAGTAGAGAGTAAACGAGGTCATACTAGTCAGGGAAATCCTGACCAAGAATCATCTTCAAACAGAAATACGAGAATGGCTGAAATCAGTGATGAAACACCTGAACAAGGGCTGGAACATGCTCTAGGGCATGGACAAAACCCTGTTAACCCTAATAATAATAATAATAGAAATAATCAAAATCGGAACCAGAATAATCGTAATAATCCACCAAACCCGAGACCTATATGTGATCAAACAGTAAGAAGAAACCAGACTAATAATCCCATACTTTTACCTAATGAAGGAGCGAATAATTTCGAAATTAAGTCTCATCTTTTTGGTTTAATTGACGCAAGAGCCCAATTCCTAGGAGAGGATGATGAAGATCCACATCATCATCTCTATCTTTTTGAAGAATCAGTGCAATACACCAAAAGTCAAGGTGCTCATAAGAAATTAACGAGAATGACTATGTTTCCTTTTTTCTTTAAAAGGACGAGCCCGAGATTGGTTTATGTCTCTTCCACATCATTCACTTACTAGTTGGGAGGAGATTCAAACTGAATTTCAGAAACAATATTTCACTCCTGGACGAAATTTGGAATTAAAAGTCGAGGTTGCTAACTTTAGACAAGGATCTGAGGAAACTCTTGGGAATGCGTGGGAAAGGTTTAAAAAATTGTTAAGAGCATGTCCCGATCATGGTTATTCCTTAGATATGCAAATTCAACTCTTCTGTCAGAATTGAGAAAAGACTCACGTATGGATGTAGATCATGCATGTGGTGGTTCGTTAATGATGAGTGAAGCTCAAAACAGATTCACGATGCTATAGAAAGATTTCCAAAAATAACAGAATGTGGGAAACCGGTTCTAGCACCGTAAAAGTAGCTTTTGCAGAGAGAATGTACGCCTAATACGGAAGTTCTAGCACACTTGGAGAATTTGAGTAGGAAATTTGATGGTTTACAATGAATAAGAACCAAAATTCGTAAAATAGTACACCAAATGAATACTCAAGTCATGATAATGTGGCATTAGGGAGTGAAGAACCAACAGGATATTCGAGGGAGGAGGTGAGTTTTCTTCAAAGAAGATAGAATTTGAACAATGCATACTCAAACTCATTCAATGCTATTAGAAGAGATCATCCTACTTATCGATGGTCCGAAAACCCTAAGAAGCCAGGACAACCGCCATATCCAAATCCCATATAGGAATAATAACCAAGTTTATCAAGAAAGTACATCTAATCGAATTTACAATCATTACCAAGATCCTATCCTCAACATACCACTCAAAGTATACCAAGACTCTTTAGAGTTCAACTCAACTGCAGAAGGAGTTGAAAAATGGGAAAAACTAATGGAAAATATGATGGGTGTGGTATCTACTCAAGCTAAGAATATGGAAACGATGATGACTTCTATTGGTACAGTCACTAAAGATATGAGTACAATAAAAACATCTATGAGTGGACATGATACCAGAATGAGAACAATAGAAGCCTCATTAAGGAATATGGAAGATCATTTGAGTAGGGAAGGTGAACGTAACAACAGTAGACCCCCAGGAGGATTACCAAGCAACACCGATGAAACCCAAGAGAGGTAAATGTTGTGGTTACGAGAAGTAGGAAGCTTAGTGGAAGCAATGGAGTAGAAAACTTTGGGAATAATGAAGTAGAAAATGATTTAGATGGAAAGAATGATGAAACTAAAGATAAAGATGAATTCACTGACGAGGAAGAAGAAATTATAGATAATTTCTTGAAAAGGAATAAAAGTTTGGAACCTGAAAATGAAGGTGAAAATTGGGTAAAAATCCCAAGGATTTTGAAAGACCCTATGGATAAAGATTTAAGGAATTTATTCAAGGAACATGTTAGAATAAATGAGAAACAGGAAGAATCGAAAAAATCTGAAGCAGAGATTGATTCAGGGAACAATTTAAAGGAAAAAATTCAAGAACACAAACATGGCGACTAAGTAATACTCAAAGGTTTAAGGAAAAGGAAAAGAGAAATTGACTAAGGAGCCAAAGGTTATAGATTTAGAATCTTTACCTACCCCTCCTAAAGATCAAATCAAAAGGCAAAACTCGATAAGAAGTATGCTCGTTTCCTTGATACCTTTTAAATCATCTTCATGTTAATATCCTCATTATTGAAGCTCTGATTAATATACACCGCCTATGGAAAGTTTACGAAAGATATACTATCAAATAAGAAAAATTAGAGGAATACGAGAATATATGCCTAAATGAAGAATGTTCTGCACTCTGCAGATAAGTTACCACCTAAACTGAAAGATCCTGGAAGTTTTACGATTCCATGTGAAATTGGAGGATTTCTGTTTTAAGAAAGTCTTATGTGATCTTGGAGCTAGTATAAATCTCATGTCTTATGAGGATTATAAAAAGCTAGGCATAGGAAAGCTTACTAAGATCGAAATGACTCTGCAAATGGCGGATAGATCGATTAAGTACCCTAAAGGAATGATTAAGGATGTCTTTAAAAGTAGACAAATTCTATTTTCCAAGTAGATTTTGTAGTTATGGAAATGGAAGAAGGATATTCAGCGCCTCTTATTCTAGGTCGTCCATTTCTAGCTACAGGAAGAACTTTAATCGATGTTCATAAAGGAGAGTTAATTTTGAGAGTCAATGAAGATGAAGTTGCTTTCAATATTTTTAAAGCTATGAACCATCCATATACATCACCAGAATCATGTTCTTTTATAGAAGATATTCATTCATCTATGATAATCGATTACCAACTTTTGAAGACAAAGTTAGAAGAATGCTTAACTCATTCTATCTATAAAGAAGATGAGGAAGACATTGAAATGAAAGAGATAATCCTTTCTCTCTAGATAAAGGAAGCTTTACTTTTAAGCCACCATGGCATAAGTATTTGGAGTTAGAACTAGAAGGACCGGTTCTTAAATCATCAATAGAAGATCCGCCAAAGAATCTGAATTGAAACCGTTACCTTTAAATCAAATATGTTTTTCTAGAAACGATAATCTATTACCGATTATTATATCATCTACTTTAATCGAGCAGCAAGAAGATCAATTAATAAGAATGTTAAGAAAGCATAAGAAAGCTTTTGGATGGACAGTTGCCGATATTCGAGGTATTAGCCCTGAGATTTGTGTTCATAAGATAATTCTGAAAGAGGATGCTAAACCTTGTATTCAACCGCAACGCCGCCTCAACCCGAATTCTGAGCTTAATCGTCAAGAAAGAGGTCATTAAGCTATTAGAAATGGGAATAATCTTTCCTATATCGATATAGTGAATGGGTTAGTCCAACTCAAGTTGTACCAAAGAAAGGAGGTTTCACAAAGGAAAGAGAATGATAAGAATGAATGGATTCCAACAAGGAAATTACAGGATATCGAATGTGCATTGATTTTAGAAAACTAAATGATCATACTAAGAAAGATCATCATCCACTTCCATTCATAGTTCAAATGTTGGAACGTTTAAGTGGTCATAAGTATTACTGTTTCTTAGATGGTTATTCAGGTTATTTACAGATCTTCATTGCGTTAGAGAGATAGAGAAAAGACTACTTTCACATGTCCTTATGGAACTTTCGCGTATAAAAGAATGCCGTTTGGTTTATGTAATGCTCCTGCTACGTTTCAAAGATGTATGATGTCTATATTTTCTGATATGGTTGAGAAATTCTTAGAAATTTTTATGGACGACTTTAGTGTTTATGGAGATTCTTTTGGTAAGTGTTTGTCGCACTTAGAAAGAGTTTTACAACGTTGTGAGGATACCAATTTAGTTCTAAACTGGGAAAAATGTCATTTAATGGTATCGGAAGGAATTGTTTTAGGTCATAGAATCTCTGAAATAGGAATTGAAGTTGATAAAGCTAAAGTCGAGGTGATTGAAAAATTACCGCCACCAGTTAATCTAAGGACTCTAAGAGGATTTCTTGGACATGCAGGATTTTATAGGAGATTTATTGCAGATTTTTCAAAGATAGCAAAGCCGTTAAGTCATTTGCTTGAAAAAGAAGTATCTTTTAACTTTGATAGTAAATGTATGGAAGCGTTTAAGACCACAGAAGCGAAGTTGGTTCTCGCACCGCTTTGGTAGCACCAGATCGAATTTACCTTTGAAATTATGTGTGATGCTAGTGATTTAGTTGTAGGAGTCGCTTTAGGTCAAAGGTACAATAGAATTCTCAAAGCTATTTACTATGCATCCCACACATTAAACGCAGCTCAACTAAATTATGCAACTACTGAAAAGGAACTGTATCGTGATTTTTGCCTTAGATAAGTTTAGATCGTATATTGTCGGTTCTAAGGTAATAGTCTACACTGAGACCATTCACTCAAGTATTTAATTGAGTAAGAAGGATGCGAAACCACGTCTTCTTAGATGGATTCTCCTACTACAAGAATTTGATATTGAAATTAAAGATAAAAAAGGAAGTGAAAACGTAGTAGCAGATCACCTAAGTAGAATGGAGACTGAGGAAGAGATAGGGAATGAAATTAAAGATTCATTTCCTGATGAACAACTATTTAGAATAGATACTCCTTCAACCATGCAATTATTAAAAAATAGGATTCCCTAAGGAAATCTCACCTTGGTTTGGAGATATCATTAATTACTTAACCTGTGATTATATTCCGTCTCATTGGACTTGGCAACAGAAAAAGAAATTCTTTTATGACTTAAAATTTTATTATTGGGAGGAACCAGACCTTTTCCGTAAATGTTCGATGGGATAATCGTAAAATGTGTGCCTGATAATGAAACTTTAAGTATTTTATCATTTTGTCATGATCGTGAGGCAGGAGGACATCATGGAGGATGGAAAACTGCTTTTAAAGTTTTACAATGTGGTTTTTATTGGCCTACATTATATAAAGATGCTTATAAATACGTTAAATCTTGTGAATCTTGTCAAAAATGGGGAAATGTATCTAAAAAACATGAAATGCCTATGCAACCTATTTTAGAATGTGAGTTATTTGATGTTTGGGGTATAGATTTCATGGGACCTTTTCCTATATCGTTTGGAAAAAGATTTATTCTTGTAATGGTAGATTATGTTTCAAAATGGGTAGAAAATGAAGCTCTTCCCACTAATGATACCAAGGTTGTCATACGATTCCTTAAAAGAACATATTCACTAGATATGGCATTCCGAGGGCAATCATTAGCGATAGAGGTTCGCACTTTTGTAATAGACCATTTACTAAGTTAATTGAGAAATATGGTGTAACACATAAACTAGAACGCCTACTATCATCCATAAAACCAAAGTGGTCGAGATAGAGGTGTCAAATAGAGAAATCAAAAGAATCGTGGAAAAAGCAGTTGATTCAAATCGTAAAAGCGGGCAATTAAATTAGATGATGCGTTATGGGCGTCTGAATGACTTTTAAAACACCAATAGGTTGTTCTCCCTATAAGCTAGTCTTTGGTAAGTCTTGTCATCTCCCAGTTGAGTTAGAACACCGAGCCTTCTGGGCTATTAGATTTCTAAATTTCGATCCTAAGGCTGTCGGTGATCATAGATTGCTTCAATTGATGTAACTAGAAGAATTTCGTCTCGATTCTTATGAAAACGCTTCGAATCTACAAGGAACGCATACGAAGTCCTTCCATGATAAGAGAATCTTTAAGCGTGAGTTCCATGTAGGTGATCGAGTGCTTTTGTACAATTCACGTTTAAAGTTGTTTCGAGTAAGCTTAAATCAAGATGGACAGTCCATTTAAAGTAACACGGTTTACAAAACTGGAGTCATTGGACTAACTCGATGGAAATACAACTTTTATAGCCAATGGACACAGAGTAAAGTTATTTGTAGAGGAGAAGAATCCCACCGAAAGAAGAAATAATGCTACCGATTGATCCCCGACAAATTGAAAAGCAGAGAAAAAGAAAAAAATTTGAAAAATCAAAAGCGAGAAACTGAATCACCCAAATACCAAAGTGCTATCTATCTTTACTCTACTTTTACTCGTAATTTTAATTATGTTTAAACTCTTTTTCGCCTCTTTTACGGATAGACGTAAAAGAACCTGGATGTCTTTTTTAGATAGAATAGGAGTTTTTATTTTACTTTTGAAATTAGGCCTTGATAAAGATGTCGCGTTTTCTATAGAAGCTTTAGTTTTTGAACAAAACAAGAAATTGTTGAGAGAGATCAGATTAAGAGAAGTATGTAATGGAATATCAAGAAGTGCGATAAAAAGAAGGGCAAAGTTTCTAATGAGATGCAGAATCTGTGGAAAAAGTGAACATGTTGGACGCTGTGGGAAAAACACAACCAGATCCCAGGATGAGTGTTTGAATATTGTTAGGAAGGGAACGATTAGGTGGTTATCCGAAAATCCCGATGGAATTCCGAGAGATAATTCAAATGCCTCGTTTTTAGGAGTTAAGGTTGATCGAGCGTTATATCAGAACTTTGGAGGATTTAGAAATCGAAGAATCGGGAACCCTTAAGTTCGAGTCTTTTATTTTATTTTATAAAATTTTCAGATAACTTCTGAGAATTTTATAAAATTGGATCTTTATAAAAATTTGAGGAGTTTTATAAAAGTTTTATAAAAGTTGTTTTAATTTAAACGTTTTATAAGAATTGATATAAAATTTATTAAATTTTTATAAGCTTTTTATTAAAGTGTTATAAAGATTTTATTAAATTTTTAGAAATTGTTATAAAATTATAAAAGTTCCTTCAAATTTTATTTTAAGAAAATTTTATAAACTTATTTTTAAGACTTTAAATAAGTTTTATTAGAATTTGTATAAGTTTTATTCAAAAATCATAAAAAAATCGAAAAACAGAAAAAATTGTTCACGGACCGATCCGGCCTTAATACCGGACCGGTCCGGGGTCTGAAAACATAAAACAGACGGGGACCCTTTCTTTTCTTCTTCTTCTTCCTAATTTTTTTCTAACAGCCGCACTTGCACACCCAAACCCCACCTTACGAATTTTTTTTACTTTCCTTCCACAAAATTCATCTCACACTACACCACGACTTGATTTCTTCTCATTATCATCTCCTCTCTTCAACACAAAGTGGAAAATTCAAAAAGGGTCAAGAACAAGCTCCATTCATTCCGGCAACTTTAACACTTTTCCGGCCTATTTTTCAACGTTTTCTACACTTTAAGGTATAATCTAGTTTATTTAGTTGTTAATTTCAGTATTTTTCATAATTTTTAGATTAATTTCAACTGTTTTGATTTTTGAATGTGTTGTGACATTATTATTTTTTTTGTTTTTGTTGTTGTTTTTGTTGATTGGCATTACCAATATCGTAGAATGGTGAATCGAGTACTGTAGTCTCTAAAAAGAGAAAATCAAAATTCCAATTTCAACTCCCGTCGTAGGCACATGAATTTTATCACCTGAGGAAAGTGTAAGTTTTGAAAGAACCGCATCACCTGAGATGCAGGTTGGAGCGTTTGCAATAACCAGAGGTAGTAGGGGAAACCTATGCCTAATTCTTGGTTGATATCACGTTTGTGTATTCTTCTCAATGGAGTAGAAAGAGTGGAGACGGATGAAATTTTTCCGCTCTGAGATAGTCGGTTTGGATTGCTACCGGTTGATACACCGGGTTGTTCGCCTACTATCTAGAGAGTTGTTAGTAGTTTGTTAGTAATATTTAAGTTTTAATAAGTTAATTTAAGTTAAGTTTGCAGTTCTTTAGTTAAGTTTGTAATAATGTATCTTGTTTAATATATATGTCTTAGTTTTTTAAGTTGTTTGTTTTTATTTAATGGTATAATTAGTATACGCTAAAAAAAAAAAAAAAAAAAATCGGAAAAATAACGTTGATAGATAATTTTAATTTTATTTTCAACCTACTTCTTTACTACTTATTGAACATCGGACGATGCCACCACTGTAAGTGGGGAGTAGAGTTAGGTTAGAAAATTCATTAAAATTTTCAAAAAAAAAAAAAAAAAAAAAAAAAAAAAAAAAAAATTTAAATTTTTATAAAATAAATATAATTATATGTCTAATTTAGATTTTAAGAAGATTTTAAGTTTATATAATGGAGTAATTAATATTAGATATTGTTTTATAAAATTATATAAGTATGATTGATATTTATAAGTAAAATTTTAGAATCATTTTCAATACGAATTATGAATTTGGAATTGGATTAAGTTTATTGATTTTTGGCACCACAAAATATAACTATAATAAAATAACCTACCTCACTGATTAGAGTGATCAAGACCTCACTCGAAATTGTCAATTATGATTAAATAACCGAGCTTTAGCTATTTTGGTCTACATTTCCTTGAAATACCGCAAGTTTATGCGTCTTTTATAAAAGAGATGGTGACGTAAAGCTAAATTTTGGTATATCTTTGAGATTGGAAAAATTAGATAAGTAGTAGTATATTCGATCTTACCTCATGACACTTGCAACATAGCCGATTTTGGTAATAAGTTCGGATATATTAATTAAGAACGAAGCACCATATTTACACGTGCATTAATCAAATATCGTGATCTTCCTTATCTCATGATTAACAACTTAAAAATAAAAGAACAAATCGGATGTAGCTACCAATGATTGGAGTGAGTAGGGTATTATCACGAAATGTCCTATATCACTATGAGGTAATTAAGCTCCCGATTGCTGATGATAGTAGTCCAAATAAGTATTATCACGAAATGTCCTATTCACTGGGAATGAAGGCACAAGATAAATTGAAAAAGGAAAAGTTGAATCATAAGATCTCGTGAATTATTACAAGTTTAAGGAAACCGGACTTGTAATTTTCGATCGAAAAGAGTAGTACTCGATCAATCTTGATGAAGCAATGCCTGTAAGTTTGATTTTCTACACACACTCACGCTTTTAGTTCTTAATCTCTAAAAAAAAAAAAAAAAAAAAAAAAAAAAAAAAAAAAAAAAAGAAGAGAGAAAATCAAAAAAGATGCTTTGAGAATATGTTTTTTCAAAATATGAAGATGTAGAATGCGTCGACTATCTTTTTCTTTTTGATTTCTTTTTTCCGATTAACCAACATCTTGAAGCCATTTTTGTCAATTACTTTCTTGAAATTTCCGATTCCGAATTTCATAATAGTTATGATTAAAAATAATTTGATATTTTATTTATACTTCTTAAGTATTACATATATAATTTTATCTAAATAATATTTAATGCTTAAGTTATTTCGATTATATACTCTTTCTGTTTCTTAAGATTTTAAATTAAGATAGATAATATATTTATAATATTGACAAAATATATTATAATCAAAAATTATACTATCTTTTATTATCGCTTATTTTGCTCGAGGACGATCAAAAGTTTCTAAGTGGGAGTAATTTGATGTATTATTTTTATATGATTAAAAATATGTTATATTATTATGTTTTATCAACGAATTCTATATAAAATATATGAAATTATGGTATAAAGTGTTAGTCTTTATAATTTAGAGTGTTTAGTAATAATAATAATAAAAGTTGTAATTTTGTACCGATTTTAGTAAATCGGAGTGTCGCATGTCGATTTACGTGGGTATTTGTGATGTTTTATTGCGATTTATAAACCAAGACCCCGAGAATCGACATTTTGAAGTTTAATCATATCTCCGGAATGATTTAGAGTGTCACGAGTTTAAATGGTCAATTGAATAGCTTAAGTGACAAGATAGCCAATCAATCTGGATAAGTAATAATAGAAATATCTTCGACAAACGAATGGCTCATCAAAATGATATTTTCAAAAAGTGTTCTTCACAAAAGTTGTAGATTTTTCCGAGAGTGTTCCAATGCAATTTAAATTATGAAGATTGGAGGTCTAGAACTTAAACAAAGATCAAGTGGCTAATCGACTTGGATTAAGAAAAATCCCGTAAAAGCTTCGGAGGAACACGAGGTCATCAAAAAGCGTTATCTGGAGAAGAGTCCTTCATGAAAGTTGTAGAGTTTCTCGAGATCTTAATTTTGGCATTTCGTTTGCAATTTTTGGAGGTCCAGAACTCGAGATATGAATTTTAGAAGTTTAATAATTATATATAAAAATAATATCTCCTACGCACATGCTGGAATGATCAAGTTAGTGGGGATCATCATTAGTCCGGACCGATCCGGCCTAATACCGGACCGGTCCGGCCTTGGAAGTTTTTTCTATATAAAGGAGCTCATTTAAAGTTAGCCGATGGATGTGTACCAAATTTATATATATAACAGTCTATATATATATATATCTCCTTCTTCTTTTCTTTTTTTTAGTAGTAGTAAATAAGGCCTTACGCCGTAATAATGTAGTATCGTTGTAATGCTCGAGAAAATCTCGGAAGTCGGTTTTGCTAAAGAAGTTGTAATGTCCGGAAGATACGATTTCTGAATCAATTGCCGTATTCGGGTAACTTTTCTTAAGTATTTATGTTTGTTTTTGTATTTTTTGTTGTTATAATGTTTTTAGGCTAAATATAATACTGGCCAAAACTATGTAATCGGTTTTATTTCGATCTTTTCGTTAAAGAAATGTTGTTAAGTTAAAATGACTAAAATTGAGTTAATTGAATCTTTTTCTATTTTGATCGTATTCGTATTGACATATTTAATAGATCTGAGGAATTCATAATCTAATTATGAATTGACGCCTAAATAGTCGAGGATATGAAATAAAAGATAGAAAAACCGGAGGGTAAAATTGGCCGTGTGAACAACGTGATAACGGAATCCGATTTCTAACCGGGGTAAATTTGTTTTGGGAGAAATGAATTTTATTATAATTTGTACTCGAGATCGTAATAATGTTAAATCATCGCTTTAATTGAAACTTAAACCGGAAAGTTGAATCGTCCGGCTTTGACAACCGGAGCCTTTAAAATAAAATTGACCGTTTGACGAACGGAATGACTCCTTTTATCTAAAGGTAGATTTGTACTGGGACTGTTTAGATTAATTAGTTTACCGTAATATTGTGGATCTTGGGTGATGACAATGGACATATGACAATTTCATACGCTCGTGTGAGGAATTGTTTACCTCGAGTGTGCACCGCTTCATTTACTCAATTGGACCTAAAATAAAAGGAGAGATCGAACGCATTTCATTTAATCGAAAGATCGTATAAACCAATTATATAAGTTTTGGCCAGTTCTCTAAAATTATCTGTTTAGTATATTGGTACCTATATATTTATATCTATATATATACTTTGCAATTTATGTACATCTATATATATCTATATATCTATATATATTATATTAGAATAACTTTTAAATTACATATTTATTTTATGTTAACTAGAATAGTAGTGATACGTGTAATAAAACTGCGGTTTAGATCGAGTTAATAACAGCTCTTTGGTGTTTAACCACACGTAAAATAAATTACCAAGTTCCCTGAGGATTCGACACTCTGACTCACCATAATAGCACTACAGTTTGACCCGGTACACTGCCGGTTAGGATCGTTTAAACCAGGAAACGTCTGTCAGATTTCTGGCACTGTTTTCAAGGTTAGGTTTAGGTCTGTCATAAACCGAAACACCCCAAGTATAAGGATCGTAGTAAAGGATGTTATCGGGTCGTCCTGAGGAGTGGAATGTTTATCGGATTCGGATATAAATCTATATCAATTATGTCACAATTATGAACTAAACTACTAAACTAAGGTCAAACTAACTAAAACCTAAACCTAAGAATTAAAAAACAGAAATGAAATAAAACAAGTGAAAAATAAGCAACAGAAAGCCAGACGTGCGTTCACTTTGGTGAACGAGCGTCCAAAACGGAATCTAACGGACGGGCGTCGCTGCTATTGCGGACGAAAGTCCCAACTACTGGCCCGAAACAGAAAATTGCGTAAAAACAAGAGAAACTAGGGTTTATAAAACTAAAACTTGAACTAAAGATTAAACTAATGATTCGATTAATAAACAATAAAGGAAAACACACAATGAGGCAACGAATCCACCCATCAACCAACAACCCCCAACTAGATGGTGATCTAAGATGTAGTTTTAGTGGTGATTTATTCACGAATCCAATTAAATATCTTCAATCAAATTCTAGGGTTTCGCTTATCTTTTCAAATAAACTAAACATGCAATCAACACGAAATCACGAGGTTGTTTCCAAACTCTCACTCAACTAATCATGCATAATCTCTTAAAACACGAATAATTGCATCACTTGAACGAAATAAAACTTAAACCAATATATTTTCATACATAGATCCAAGCATATAGATATAGATAAATCGTTTCATCAAATCGTTAATTCCAACAAAACATGATCAATACAAACAAAGATCCAAAGTGATGAAAAACTATAAATTAAACTCACTAACATAAAGCATCGAACTCTAGTTGGTTGTGTTGATGATGGGCTTCCTCCGTCGACTCACCGCAGCAGTTTAGCCAACAATCATGTTGGATATGATTGTTGGTTGGGAGATTTGCATCTCTGTGAAATTAGGGTTCTCGGCGCAGCTTTTTGGTGAATTTGCGATCTCAATTATGTGGTATCCATTAGGGTTAAGAGGCTCTTTGCTATATATAGAGTTTCAAGTCGGTTAGGGTTAAGTCGGCAACGGACGCTCGCCTGGTCTCAGGGGCCCGCCCGTAATGCCTGGACGCTGAGTAAACGCTTCGTCATCCTCCGTCTGAACTCTCTGAATGTAAAATACACCTACGACGCTGTTCACTTTATCAAACGCCTGTCTGGAATGGACGCCGCATTGAACGCCGCCCAAGATGCTTAGGGTCGGATTTCATCATCTTTATCCAATTTCTTCAAGCCAATTCCAACTCTATCTTGAATAATTCGACTTGAGCTTCATTTATCCTCTTTATATGCACGAAAATTAACTCCTACACAATGCAAAAATGTAATAAAATCCAAATAATAATAATTCCATTAAATCAACACTTAAAATCATCAATTTTGCATACAACCCTCTTAAAATCATCTTTATTAAATAATTACACTTAAACCCTTAATTCTCATGTAAATTACGCAAATGTGGGAAAAATAATAATGAAATACACCCTTAATAATCATATAAATATGGCCTTAACAACTCCCCACACTTAGCTTTTTGTACGTCCTCGGACAAAACAATCAAAACTATAGCTCAACTTTCATGCAATCCACATAGATCTCTAACTCACGTAACAAAAGATACAACAATTATAGCAAATGATACCAACACAGAGATAGATTCGGTGTAAGTGTGACAAGCCATTCTCAATCTAGCAAGCCTTTCAAAGAAATATCCTCTCGAAAATTCCAATGACTATCCTAGGTACAGACGATGAATACTCCACTCAAAGCCTTCCCACGCACTCAAGTAGGATAATCCTACAACAGATATCATGCGGTTCTCACTGGGTATAAGATCCATGATAACAAAGACTTAACTTTATTTTTACTCATCATTTTTCAAAATTTTCAAATTTGACGATATCGAATAAGCTCTTACCCATCATAGTAGAATAGGATGTCTCGGGATAACACCCTACCTTACTCAAATCATAAGGTAGCTATAAACCGATCAGTCGTGAGCCATTGGTCATCATAGTGGTATAGGACATACGAGGTATACCTACCGCACTCAAATCATAAACCACTTCCGACAAACGTATTTATTAATAATTGCTCACTCACTTTATTTATTCACTTTTCAAAGTCACAAGTTACATCTCACCTATCACATTCAAACGTTATGATATTCACAGCACGCGGTCTAACTTAGGTGTAACTATACCGACCTTCCTAAGATAAATCATTAAAAATAATGAAAGGATATAATTCAAAAGTCATGCTTCAAAATCAAAGGCTTCCGTGAGTGAAAAACGAAACTATCTCCATAAAAGTAAAACATGCTATAATTATCTCACTAAGTCACATACTATCATCGTTAGAAAACTACAACTAGCAAGCATCTAGTTCCGATTATATGCTCGAGACTCACAAAAAATTTTAAATTTCGTAGAAATTTTAACTTCTCACTCATATTTCAAATGATATAGCATAAAAACACACCCAAACACCCCCCCACACTTGAATCACATTATGTCCTCAGAATGTGCAAATAAAAGAAAAGAAAACTTAGTTGGTTTCAACGGTGGTTGTCGGATGAAAGTTGGCGAGAGTCGCCGGAGCATGAACATACCGCAACAACTCGAATAGACAACACCGACAAGAGTAACTCAAAACTCGCTCAAAAGTATCTGCAACAACACTCGACATACCATATAATCTCGGGTACACGGGTATATGAGCAACACATAACACAAAACACTCACAATGAACGTAAGAGGAATAACCAACAACACAACATCAACTAAAGTATTATTTCTAAAACAATAAAACAAAACAACCTAAGAAAAGAAACAAACAAAGAAAACTAGGTTGCCTCACAGAGCGCTTTTTTAATGTCAATAGCTTGACACAAAGTTCAAAAGATCAACCCGGATCGGGCCACTTCGGTTTGACTACCGCCACCTCGATGTCGTAATCAAGTATTGGGGCGGAAATGATTTTCACCACAACAACAAGTCAAGTGCGCAATAAGATCATTAAACTTTTCTCTCCAAACGACAATCGACTCTCTTCTTCTTGTTCTTGCGGACGATAGGCATAGACACAAAGTGGTATGATCGAAGTTTCAGAAAGGTACCTCACGGGTGGAGATAGGAACGCCATCGCTATCCTCGACTCAAAGAAATAAGATGGAATCTCCTCACAAATCAGGGCATCCGCATTCTCATCTCCTTTGGAAATAAAGAATCTCAGCTTTTCCTTCGGTTGCCCAAAATATTTCTTAAGTCGATGACCATTCACCTTAAAAGCTTGATTACCATACCCGTTCAAAGTAATTACTCCACTAGATTAACCTCGAGAATCTCAAAGGGACCGGACCATCTAGACTTAAGCTTACCAGAAACAAATGAAGTCTAGTATTATAGAGTAAAGCCATGTCACCAACTTTGAATTCTCGGTCCTTGATCTTAGCGTCATGGAGTATCTTAGTTCTCTCCTTGTCGAGCTTAGCATTCTCGTATGCACGGAGTCCGAATTGCCGAGCTCGCTCAATTGTAACAACCTTTTCTCCCACGAGTTGGCTATCAAAATTTAAGAATTTAATTGCCCGTAAAGCTCTGTGTTCAAGTTCGACAGTAAATGACAAGCTTTGCCATAGACCATTTGGAAGGGTGACGTGCCCATCGGGGTTTTAAATGCAAAGTCGATAAGCCCACAACGCGTCATCCAACTTAAGACTCCAATTAGATCGATTATTGTTCACGGTCTTCTCCAAAATTCTTTTCAAGCTCTGGTTGCTTACCTCGACTTGGCCACTAGTTTGAGGATGATATGGTGTACCAATCTTATGTTTGACACCATACTTCTCAAGGATCTTGTCAAGCGGGGCATTGCAAAAGTGAGTACCTTCATCACTAATGAGTGCTCTCGGACAGCCGAATCTAGTAAAGATATTCTTTTGCAAGAATTTCTTCACGACTTTATGATCATTAGTTTGAGTAGCTATGGCCTCGACCCACTTTGAAACATAATCCACACAGACGAGGATATACTTATTACCACATGAGGATGGAAAGGGTCCCATAAAATCTATGCCCCAAACATCGAAAACTTCGCATTCAAGAATGGGCTTAAGTGGCATTTCCATCCTACTACTCTGCCTTCCTGTTCTCTGGCACCTATCACAACCTTTACAAAAGGCTTCTGCATCTTTAAACAGAGTCGGCCAGTAGAATCCAGCTTGAAGGATCTTTGCAACCGTCTTCGGTGTTCCATAGTGACCTCCGGTAGGACCACTATGGCATTGTTCCAAAATATCCCACTGATCATGCTCAGGAACACACCGTCGAAGCAACCCGTCTTTTTCTGCACTCTGGCGAACAAATAAGGATCTTCCCATACGAGATATTTGAGATCGAAAAGAACTTTTCTTCTCCGATACGCCATGTCTTCTAAATGACCGCCGCTAAATAGTTGACGTAGTCGACATACCACGGCCTAACCGCTTCAAGCTTCATCAATTGCTCACCGGAAAATCAATGCCTATATCATTGTGATTTTCTGCACCCTCATTTACTAAGCGAGATAAATGATCACCCACAATATTCTCACTACCTTTCTTATCTTTAATCACAAGGTCAAACTCTTGTAGAATTAAAATCCATCAAGTAACCTTGGTTTTGCATCCGCTTTGTCCATAAGGTAGCGTAAAGCTGCATGATCTGTCCATACAATCACTTGAGATCCTAGAAGATAGCTTCTAAACTTGTCAATGGCAAAGACGACGGCTAAGAATTCCTTCTCAGTCGTAGTATAATTGCATTGAGCCGGGTTCAAGGTACGACTCGCATAATAGATGGGCTGAACCTTTTATCCACTCTTTGACCTAAAATCTGCGCTTTCACGGCGTAATTAGAGGCATCGCACATCAACTCGAAAGGTCCATCCAAAGCTACTAAAATAGGGGCACCGATAAGCTTATCTTTCGGACAATTGAAAGCTTCTTTGCACTTCGCATCGAACAAGAAATCTACATCTTCTTTCAAGAGATTTGATAAAGGCTTGGCAATCGTAGAAAAGTCTCTAATGAAACGCCGGTAGAAGCCAACATGTCCTAGAAAACCTCGTACCTCTTTCACTGTCTTAGGTACGCCATCTTTTCGATGGCTTCCGACCTTAGCCTTATCAACTTGAATACCAAAGATTGGACACCTTATGTCCCAAAACAATCCTTCTTCAACTAGAAAATGGCATTTCTCCCGCTTAAGCACTGATTCTTCTCAACGCAACGTTGGAGTACCATATCTAGATTCCTTAAGATTTCATCAAAGCTATCACCGTAGACTGAGAAGTCATCCATGAAGACCTCCATGCATTTCCTAACAAGTCCATCAAAAATGGCCAACATGCACCGTTGAAAAGTCGCGGGTGCATTGCATAGACCGAATGGCATTCTACGAAAAGCAAAAGTACCGGATGGACACGTAAACGTTGTCTTCTCTTGGTCATTGGGGTCGATGGCTATCCGAAGTAACCAGAGTATCCATCGAGAAAACAATAATACTTGTGACCACTCAGTCTTTCAATTAGTTGGTCAATGAAGGGTAAGGGGAAGTGATCTTTGGCAGTCACCTCATTAAGTCTACGATAGTCAATACAGACTTTGTAGCCAGTCACGAGACGTAGGGCAACTTCCTCCCCTTTTTCATTCTTTTCAACTGTGATTCCGCCCTTCTTTGGCACAACTTGAGTAGGGTCGACCCACTCAAGCTATCGGCGATTGCATAGATGATTCCCATGTCGAGCCACTTTATAACCTCCTTCTTGACAACCTCTTGCATATACGGATTCAGTCTTCTCTGAGGTTGTCTAACCTTTTTAGCTCCCTCCTCCGTTCGGATTTTATGCATGCATATGTCCTGGCCGATCCTCGGATATCACCCACTTGCCATCCGAACGCGAGGATGTTTTTCTTAAGCACTTCTATCACCGTGTTCTTGCTGCAGGGTCGAGTTTCAAGAAATGATCAAAGGCAATTTCTCTCCATCCTTAAGAAAGATATACTTAAGGTGTTTTGGAGCGGTTTGAGCTCTAAATCGTGAGGTGGTTGCTCAATACTAGATTTTAACGGGCCACCTTTCTCCCTATGAGCTTGAAGTGGTTGACAGTAGAACACCTCATCTTCCCGAGGCTCAACCCCAGAAAGGTACTGGATCAAATCATCCATCGGAATCCTCCGGTCAACACTTGCTTCCTTTTTCTTGTGATCGATCATTTTCCTTAACTCTTCGTCTTTAAGCTCTTCTGCTAACTCCTCCCAATCATCTACTTCCCAATGAGTAGCTTCTCTCCAAAACTCTACCTCGTCCCAACTACCCATCAGAGCTTCTTCTTCACCAGGGATGAAGTCTTCCTGACTCAGTTCTTTGAAATCATCGTTTGTTCGCTGGGCATCTCCATGCTTCCAACTCAATAACAGGCTCGGTATGAGCGAGTGAAGATGACTCGTCAATGCCTACGGCTGGAAATGAATTAGAAGATGGTCCGCGTCAGCCGGATCCTCAATGTCCATGACTTCAAAACACCTATCTCTGTAAGCTCCATTGCATCTTCATAATAGGCATCTCCTCCGTCCTCATATATGGCTTCGACAAACGATATTTCATCAATTACGGCTCTTTCAGATGTGTCCTCGTGTGAAGGTGACGGATGTGTCACCGACTCTAAGAGTAATCTGCCTTTGCGTAAGTCGATGAGCGTTAGAAGTGTCTAAAAGGTTCGGCCTAGAATTAGAGGCATCTCCTTATCAGGTGGATAGTCTAGAATAACCCAATCGGTAGGGAAGACTAAATGTTCAATTTGAAGGAGAACATTAGCTACACAACCCAGGTGCAGATTTACTCAGATTTGTCTACCATCTCAAGAGAAATGGGGCGTTCTCGCGCATTCTTTGTCTAGCCCGAGCTTCTTGCATACATTTAATGGCATCACATTAATGGAGGCCCTGAGTCGCATAAGACATTTTCGAACAAATGGCCTTCAATCTCGCAAGATATTGAAGGTCCGCCAGGTCACCTCGCTTAAATGACTTTTTGTGAAACCATTGCACGCCTTCTCGAAACACTTCTTCACCATCCTCAAGCTTTCTCTTGCTCCCACGCATTCTTTGAGATACTTAGTACATTTAGGCATTTCAGACAATACCTCAGCTAAGGGCATACTCACTTTAGTGTCCCTAAGCATCCTCCTCACTCCAGCGATACGGCTTGTCGTTAGTGAGGGCTTTCTCTTTCCTTTTTGGTGGATAGGAAGGGCTTTATCATTCTTCGTAGCTTGATTCTTTATCGCCTCGTCCTCCTTATCCTTCCATCTCACAAACTTCTCTTCCTTTTTCTTAGTCAGGGGTACTGCCCTTGACTTTCCTTCCTTTCCTCATCATCAGAATTATTTTCATCCTCCGAAGAATTGTCACTAAGCTCCTCCTCATCATTGCTTTCTTGGCATGTGATTTCTCGATTTCCCTCCCTGAACTCATGGCGCCGTGAGGGGCTACTCGTTCCCGACACCTTGCCGGGTCCAAATTTCTTACCACTTTCAAAAGTTACTTGCTCAACTCCTCTTCTTGCCCATACTCCCATTGTGGTGTAATGGCAAGGCAAACATTCACATCAGCTTTCGGATTTCTCTCGGTATAACTTGGAAGTTTACCGTGAGGTCTGCTTGCTTGCTGGTCTGCCATCTGACCAACTTGTCTCTCAATTGCTTTAACACTAGTAGACAAAGTCTTTACCATGTCTACCAGCTCATCGAATTTGTGTTGAGGGACACATGAGGTGGTATGATTATTGTTCTGAGTTTGATTCCAGCCACCTTGGGGCCTTTGGGAGTTCTGAACTGGCCTTTGATAGTTCGAGTTGAAAGAATTTGAATTAGAAGGGCCAGGTGGTAACTTGGCTTGATTGAAGTTTTGTCTTTGAAACCCTGAGTAGTTCTGGCTTTGATTGAAGTTTCGGAAGGGTTGGTTTTGATTATCCATTAAGTTCACTTCTTCCGTCATCTCAGTCCCTGCCTGTGGTTCAAGATAATTTGAATCGTAAGGTCGATTCAAGATTGGCCAACCGCTTGCTTATCAATTCCATTTGAGCAACCAACGATTGTGTATCGTGATTGTTTGCGATACCTTCTTTCTTAACAATATTGGTCTTCTTGGGAGTCGACCACATATTGTTCTTGGCTATTGTCTCGGCCACTCTATAGGCGATCTCATCACCTCCCTAAGAAGGATCCATGAGTTTGTGGAGTCAAGATAGTCTCTATTAGGTTGAGAGACACCTCAGAAAGCAGTTCCAACAACTCATGTCTGCATATCCGTGATTGGGGCACTTCCTCATCAACAGATTTAATCTCTCCCAAGCCTTGCCAATGCCTCATCCTCCAACCGCTCAAACGTAGCTATTTCCCGTTTCATTTCCATAATCTTGCCTGGTGAAACCCACTTAAGAGCGAAGGCTCTTTTGACATCATTCCATGTATGGAGGGAATGATGTGCTAACGATTTAAACCACCGACTTGCTTCACCTTTCAAAGCAAAAAGGAAATAGCTTTAACTTTACGATCTCGTAATCAACACCAGGATAATGGCCTGCTTCACGATTTGTACGAATGTGGACAAGAAGTCGTGTGGATCTTCCCGAGCGATACCATGGAAAGAGCTATTCAACCAAAGGCAACAACTCCGTTCTTTAGATCAAAGTTCGCTCCTCCCATGTCGGGAGGACGAATAGTCTATGCCCTCGAGAAAATCTTGGTTTAGATATGGAGTGTAGGGGTCCCGGTTCACTTGATTAAGTTTGGTTTTGTCTAAATTGTTGAAGTTGTTGATTTATGCCGACTTCTGTCGATTCTCTTATTCTTTGAGCTTGCATCTGTTGAAGGAGTAAATTTAATCGAGCTTGGGGTCGATTTGGAATTGGTGGATCTTGATCCGCCATTTTGTCCAAATCGTGAGAAGCCTTCTTTCTAAGGATAGATCGTTCGTGCTCGTGGATCAAAGATCGAAGTCCTTCTTACTTCGCTTGCATAAACCAAAGAAAGGAAAGAAAGAAATCAACCCTTTGGGGTTGATTAGAATAGGTTTAGAAAAGATTAGATGGTTTAGAGGAGAAAAGAAAAGAAGTGTCAATTGAAGAGAGTGAATCATGTCAGATAAGTGAACGCTCGTTGATCATCGAATGGCGTTCGTAAGACAGATTGGGGAGAGACGGGTGTTTAGAGGTGGACGAAGCGTTTGGTAGTTCAGACGCTTTCGTCTAATCAAACAAACGATGCAGAGAGGAAGATTTTAGAATGCAGACGGGCGTCTGAAAGGATGGACGCCCGTTTAAAAACAGAAAAACGAAACAGATACAGAAAAGAATAGCAGGAAAGAAAATAAAAACCTAAAATAGTGATAATTAAGGCAATATATTTATACGACCTAAAATCTAAGGCAAATCTAAGCTAAATCTAAGGCTTCTAAACTAATAAAAATCTAATGCGACCAATAACATAAAATAAATAAATAAAAACTAAAATAATTAAAATCAAATTTATAAAATCGAAAATCTAAACTATGATAAAGTGAAATAAAATAAAAATAAAAATAAAACGTAGCAATTAGATTATTACCTAAAAAAAAAAATAGTACCGAAATAAAAATTGCACCTAGAAGAATCCGACAACCGTTACCGACTCCCCGGCAACGGCGCCAAAAACTTGTTCGGTAAAAACGTGTTTTAAATTTATAAACCGAAACACCCCAAGTATAAGGATCGTAGTAAAGGATGTTATCGGGTCGTCCTAAGGGAGTGGAATGTTTATCGGATTCAGATATAAATCTATATCAATTATGTCACAATTATGAACTAAACTACTAAACTAAGGTTGAAACTAACTAAAACCTAAACCTAAGAATTAAAAGCAGAAAAAGCGAAATAAAACAAGCTGAAAAATAAGCAACAGAAAGCCAGTTGCATTTGCGCTCACTTTGGTGAACGAGCGTCAAAACGGAATCTAACGGACGGGCGTGCGCTATTGCGACGAGCGTCCAACTCTGAATGGAAACAAATAAAATTGCGGAAAACAAGCAGGAAACTAGGGTTTATAAAACTAAAACTTGAACTAAAGATTAAACTAATGATTCGATTAATAAACAATAAAGGAAAACACAGCGAGGCAACGAATCCACCCATCAACCAACAACCCCCAACTAGATGGTGATCTAAGATGTAGTTTTTAGTGGTGATTTATTCACGAATCCAATTAAATATCTTCAATCAAATTCTAGGGTTTCGTTTATCTTTTCAAATAAACTAAACATGCAATCAACACGAAATCACGAGGTTGTTTCCAAACTCTCACTCAACTAATCATGCATAATCTCTTAAAACACGAATAATTGCATCACTTGAACGAAATAAAACTTAAACCAATATATTTTCATACATAGATCCAAGCATATAGATATAGATAAATCGTTTCATCAAATCGTTAATTCCAACAAAACATGATCAATACAAACAAAGATCCAAAGTGATGAAAACTATAAATTAAACTCACTAACATAAAGCATCGAACTCTCTAGTTGGTTGTGTTGATGATGGGCTTCCTCCGTCGACTCACTCGCAGAGTTTTCTAGCCAACAATCATGTTGGATATGATTGTTGGTTGGGAGATTTGCATCTCTCGTGAAATTAGGGTTCTCGCCGCATGACTTTTGGTGAATTTGCGATCTCACCATGTGGTATCCATTAGGGTTAAGAGGAGCCGCTATATATAGAGTTTCAAGTCGGTTAGGGTTAAGTCGGCAACGGACGCTCGTCTGGTCTTGTGGACGCCCGTCCAGAATGCCTGGACGCTGAGTAAACGCTCGTTCATCCTCCGTCTGAACTCTCTCAATGTAAAATACAATTACGGACGCTGCGTTCACTTTATCAAACGCCTGCCTGGAAATGGACGCCGCACCTAACGCCGCCCAAGATGCTTTGAGGTCGGATTTCATCATCTTTATCCAATTTCTTCAAGCCAATTCCAACTCTATCTTGAATAATTCGACTTGAGCTTCATTTATCCTCTTTATATGCACGAAAATTAACTCCTACACAATGCAAAAATGTAATAAAATCCAAATAATAATAATTCCATTAAATCAACACTTAAAATCATCAATTTTGCATACAACCCTCTTAAAATCATCTTTATTAAATAATTACACTTAAACCCTTAATTCTCATGTAAATTACGCAAATGTGGGAAAAATAATAATGAAATACACCCTTAATAATCATATAAATATGGCCTTAACACCCATGCTGGATAGACGAAATCAAAGCATACATAGAAAACGGGACATTACCCGAAAACACCAAGGAAGCCCAAGCCTTAAGAAAACGAGCGGCACGTTATACAATCATGAATGGAATTCTTTATCGATGATCTTTTTTGAGGCCGCTACAATGCTGCGTCCGGCCTGAAGAAGTACAAGGTATACTGATAGAGCTACATGAAGGGGTATGCGGAGGCCATCCCTCCAGCCGTACTCTCGCCCAGAAAGTTTTGTTAGCAGGATATTATTGGCCCAAATTGGCCGAAGATGCTGAAAGATACACCAAATGCTGCGACAAGTGTCAGCGTTTCACTGACATCCTCAGACTACCCTCAGTAGAGCAGAGCATTGTCGTTGCCGCATGGCCTTTCCACATGTGGGCGATCGATCTAATCGGTCCGTTAAAAAAGGGGCGGTCAAACTGTGAGTACGTGGTCGTTGCGGTGGACTACTTCACTAAATGGATCGAGGCAAAGGCGCTAGTAAAAATCTACGCCAGGGACATAATATATTTCCACCTTGGGAGATTATGGACCGACGATCACGCCAACCAGCTGAGGATATAGGATGATCATCCAGGGATTCACGCTCCTGGCCTTCTAATATGACTCTAGCCGCCACCGAGGATTTTATCGTACTATGTCCTTAGTTGTAATTATGTTGAATGTAAGTCGGTCCATACCCTATAAATAAGGCTCAATGCATTATTCATAAATGGGGTGAAATATATGAAAAACAAGGCAAAATCGCCTCTCTGCCATCTCATTCTTTACTTTCAAAGATAACACCACCAGAGCTCTTGAGCTCCGCTTGGAACCACCACGTTCATATGACATCCATGGCCAGATATCCACCACTGAACATCCGATGAACACCCTTGATAATTTCGACGTTATCCGAAAGGAGGAATTCAACACAAAACTAATGAGTTTGATGAGTTAATCCTCGTGAGACTAATTCTCGGACATCGAGTTTGCATTGATTTCAGAAACCCAATGACGCAACTCGTAAAGTTCATTTTCCTTACCATTAATTGACCAGATGTTAGAAAGATTAAGCGGTCATGCTTTTTATTGTTTCTTAGATGGATATTCTGGTTACAATCAGATCCATATTGCCCTGAGGACCGAGAGAAAACAACTTTCACATGTCCCTATGGAACTTTTGCGTACAATCGCATGCCTTTTGGACTTTGTAATGCACCAGCAACAAAGGTGTATGATGTCATTATTTGCGGACATGGTGGAGGATTTTCTGGAAATATTCATGCATGACTTTTCTGTATTTGGAGATAGCTTTGATAAATGCTTGGACAACTTGAGTAGAGTGCTGAAGAGATGTGAAGAGACCAACCTTGTACATAACTGGGAAAAATGCCATTTCATGGTAACAGAAGGAATAGTGTAGGGTCATAAGATTTCGAGGAAAGGAATGGAGGTTGATAAGGCAAAGATAAAGGTAATAGAGAAGTTACCCCCTCCAACAAACATAAAGACATTGCGAGCCTTTCTTGGCCACGCCCGATTTTATAGGAGGTTTATTAAGGATTTCTCTAAAGTTTCTAGACCTTTGATGGAATTACTTGCAAAGGATGTGCCATTGTATTTGGAGAGGAGTGCAAGCAAGCATTCAACACGTTAAATCAAATGCTTATAACCGCCCCAATTCTGGTAGCACCAGATTGGAACAAACCTTTCTAGCTTATGTGTGATATAAAAGTGGCATGTCAGTTGGAGCAGCCTTGGGACAAAGGGAGGATAAAATCTTTAAACTTATCTATTACTCTAGTCGTACCCTTAACAGTGCCCAGGGGAATTATGCAACTATAGAGAAGGAACTCTTGGCTGTTATATTCGCATTTGACAAGTTTCGACCATATCTGATTGGATCGAAAGTAACTGTATCACTGACCATGAGACTCCAAGCCGATATTTTTGAGATGAATTCTACTCTTACAAGAGTTTGATGTCGAGATTAAGGACAAAAAAAGGATATGAGAACAAGGTGGCAGATCACCTATCAAGATTAACTTTGCTAGAAGAGGAGCAACCGACTGAGATCAGGGAGAGCGTTCCCGATGAAAAACTTTTTGCCGTCTCAGTCGTAGCTCCAGTTGAATCTCAGACCCGACAAAAATACATCAAGAGTGGGCAATGTATACCCTTGGTTTGCTAACATGGTAAATTATCTAGCTGGAAGGTACCTACCACCGGAATTCACAAGTGCGGATAAGAAGTTCTTTACGGATCTAAAGCATTATTATTGGGACGATCCCTACCTATATAAGATGTGCCCTGATACCATTCTTAGGAGATGCGTCCATGATGACGAGATTCCAAGTATTTTGAGCCAATGTCATTCTAGAGAAGTTGGAGGTCTCTATGGGCCGGACAAGACATCAGCAAAGGTACTGCAGTGTGGATTCTATTGGCCAACAATTCATAAATCTGCTTACGAATTTACAAGAGCCTGTCATTCCTGTCAAATAACCGGTAATATTTTCAAGCGGAATGAGATGCCACTGTAGAGTATCTTAGAAGTGGAGTTATTTGATGTGGGGAATTGATTTTATTGGGCCTTTCACATCGTCAAAATCAAATCGTTACATCCTGGTAGCAGTTGATTATGTTTCCAAATGGGTGGAGGCAGTGACCTCACCTACTAATGATGCCAGGGTTGTCCTGAGATTTCTTAAGAAGAACATTTTGACAAGGTTTGAAGTACCCAGAGCCATAATTAGTGATGGAGGGAGTCATTTCAGTAATAGGTTGTTTGAGAAATTGATGTTGAGATATGGGGTTAGACATAAGATTGCAGTAGCATATCACCCCCAGACAAGTGAAGGTCACAAACAGAGAGATAAAGAGGATCTTAGAGAAGACTGTGAATCTCACAAGGAAGGATTGGTCTTTGAAATTAGATGACGCTCTTTGGGTGTACAGAACCGCTTATAAGACCACAATTGGGATGTCACCATATATGATAGTGTTTGGAAAAGCGTGTCATTTACCGGTAGAATCGAGCACAGATCGCTGTGGGCTACAAGATTTCTAAACATGGATGAAAGTCTAGCAGGTGAAAAGAGATTATTGGAATTGAATAGATTGGAGGAGTTTAGACATCAAGCATATGAGAATGCAAAGATTTACAAGGAGAGAACGAAGCGCCTGCACGATAAAAGGATTCTCAAACACACATTTCAAGTTGGAGATAAAGTGCTGGTATATAATTCGTGTCTTCATCTTTTTCTGGGAAGTTGAAGTCTAGATGGTATGGACCACAAGTAGTCATGGAAGTTTTCAATTCAAAGCGTGTGAAGTTAGAAAAGAATACTCAGGATGACTTTCATAGTAAACGGCCATAGGCTGAAGCATTACCTAGAGCACAAATATAACCTTAAGTTGGAAGTCTTTACGTTGACGGATCCAAAGTATGAATAAAGGAGCCCTATTAGTACAGTCGAGCTGGCGACTATAAATTCAGAACTATTTCTAAACCCTTATTTGATGCTTTTGTTTATTTAAGTTATTTAGAGTCCATAAAGTAGCATGACAATCACAAGGTTTTTTTCATCACATATATCTGTGGTCATCTGGCAAGAGATATATGTGGTTTTTTCCTTCATGATTCTCATGTGATACCCTCGTACAATTTTTCGCGTCTTTTTAGGCCAATGAAAGAATAAAGTGGCTTAAACTATTTTTGCGCATTCCTGAGGATGCATAATTACCGCCACTTTATTTTATTATTGCCCTTCGCATGTTATTCACAGTTTTTGGAAGTATTTTGGAATGCAGGTAACAACTTGGAAGACGGATGACCTAGGAGCCAGTGATTACGTCCAGGATTCACTTTGACTCAGCCGACAAATTCCAGAGCTAAGTACCTTTCATTTTCTTTATTGTTTGTCATTTGGGATAATGCCTATAATAAGTGGGGGGGTAGGCGGTCTTAGCAGGATACTCGAAAAAGGGAATAATTTTGAAATTTTTAACATTGTTTTTAGCTTGCCTATTGCACGTTCCCGAGTAAGGAATCGGTAGAAAAGGAGCCCAAGAACAATTTGAAGTTTGCTATAGCATATTCAATTTATTATGGAAGAATGAGCATATATTATGTTGCATGAAGTAGTAACTTATTAATTGTTATTCTATCATTGCACTCAATATTTGAGCATATAATCTGAGTGAGAAGAGTTCGAGACTAGATGATGAGTTGTTTTAACTGGGAATCACTATTTGTCTGTCTATATACTTTAACAAATTGTTGTAGGACAAGGGAAGCAACTTGAATGCCACAAGAGGAAAACCGGGACAAAACGGACTTGTGAGAGAGAGAAAAAAATGGTGAGAGAATCTGCCTGAAAAAAATGAATGAAGAAAAAAAAACATCTACAATAAAGGCAGTGAGGGAAGCGAACTCGTAGCAAAAAGGGCACGACCCTCGCATAAAAAAGAAACAAACCAGGATCTAAGAGTCTGACTCGGTCCCCAATTCCGCCCGGGCCGATTAAGGTACCATGTTGTGTAACCAAGTCTGAAAGCAAGATGAGCGAGTGTATGTGCAGGTAAGTTAAGATTGTGGGGTTAATACAACTTGATTCTCCTCACGAACGCACTACCACGACTGATTCATCACACGACACATTGATGCATGGTAAGTAGTGATTAATGGGGAGCTTATGGATTGTGGCTTGATGTATGTTCTGCCGGAAATCTTTATTGAATATGTGGTAGTTGATGGAGATTGCTCTTGGAGGTACATTCCGCCTTGATACTCTGCTCAAGGACGAGCAAATGGCTAGTGGGGGGTAGTTGATGACGCTTAAAATAGACTATCCTACGGCATCAACATTCTGTCCATTATGAGCTAAAAGTAGTTGTTTCGACCTATAAATATGAACCATTTGAGTTGAATAATCGTATGTTGGGTTCGTGATTCGAGTAATCTGCACTTAACGTTTATTTCTCTATTTCGATATTATTTCGTGCGTTACTTGATTATTTTCAGAATACGAGATATTAGGCTGAGCATTGTGGATGAATCTGGAGTGGACTGAATGAAAGGATTGGGCCTAGGGTATTCCAGAACTTTCTAAGATAAGTCAGTAGAAAGAAAAAGATGAAAATACCCCGATTTACCGGGAGGTACCACGATTTACCGAGTCGTCCGTAATCTTCCAAAACGTGTTTTCTTGGACTAGGGGTAGATCTAGGTGTTTCTAAGTCGGTTTATGTAGCTATAAATAAAAGGCCTCGCCTCAGAATTCAATATACACAAATTTCAAGACATAATTATGCAATAAAAGTTCTTTGTTTTTATTTTATTATGAGTTCGGTCGGAGAGACGATGGAGTTGCCGCCAGGGAGAGATCTGGAGGATATCTACACTCGTCTTCGAGGGTATGATTTTATGTCTTTTCCGAGATGTAGATTTTTCGTTGTTCTATTCGACTTTTATGTGCTAATTGTTTATTTAGTTTAATTATGTAGTAGTTAGTTTATTTTACCCCATGTATGTATAGATCTAATTCGTTGGTGAAAAATCATGAAATAGTGGTTGCGCTTCTTCGGATCTGCGACGGTCTATATCGCTAGATCCGAATACCTAGTAAATTACTTGTTCATGATAATCGGCGCCAGCTACGTTGATCGACAGATTTAATTTACATGTTAGTAGCCTGATCAACTATTTGCATGTCATCATAAATTAGCATGAAGTACTGATAGTGAAGTGTTAGTTTGGACATTGTCTTGATAGACCCTAGAACGCGTGCTAATCGGTGGTCGATAGTCGCCAGGAAGGTTAGCGGTATGAGTTAACGCTAATATCGGCAACTTTAGTTCTTTATGCGTATGGGCTTTACGGACCAATTAAGAAGGGTAGCTTATGTATAGATTGTCTACTACCAGGGTCGGAGTAGATAGGGGTAGGAGTTGTACCCGTAGCTGACAATGAATTAAAATTTACCAATGGGGAGGACTATTGCATGTGGGGGGGGGGAATAACTAATCACTCATAATTAGACTAATACCTTAGAAACTCTTGTTTACATCCGTGTGAGCTAGCGTAATCTTGATAGTTTGTGGCACCAATTTTACTACTGTCTATATTTTAGTTGGTCGTAGACCTTATTTGTGACAAGCCCAATCTCGAGAGTTTGAAGTTCTTACGAGTCTCTGTGGGATCGACCTTGACTCGCTTGTACTCTACTATGATAGACCTAGTCCTATTGCTAGTAAGTGCTTTGCATGCGATCAATTGTACATACGACTAGAGACATTTAAGTATCAAACTTATTAAAGTGATTCGAGATCTCATCAACCATAATCACTATCATGGTTTCTCTATCACAGTTTAATACTAAGGACGTTATTATATATATTCAATATCGTAATTGGTCTGTTAAACGAATAAATATATAATAACAGAAAGCATTGATCATATGTATAAACATAAAGAAAAAGTAGAAATGATCCGACCCGGTCGGATCCGGTCCAACTCGATTGGGTTTTGGACACTATTTCAACACCTTATACTCTTGTTCTCAAAGTAAAATTGTCATGAACTCCTGCTCTCCGGCTCCTATCACAACAACCTCTTTTTGCACTCTATCAAGGCTCGTCTTTTTCGTACCCTTTGCATCCTCAGAACTTGAGCTCAACACTCGGTATTCTCCTGGTCTGTTCGGAAATGGTTCTAAGATCTTAAACGTTGTGGCATCATTATTTGATCTTAGTGTAATACTACCATAATGGCTCTACTGGTATCCAGAAACGGACGTCCGAGTAGCACACTTGCACTAGGATCTTCGGGAACATCCAAGGCTACGTAGTCAATAAGGAAGTTAAAACCTCCTACCCTGACAATGTAGTCTTTCAGCATACCAAAGACCATATCACCCTGGTGATCTAAGAATTTCATGGTGATATTCTTGTCCATGGTGACGTGGAAATGTAACTTTCGTAGGGAAAACATGATGATATTGCTACTAGACCCGAATCGCATAAACCTAATCGTACATAATGACTATTAATCGAGACAGGGAGCCTAAAACCACTAGGATCTCCTAATTTATCAATTACATCAAAGTCTTGGGAATCCTCAGGCTCTGATGAAACGTAATTAGCATCCTCATCAGGGTCAGAATCAGAAGTAGAAATGTCAAATACCGGGATAGGAGACTTACCTCTCCTGAGTCCTCGTATTCGTCTAGGCTTTCTTTTATAGCTCTTCTGGTACTAGTTTCCTCATCCTCCAACTTTACTCTCTTTTTTATCCTCTTCATATTGCTTCTCTTATTCGGAACCAGGTACATTGAGATGGGATTTACTTTAAAAATGAAGAGACTTTTTGGAGGCATTGTGCTTAGTTTGGAATAAAATGCGAAAAATCTAGTGAATGAAAATAAAAATGCCATGCACATCCTGTAAAAAAGAAACAAAAGAAAACAAAAACACGGTTAGCAAACTTCCGCTTGATTGGGGTTCGGACCACCGACGCGGACTTACTAACTTAAAACTAACAGGGATTAACACAGAAACACAGGGAATCGATCGGAAGTCAGTGTCCTGGTTCTTTTTTTGCGAGATGGCTCTCACAATTGCGAGGCTTGTTTTCTTTCCTTTGATCGTAAAACGGTACATAATCATGCAGGAACGACTCAAGACTAGTAAATAAAATAAACAACAGAAAACAAAAATTTCTTAATTAGGGTTAATAAATTTATTATCAATATTGGCCACTATCACCGGCAACGGCGCCAAAAACTTGATGTCATGCGTGAGGTCGCTTATATTAGTAAGAGAACTAGGTCAATTGCAATATAGCAAGGGCAAATCAATGTCGATCCCACAAAGACAATGCAACATGGATAATAGACGTATTAATCTAATTAATAACACACATAACGGTCTCTGACCAACATAAAGACGAAAAATGAAGTTGGTGTTCCCCCTCCTAACCGATCTCCTAGCTTGGTGTAATTGATCATTATGTTTACTTTTCCCGTAATTCCCAGATTCAACCAGAACTTAAGTTTTAATTCAGTTTTAGCTACGGGTGCAATCTCCTAATCTTGTTTACTTCCATTTGCAAGGACAGTAAACGTCTATGTGCAGTTA
This sequence comes from Gentiana macrophylla, assembly GCA_026214975.1. Classification (NCBI taxonomy): domain Eukaryota; kingdom Viridiplantae; phylum Streptophyta; class Magnoliopsida; order Gentianales; family Gentianaceae; genus Gentiana; species Gentiana macrophylla. The sequence goes on from CM047805.1 coordinate 119,510,166, forward strand.
ACCTCCTTACTTGGTTGTATTAACCCACACGCAATAAGTATTAGAAAGTGCCGTCTTAAGACCAAGAACCTCCCTAGGCAGCTATCAACAATGACTAGCACGTTCTTAAGGATTGATCCAGACTATGTCCTAACTAACACTTCCCTTTGCAAGTCCTTCATGTTAATTTACGAAGTAAGACAAGTAGATTGGCCAGATCTAACCTACAGTGAATTAAACATGTCAATCAACGTATCTGACGCTGAATCTCTAGATTTAGTGTGACTTAAGGGAGCCTCACAATTGTGATATAAACCGTTGCAATCGTGAGTGTGACGGTTCCTACTTCTGGAATTTCATACTATTTTTCTGATTAATTCTGGTAAATCACGGTTCGTTTAAACATTTAGATTAACTACATCACGTTAAATAAAGCTAATCAACAATAACAAACTATAAAGGAACGTTCAAAGCTTCATACCTTTAACTATGGTGGATCTAGCTTGATCAACTCAAGCTAGTTCATGACTTAGGGAAGGAAACCAATGGAAGAACTCAAAGAAATAACCAAGAAACCTTTATTCTAACCCTAACCGACCAAATGCAGAACTCGGCAGCTCGCTTTCATGTTTCCCAAGGCTCGTTAATGCGGCATGGGCTTCTGCAATTATGGGTCTGGCTTCATTTCACGTTATCTCAATAGATTTCTTCATGGACTTCCTTGCCTTTGCCCAATGACTCTTTATAGTCCGGATTTTACCTCTTCCTTGCTCTATAATATGGTACATCTGAAAAGTACAGAAAACGAGACAAAACAGTATCATCTTCGAGGGATAAATATGTAAATGCATATTTAACGACCAAGGAACCAGCACTAAGCAATCAACACATATTTCGTACAATAACCGGTTATCTCCCGTCAATTGAGCACGATTCGTGGTAAATAATGGTATAGTTTATGGTACTAAATATAGTGTTACTATGTAGCGGAATATTAAAGCCTTTTTGACTTGTTTTCAAATTATCGGTAGATCAGAGCTGATATGCAGTCGTGAAATCCTTCAGTCCATTCTTTTCTTGTGATGATGAATGAACTTGTTATTTTTCTTTGTACACTGTTACAACAGTGATGATAGTCGTTTGCAACTCTCAGCTACTTCAATGTCGGAGATATCAATCCTTCTCAGCTCTCAATTGCTTCACCGATTCGGCTATGTGTTCCTTCGAAGTTTTCTTCAACATTCAACACATATTAAGTCCTTGGCAGCTTCATTGTTTCATAGTTTATCTCTGTCATTGAATGCCTCAATTTTACAGACTGAAGGAATTTTATTGAAACAAGTTGGAGTGATTGTTGAATAAAGATTGATTCCAAAGGTGTCGAGCTTATCTCATATGACTTTGAAGTTTTGGATTTAGCTCATGATTTATGAGTATGCTGGATTGATTTCTGTTTGAGCTCATGATTTTTCTATCTATTGAATTTCTGAGTTTTGCTTTTGAGTGCCTTGGAATCTCAGTAAGAATGACTTAGACTTGATGAAAGAATCGTTAGTTGCTCTGAGTGTCCAAGTCCTCTATTTATAGTTGGCAATTTTCACTAGTCATCTTCGCTTTTCTTCGGCTAGTCACCGAATTTCCTTGCTTACTCAAATGAATATTCTATTGATAATTTATATGTTGTAGATCATGATAAATTTTGGATCCTTGTAAATGTAGACACTTGATCCAACTAATAGTTAACCGTTGTTCTGCAAAGATTCCTGACATCGTAGAAATTGCTTGTACGAATTGATAAGGTCATTTTGCTTGTCTAATATGCAATTTTGTTACAATATACGGATAAATGAATGTTAATTCAAGAGGATGTGCTCAATTGAGTAGCTCAAAGATCATCATCTCACCGAATAATGGACTCCATTTCAAATTTGGATAGTGTAAGCTAGACATTTATTCTCATTGTAACAATCTTGTAACCTCCTTTTAAGCTGGTTCATGAGGTGTAAACTCTACAAATACCCCATGATCAAGAAGATTGTAACTTAACTCATTCATTATTCTAAGTAATAAGAATTTCGTATTATATTTTGTGTTGTGTTTTCACTTTCACAATTTCAACATGTTATCAGAGATTGAAAATTGAGATTTTTCATTGCTTTTATGTGATTATCTATTTTACAAAGAAACTTGAGAGTTTTCTTGTGTTTTTCACATAATCTTGAGAGAGTTATGTGCATTTTTTTTGTTCTGTAATCAGAAGCCGTAAAGTAGAGTTTTCAGGTTATTAAGTAACACAAAATGGGGGTTTACAACCTTTTCTATATAATTGTATTTTGACCATAACATTCTGCTTGGTGTAGTATTTTACCTTTTTAATTGTGGTTTAAATGTAACATTAAATAAGGTTTTTCAAGTGATTAAGTTATAATAGAATGACTATTATGGTGTGTGGCATGTTGGGTTTAAAAACAAGTAACATTAATGTAAGGAATTAAGGTGATCAAGTATAAAAATTAGGGTTTTGTTTTCAAACTATTTTGTCACATAAAACAAGATCTATCGATAAAATACGTAACAATAAAATGGGTATTATGGTGTCAGTTTTTTTGACCGTTTCTTGATTTTTATTATGTGGATTATCTGTTCTTGATAGTCATGGCAGCAAAGAAGCAAGAACTGAGAAGTCCATTTATGTTCATCCCAAGAATCCTTCATTGTTTTTGTACAATCATTGATGAATGGCAACAACTACAATCCATGGAAGATGTCAATTGAGATGGTCTTTGATTACAAGACTAAATATGGCTTTGTTGATGGCACAATTAAGAGACCATAAACGAGTTCAACAGACTTCCAAGCTTGGAGACAATGTGACACTATGGTAAGATCTTGATCTTAAACTCGGTAGAGAATACTATTTCTCAAAGTTTGATGTACTTCAAGAGTGCCCAAGTTGTGTGGAAGAAATTGGCTGATAGGTTTTCAAATGTTTATGCCTTGAGACTTTCTAATTTTCTTGAGATGCATGTCTTGAAGCATGGAACTGATTCTATGATTCAGTATTAAACTAAGTTGATGGTACTTTAGGAAGAGATCAAAACTATTAGGCCAATGCCTTCTTGTTATTGTGATCATCAGTGCCATTGTAATGCCATAAGAACTCTAGTGGATCACGTGAAATATGAACATGTTATGAAGTTCTTGAAAGGACTCATGGATGAATTTGACCCTATGGTGTCTCATGCCATGTTGATGGTGCCCTTTCTTGAGATTCATGATGCCTTTGCAATGGCAATAAAGTTTGAAATGCATAAAACATATGTTGCCAACAAGGCAAAGAATCAAGATTTTTTTATCTTAATAGCTCAAAAGAATGGACAATGTCAGATCCAAGCAGTCAACAGACTAGTTCTGGGCTTGCAAATAATTCGAAGGCCAAGAATTTTAAGAAGGTTCCGTACAGTTCCTGTGGTTTTAGAAGAATATTGATATATGAAACATGGCTATCCACCTAGTTTCAAGCCCAAGAGAGCTAACATGGTGGATTAGACAGATGAGAATCAATCAGCAGAAGAGGGTTAGACCCACATGTCAGTTGGACCAGGGTTTCAAGGTCTTACTGTACAACAGCTAGAGAAGTTGATGGCTCTGCTGAATTATGATTCTTCTGGGCATGCAGTCAACTAGATTAATGCTGTAAATAATTTTACCTTATTCGCAATGCCCAAATTGAATTTCAAGTACAATGTGTTTCAATGACCTCTCTTCAATGATGATCCTTGAAATGTTCTTTTAGGTTATTCCTTTTTCTTAAAAGAGTGAATTATGGAAGAAGATGAGAGAAGTAGATGGATATATTGTGGGAGGATGGGAGGGTTGTTGAGCCTGTTGGTTTAGTTAGGTGTCAATTGGTATTTAGAAAAAGTTAAGGGTTAAGGTATAATAAATTAAATTTGTACAGAGTGAAAATTTTAGAAATAGTAATGTGTATATATATGCGGTGCCTAAAATAGATCAAGTTATTTCTCAAAAAAAAATTTGATTTAGGTTTGACAAAACTAACTATTGTGATGTCATTATAGATTGTCATTTTATGAATGAGTAATTAGGTGTGATGTCAATAACAACTTAAAAAAAAAGAGTTTTATTGACACAACCATTCTACTTCCGGCATCAAATTATTGGATTCTTTTTCCACCTACAACAAAATTACTTTCGCCACCACATGCAAAAAAACGCCAGCATTTAATAATGTTTTTTTGAGAACTTTAATCACGCTTTCTATGAACCGCCTATTCTGTAAAAATAACGTCATTTATCACTAACATTATTCTATCAAAATAACGTCCCTCGTAATGACATTATTTTCCGGAAAAAATATCTTTTTTTTAAGGGAAATCATGATTTTAAAATAATTTGTTTCAAGCGTATCAAATGATCGTGACATCATCTTTTTTTTTTTTTTATCACATTCGAAAGTATTACGGGGTACCAACAAAACCTCATTTCTAATCGAGCCCTATGGGCACTCCCAGCAGAATCCCTAAATTTTATCCCTAAAATAATATAAAATAATACATATCCTATTTTACAACATCCCAATTCAAAAACCTCCACAACAGCATCCCTATCCTTATCCCTATAACATTTCAAATAATATTAAATAATACATATTCTACCTCACAACCCTATTTATACACATTAAATATTTATTATTTCATTCCAGCAGCATCCCTATCACTATCCTTATAATTTTTAATAATTAAATATGTTTAGGGCGTGAATAGTGCATCCCCACAAGAGTAGAGTATCTGACTAATAAATAAATAGTGATATGGATTTTCTTTGTGGAAAGCTATTTAAAAAGAACTCTATTTTTATCTTCATTTTAAGGATATGACACCATATAGAGTTTCTGCTGCCAGTGCCCTAATATTTCAGACCCGGTCCGAAATTTTGTAACCCGCGCGTCTTCGTTGAAAGCCCTGTCTATCCCTTCGTTCACGATTCACTGCGAACAGTCCCCAACTTAGGGTTTTTTATTGGATTTTCTACTCCCCTGTTCGGTTATCTTGATCCTTTAAGTTTCATTGTTCTTTCCCTTGTCTTCTACTGCATGATCTCGTGAGGTACGCCTTTCTTACAACTACATTTATGTATATTTTCAATCTTTATTTAGTTTTCGATTTCCCGTAGGTCAGCTTTCATTTGAATTACGTTGAACGCTGGTAACACCATTTGGAAGTGTTCATCATTGTCAAATAGATGGCTTTTTTGTTTCCTTTGACGTTTATACTCCTTAGTTTGTTTAATTAGCTGTATTTCGTGGTGGAATTGCTACAAGTTAGTTAAGGTTGGCTCGGTTCTCCTTTGTTAGCCACATGTTTCGATCGAGTTTGCCTTGCTTTGCTTTAATGGGCAATTGAGTTGGAAGCTTTTTTCAGTGTAAATTTACTCGTACATAAATGCCTTTTTCCCCCTCCTGTTTATTATTTTCAGTTATGTTTAATTTATAAATTAATGCGGTGTTTCCTCATTTTTCAGCGTAAACAATGTTGCTGTTGCTTTGCAGGTTTACCTTTAGGTTGTTTAAGTGCAGATATGGCTAGTAATTCTCAGCCGCCTGGTGCACAGGTATTTAATTTAAATGTCTACTTCGTTTCTGTAGGCTGCATGTTTGGCTGGTGCCCTGTAATTGAACCATAAAAAAATTGTCAATTTCGGAACAATATGCCAATTTTTTCGTAGTTGAAAAAGATTATAAGGTCCTGTAACTATTGGGACCTTTATGAACATGGAAAGTCTTGATTCAATCTATTTGAAAGGTGCAATGTCCTTCTTACATTCTGTTGGTGTTGGTTGCTAATTTCTATATAGCTCAACTGGAATAAGTCTTGCATTTCATCTCATCAAATGGCTACAAGTTTTATCTTTATTTGGTTTACCCTTATTGTTGACTCATATTCTATCTATATTTGTGTGAAGCCACTTCGACCATCTATTGTGGGATCCCTTCCTCCTCAAGGCTTTGGAGCTCCCTTTCCAATGCATGTATGTTTTCTTGTTTTACTTCAAATTTGTTTTCTTCTCTCCGGTTACATTTTTTTCCTTGTTTTCTCTGATGATGGCCATCTTTTCTCGATTTAGTTTCAACCTGCTATTCCAGGGCAGCAAAACCAGCCATTTATATCCTCCATGGCTCCTTCTCAGCAATTTCGCCAAAGAGGGCAGTCGCAACATTTTGGAATGGCTCAGAGCCAAAGTCAACTGCCACAGTATTCTCAACCAATGCAGCAATTTATGCGGCTTGGACAACCGGGTAATGGTGCACCTTCATCGCCGGGAATGCAAGTGCAGTACACTGCACAGCATCAACAGACAGGGTCTGCCGGGTTGGGTAGTGCAGGAGGTCAATTTTCATCAACATATACAGTAAGAATCTACAAACTCATTTTGGTGTGCTAGTTTTCATTCAGCTTCTTGACATTGATGTTACTCCTTTCCTTTCTAGTTTGCACCGTCTGCTTTGGGCCAGTCACAAAATGATTTGAATGCACCTCCATTTCAATCTTCATTGCAAATGCATGCACCTGTTGCTCCAGTGGGAACTCAACCGTGGTTGTCTTCTGGGGTTCAAGTTCCTACGCATTTGCAGCAAACTGGTCAGCAATCTGCTTCCTCTGCTCAAGTGAGTATCGTCTGGATCTCTCCTTACTTCATGACAGATAACCTTTAGATCTCATGATTTTGCAGCCTCTGTTAGGCATGTTGTAACTGCATGCCCTTCTGTGTTTAGATTTCAACCTGTACCATTACTTGATCATCTATTGCATAAGAGAGACTTGTTTTGCAACTATGTAACATGTATGGAATGGTTTCTTTCATGAATATTTTGGACCTTGAATAAAGCAGGGAGTGTTTTTGAATAGTTATATTGGGTGATACTGGCTGTTGAAGGAAGACCCTTGTTATGGCTTAAAGAATTTGTGACTCTTGACATCTGATATTAATGACAAAACCATGCCAAAGCTGCCTTTCCAATTTCAGGATTTTGACCAAGGAACTCTTGATTTAAATAGCTGTAAGCTGTCTATTCGATTCTGGTATTTCTGGATATTTCCTGCTGGTATAGTTCCATTTAATAGACTGATGGTTTCACCTGGGTAAAAACAAAGTGATTGGATTAGAGTGCTTTTTGCTTCTCTCTACATAGACTAAAATTAGGCTGGATGAAAAAGATTGACGCTCATGGTCTAATGTGTTGATCATAAAAGTGATTGTAAATTTGTCTTTGTTTAAAATTTGTACAATGCCAAAGACAGGACTATATGGTTTCTGTGGTGGCAGTTTGCGATATTGAGTTCTTGGCAGTGTGGATCCCTTCTTTAATTTATAAAAGATTCATTCTGGAATAAAGTGAATGGATTACATAGTAAAGGGTTAGGGTGAGGGGGAAAGTGCTCAGGGATGGAACTCTACAAGGACCTGATTGCTTCTGGTTATAGCAGTGACATGGTTTTTGATTTGTAGTTGAATTTTGTTAATTCTGAATTTCAGGAGACCGGCATCCCTAGTACCACTGTCCGAACCGCTTCTGATTGGCAAGAGTATGTAGCTGGTGATGGGAGAAGGTAAATATTACGGCTTATCTTTTTTGGTACCTAGTTCATTGCATAATCTATGAATTTGTCAGTAAAATAACTTCTGCAATTATTATGTGTGCCTTTAACAAGTTTAGTGTTTGTGGTTCTTGAGCCCATTATTATTCTTGTTTCTCTCTGAGCTTCTGTTTTTCGGGGAAAATGCAGATATTACTATAATAAGGCAACAAAGCAATCTAGCTGGGAGAAGCCTCTTGAATTGATGACCCCAATAGAGGTCAGTAGTGTGACTAATTTTTTTGCCCGGTTCGCAATTTTGCGTTACCTGTGTGTTTTAGTGAAACATTCTTAGGTTAACTGTGGAAGTTGTGAGAAATGGTCTTCTCTGCATGTTATGGCAAGTCGGGAATAGAACTGCTCTTCCAGTTTGAAGTAGAAAAAGAATTCTCAAGGCAACACCAAACTGCTAATTACATTCGTAAGCTAGGCTTATTTAGTTTGAAATAAAGCTAGAAATGGCTGGAGACCTTCCAACTTCTAGACTTCTAGTCAGCATTTGACCCAAGAAAATTAGTCTAATAAGACCCGAGCATAAAAAATAAGGAAAGACAAAAAATCCCAAAAATAAAGGACTGAAACTCTGCGTTCTAACGTTATCTTTGAGTTTTAATGGCTTTTTAGGTTTATTAACTGAAAGCCTATAATGCTCATTTGATAAATTGGATTGTTTATTTGACAGAGAGCTGATGCATCAACTGTTTGGAAAGAATTTACAACTCAAGAGGGTAGAAAGTGCGTTGTAACTGTTGTGTTTTTTGTTTTGTTTGGAAACAACATAAATTTGATTTGTTGTTGAACTTTGTTGTTAACAAATTGTTATGTCCTCTCAGGTATTACTATAATAAAGAAACTAAGCAATCCAAATGGACAATTCGGATGAGCTGAAGGTTTGATGTATTATTATAGTTTTTTTGTTGAAATTGTCGTCTCAATCATTATCACTGAAGCTCAATTATATGTCATCAGCTAGCCCGTGAATTAGCTGAGAAAGCTGCTGCGCTGGAATCTCAATCAGATATCGGCGTGCCGTCAAATGCGCACGCTGCCACACCTGACTCCCCAGTTGAACAATCATCTGTTCCTGTCACACCTGTAGCTGCCACTTCAACGGTATCTGCAATAGCTTCTAGCCCTGTTCCTACAACACCAGTTGCTGCAGTTGTTGATTCTTCAGTTATGGTTTCTACTGGATCATCAGTAGTGCCTACAGTGTTGCCTGGTGCGTCAGATGGTGGTGATGCACCTGCTGTCAGTGAAATAACTACTCCTAATATCATGCCCGGGCCTACCTTAGCTTCTGCTGGGGAAAGTAATTCGTCTCATCCTGCTGAAAATTCTACAGCAGCTTTGCCACCGGATGTAGAGGTAAACCATTCTTCAACTGATTTCTGTCCCCCCCCTCCCTCTTCCCCTTTTAAGGAGGTGGTATAATTTTTGCTCAAAAGTGGACAGATGACCCATATGTTATATTTTAGCTCAAAATTGGACAACTTTGTTGTTTGTTATATCTTTGTAATCTTATTTATGCAATTTTGGGATATTTTGTGCATATCATGCATCATCCCCTTTTCTGTTAAGAAGGGTCATGATGTTTTTGCAGAGAAGCAATTTGTACGGATGCCTTATTCATGTTAAATCTTCCTTATGAAATTAAAGACTTTGAGATGAGAGGAAAAAGTATATAACATTCTCATTAATAGCAGATGTGTTACAATGGTTTAAATAGGGAGAGGTTACAACAGCTAGTAGGATTAATGAGAGGGCGGCAGAATGCCAAGAGACCCTTTTAGACTTAAATGACTGACAGCTGGGTTAATATTAATTAACCAAACAAGAGCAGATAATAAAAATACACAATAAGATTTATTATTTAACTTATATCCTTCTACCCCCTCCCCCCCCCCCCCCCCCCCCCTCAAGCTTGGATGTAGATGTTGAGGCAGCCAAGCTTGCTAGCAACAGACTGAAATAAACTTGGAGCAATAGGCTTGGTAAGAATATGAGCAAGTTGATGTTGAGAAGGAACATGAATGAGAGTGAGGTCCTTGCATTCAATCTTTTCTTTGAGGAAAAATCTGTCAATTTCCGCATGCTCTGACTTGTCATGGTGGATAGGATCTTGAGCCATGTTAATGGCAGATAAGTTGTCACAAAAAGTTTGATAGGTGCAAGAGCAGGGATATGCAGATCAGAGAGAACCCTTTTTATCCAAATGCCCTCCCAAACACCGAGTACCAGTGCACGGAGTGGAGACAGAGCTTGTTTCTTGCTTCTCCAAGTAATGAGATTCCCCCATAAATAGGTGCAGTATCTCGTTGTAGATCTTCTATCAGTAGGGGAGCCAGCCCAGTCTGCATCAGTGTAGACCAATAAGTCTCTGAGGGTGGATTTCTTGAACAGGAGGCCTTGCCCAGGGCTGTTTTTTAAGTACCTGAGGATTCTATAGACAGCACACATGTGTTAATGTCTAGGATCATGCATAAATTGGCTCACCAGGCTGACTGCATAGCAAATGTCAGGCCTGGTATGAGACAAGTAAATGAGTTTGCCAACTAGTCGCTGGTATCTGCCTTTGTTGACCGGAGTAGAATCTTTGAAGTCACGTAATTTGATGCTTGCATCAGTAGGAGAGGTGGCAGGTTTGCAGCCCAACATGCCTGTTTCTTGAAGTAGATCCAAAGTATATTTCCTTTGAGAGACATATAAACCAGTAGATGATCTAGCCACCTCCATGCCTAGAAAGTACTTCAGATTCCCATGATCTTTAACCTCAAACCTTTGTGCAAGGAGCTTTTTTAATTCCTCAATTTCAGTAGCATTGTTACCACTGAGATTATATCATCCACATAAACAATGAGGATACTGATTTTAGAATGGGACTGTTTTGTACATAGAGTATGATCAGAGTTACATTGTTTGTATCCAAAGTCCTTTATAGTTTGAGCAAACCTGCCAAACCATGCCCTAGGAGATTGTTTCAACCCATATAAAGATTTTTTAAGCTTGCATACCTTATGTGAGGTATGAGGGAACTCAAAACCAGGAGGAATCTTCATGAAAACTTCCTCCTTTAAATCACCATTTAAAAAAGCATTTTTAATGTCAAGTTGGTGCAAAGGCCAGTCAAGGTTTACAGCTAAGGATAACAGGATCCTTATGGTATTTAACTTAGCTACAGGTGCAAATGTTTCCTCATAGTCTAGGCCATAAGTCTGTGTAAAACCCCTAGCAACTAAGCGTGCCTTATGTTTGTTAATAGTTTCGTCAGGATTAAATTTAATGGTAAACAGCCATTTGCAACTAACAGGGTGTTTGCCAGGTGGGAGATCAGATAAGATCCAAGTGTTGTTCTTTTCTAATGCCATCATTTCATCCTGAATAGCTTGCTTCAAGCAGGATGTTTGAGGGCATCATAAACTGTTTTTGGAATAAAGGTGCTGTCCAAGGTCTTTGTGAATAAAGCGAAACTAGGTGACAATTTATCATATGTCATAAAATTATATAAAGGGTGTTTAGTGCAAGCTCTAGTACCTTTTCTGAGAGCAATGGGTAAATAATCTACAGGTGGAGGAGAAGTTGACTTAGGGTTACCACATTTATATCCTTTTTTATTGGGTGAGTAGCCTAAGGATACACATTTTTCAGCCCTAGGGTCAAGTTTACTCCTATTTTGAGATGTGCACAAAGGCAATGCATCCGAACACTTTCTAGGGTAAATCAGATTGACTATGAATGTTTGGGTAATAGTCATGTAAGGTTTGTTTCGGGGATTTAAATGTGAGAGTCCTAGAAGGCATGCAATTAATAAGATAAGTGGCAGTCAAAATAGCATCTCCCCATAGGTACTTAGGTATGTTCATGGAAAACATTAAGGATCTGCCAACCTCTAATAAGTGACGGTTTTTTCTTTCAGCCACCCCATTCTGCCGTGGGGTGTCAACACGTGTGGTAACATGAACAATTCCTTTTTCAAGTAAGAAGGAAGTTAAGTGTTTCTCAAAATATTCTTTTCCATTATCAGTTTTTAACATTTTTATGCTAGTATTAAACTGATTTAGAACCATTTTGTAGAAAGTTTGAAAAATCAATCCAACTTCAGATTTTTCTTTCATCAGAAATGTCCATGTGACCCTAGTATGGTCATCTATAAAGGTCACAAACCATCTCTTATCAGTGATGTATTTTACCCTAGAAGGGCCCCATATACATAAGCAGCTTCACGAAGAGGATTGGGATAGACGAAATCACAATATCCTATCAAGATTAAATCGTACCAAAACAACATGAATCAATTCCTCATGGGAGAGATACACTCTATCAAAGAGAACAACATAACGAAAGAGAACAACGTAACGAAGAACAAGACTCCCTATAGGAGAAAATAAGCTACAACATATCAAAATAAATTTTCCAACCGTTTCAAGTCCGGAAGAACTTGAAACCGGTGGAGATAAACAAAAAAACGTCTTCAAAGCGTCTCCAACCATCGAGAATTTGTATTCCGTCCAAAATCCGATTTGCATGAAAACCTTGGCTGGAATCAGCCTTGAAAGTTGTAGGGGGTTAAATGAGGGATTTATTACACGAAGGTTGAAGATTTGAGTGATTATGGTTATAAAACGAAGGATTTGGGGAGAAAGAGAGGATTTTTGTTGTTTTTTTTTTTTTTTTGAACTAGACAGGATTTTTGTTAAATATGATAATCTGAAAACATTGTGTAGGATTTCTGTTAATTGCTTTCCTGTTAGAACGGTGAAGCAATTGTGCGGAGGAAATGTAAAAAACTTGGAAACTGACAAAGGGTTCTTCCAAAGTATCATCTGTGAACGTTATTTTTGTGTTGGAATCTTTAGAAATTTTCATGAACCTGTAGTATCTCTAGAAATATATTTAATTCATTCAGAAAGCCTTCTCCTGGTTTCTTGTGGATATACTTTAGTGTTGCCATGTAGTAGTGCACTCTTATTTTTATTTAACAGATGCCTGTGATAGCTGCTTTGCAATTTTCAATTCTCTGAGTTTTCTTACCGGCTAAATGTTGCTATTAGGAGACGAATACGGGTACTAGTGGCACTGAAATGAACAACACGACCCCGTCAGAAGAAAAGCCAGCGGATGATGGAAATTTTATGTATGCCAATAAGCAGGTGACAATTTACAAAAATGCATTTCATGAATTGCTCAAAGTTGGAGGGCTAATTGTATTAGTGCCATTTAGCGTCTTTTTTCCTTTGCTTGAGTAAATATGAATGTATTCCTGTGGAGTATTTTAAGATAAAGATTATCTTTGATTTATTTAGGATGACGACTTAGGAATCCGCTAAGCCTCTTAAATACACAAAACTGGGAATTTAAATTGAGAAGGATAATAACGACTTTCATATCTTATCTCAACTCAAATCTTAGCTCCTTATTTCAACTTCTAAACAAACATTTAAAATACTTACAAACCCTGGCCGATTTTACAACAAATAAACAGCCTGACAACTATTTGAAATAGGGAAATGACTAAGCACGACTTGACATCATAATTCCACAATTCCTGATAGGTATAGATAAATACGTGTACCAATCTGCCATGAGTAGCCGACTTGTGTTTTTTTAATTAGGTAGTAGGTGATGTCACCTTGGCACGATGATAAAAGTGTCTCTCTTGACTGAAGGTCACGAGTTTGAGTTAAGGCAAACTCCTTTAATGACATATGATGCATGGCTTCCTACCACTAGGGCAAGGTGGCCTGATTCTTCCCTAGAACCCAGCATGCGTTGCTTTTCTTTAGTAGAATCCTCTATTTTGTTGCCTATCAGCCCTTTATCCTAACACGAGCACTCATTAATATTAAATAATAGTGAACATATTCCATCTTTTGATGTCTCTTCTGTTCCCTTCTCTTGTTTAGGAGGCCAAGAATGCTTTTAAAGCATTGCTGGAATCAGCAAATGTCGAATCTGACTGGTCTTGGGAGCAGGTAATATTGTGAATATGTTCTCACCATCAGATATGAAAGTCAATCCTACCCACATTGTTCTGTATTAAATTTTTGGTTTTTGTGCTAGGCAATGCGAGTTATCATTAATGATAAGAGGTATGGTGCCCTTAAAACTCTTGGTGAGAGGAAACAGGCCTTCCATGAGGTAGTGTGTCTTTACTTGCTACTTAATTTGTCATGAAGATTGAGATATATATAAGTCTGTTCATATTTCTGTCAAAGAAAAGTTCATTTTTCCTTAAATTTTATTTATCAACTTGAATGTTACTAACTCCATCATTTCCTTAATTTCTTTCTTTCGTCTTGTGCATCAATTGCAGTATTTGATGCAAAGAAAAAAGATAGAGGCAGAAGAGAGACGCCTGAAGCAGAGAAAAGCCAAAGAAGAGTTCACGAAGATGCTGGAAGTAAGTTGCATGCTGCTTTAAGTTATTATGATTTTTTATTTACAGTAACTTTTAGTTTCTTGCCTCAAATATTCCGGCTTACATAAAGCAGAAATGTATCCCCCAGGCCCCATCCCTGGCTTTGTTTTTCCCTCAGGGCTATACTGAATTATTTTGTTGCATTTTTTGTATGTTGCTGCTGGCACCATGCTACATTTTCCCAATGGTGCATTGATATTTAATATCGTGGTCAACTTTTTCTTAAGATTGAGTTTCTGCTTGAAATTTGGCTTGACTTACCTGGAAAATGCTTGTGTTATGATGCCATAAGATGGAAACAAGACATAGTAGAAGAAACCATCAAGTTCTAGGATACTTGTTTTCATATTTATATATTATTATTATTACTCCATTTTTATTGGCAGGCATAGGGGAATTAGGGAGGATTCAATTGTCTTACCACAATATTACAAGTACAATGACAATCCCAGCACATTCATAGTCAACTTTGTTCAAACCCTTATTTTGTCTTAAACCAAGAAGACCTTACTTAAAAGTCCGACTTCAGGCACAGCAGACATGAATAAAACAAACAGTACCTAAAGAAAATTTACTTAGAAAGAGTATCAAATTTTTCCGTAGCATGTAGGCTCAGAGGCATGTATTTTCTCTTAACGTTCTCTTTTAGCTCTTTGTTATTGTACCGTGTATAGACTGATTTATATGTGCCTACCTGTATCAGGAATGCAAGGAACTTACATCATCTACGAGATGGAGGTATGGTTCCTCTCTCCTGACACTTCTCACTTTGAATAGTACTAGACAGAAGGAGTAATCGATTTATGCTTTATTTCTTAAACAACAGCAAAGCAGTGACAATGTTTGAAGATGATGAACGCTTCAAGTCTGTTGAAAGAGATTCAGAGCGTGAGGATCTCTTTAGGACTTACTTGGTGGATCTGCAGAAAAAGGTGATTTTTGGGTAATTCAGGGCTCAGGAGTTTTTTCCATCTGCTTTTACATTTTTGAGATGGATACTTCCTTATGGAGCCACTTCATCTTGACATGACTAATGTAGCTCCTGTGTTTTGGGCACCTTTGGTACCGAAATGAATGGCCATACGATTTAAGTTTTAAGTGCTCCTATGATACTTATTCTTATGTCAGAAATCTGAAGTTATGAAAACCTTTTTGATGCTGAAATCTTGTAAATTTCAGTTTATTTCTGCTTAGCAGATGTATGCTTTTCCTTTATTCTTCTCTGTTCCCTCATATTATTCAATCCCATGATAGTTCTTTTCCTGCACAAATCTCTGTTGAATTTGAAATTTATGACACAATTGTGTCAATTGCAGGAAAGAATTAGGGCTCAGGAAGAGTATAGAAGAAATAGGTCAGAATATAGGCAGTATCTGGAAACCTGTGGCTTTGTAAAGGTATTTGACTATTTGTTTGCTCCAAATCTTTTTCCATCAAGAATCTTCCATTCTCTCGAGCTTGCACTCTTTTTCATGTAGTTAGTTACTTCAAAATTTGCATGGTCTGCAGGTAGATAGCCAGTGGAGGAAAGTGCAAGATCTTCTTGAAGACGATGAAAGATGCTCACGCCTTGACAAAATTGATCGCTTGGAGATTTACCAGGTAAATTTGATTAATTGTGCAACTGTCCTATGGGTGTGATTCTTACTTCGGTTACGTTGGCAGGAATACATTCGTGATCTGGAAAAAGAGGAAGAAGAGCAGAAGAAAAGAGAAAAGGTGATATATAATTTATAACTTTAACTCTCTCATCATTATCAGTCTCCTAACGATTAACTCCTCCATTTTAAGGAACAATTGAAGCGCACAGAGCGTAAAAATCGAGATGTGTTCGGGAAATGATGGAAGAACACATAGAAACTGGCATTCTGACTGCTAAGACACTCTGGCGTGACTACTGTCAGAAGGTATTCAATGGCTAATTTTTGGATGAAATATATTGAAATTATTTCCGTGACTGGTGATCAACTTTAGGCAGTTGATGATTTTTTTGTTGTTGTTTGGCAGTTCAAGGACTCTGCGCCTTATCAAGCTGTTGCATTGAATACTTCTGGTTCTACTCCAAGGGATTTGTTTGAGGACATTTCCGAAGAATTAGACAAACAGGTGTGCCTGTCTTTTCTGTGCAAATATGCCTGACGATTTGCAGATGCCTACCTACCACTGATATTTGGCCTTTTTAAGATACTTAGTCCCATGCATCATCTCTCTTGAAATTACCATTTCTCCCAAAAGCTTAAGCGTAAAGTGGTGAATAATTTACATGTTTAAACAAGCACGCTTAACACTTACTCAAGCATGGGCCTCATACAAATTACAATGAGTCTGGGCCAACATGGCTTACGAAAATAAGGGCAAACTAGGTTGCATGGATACGGGTATGTGAGTACGAGATACGTGGATACGAGGTTTGTGGGTGTGGGATTTTTGAAAAACATAGGATATGGTTTGAAGGGCATTTCGGTAAATATTGAAAATATGAGGACCAAACTGTACATAAGAAAACTATAACGATCAAATAATAAATATTAAAATAGATAAAATATAACAATTTTTAGTGGTTCTCTTGATGTTTTGATACTCGGTTTTCAATATGGTTCATCATTTCACATATTCAAGTTATGAATATGCATATTCGAAACCCGTATCCAATGTGTAAAATTCTAGATTCGCCCTCAGATGTGCATTCTAAGAATCTGATGCATATCTGTGTCGGATACGTATCAGATACGAGACACGCTACTAAATAGAAGTATCCGTGCATCATAGAGGGCATACAATGCCAATAAAACAGTTCAACACTTGGACAACATAAATTTAAGTGGAAGCAGCTATATGGGTTTGCACCTATGACCTTTCGCTATGATACCATGTTTTTACCATTTACCCCAAAAGTTTAAGATGTTGGGGAGGTGAGTAATCAACATGTTTAAACAAAAACACGTAACAATCACTATAAGACTGTTTTTTGTCTTGTGCGCTATGGATGTGTGCATTTACGTCTGGTAACTTGCTAATTTTGAGAATGAAGAGTTAAAGTCAGAAAGATTTTTATGCCTCCACTTGTCTGTTTATTTTTCTTTATTTTGTTACTTCAATGGGAAATGGATCTGTTCTGTTTTTTGATGGCCTATTAAAACTGTTGGTATATGTCATTGTTTAACCTCTCTTTCAAAGTTCGTGCACTGTATCTTTATGTTGGTTGAAAATGTTTATTTAGCAATATAGAATTGATACATGCTTTATATTGGTTCTTTGTCCTTGTTCAACTCTGTGGCATCTGAAAATAGATTAGGTGAACATACGCTTCTGATATATTGTTTTGATACTTTTTATCATTGAGAGGGCATGTCTACTCCAGTAAAAGCGCCCCATCTGAGCATGGCAATGTCTCCTTTAAGCATGCATGTGTCTCTCTGTTTATCATTTGGCGCATGTTGAAAATTATACAAAAATAGGAAAAAATGAAGCATTTCTTCATAAATTTCCTTCCTCCAGGCTCCTGCCTTTTTGTAGGACAAATTTTGGAACCATTTATTAGAACTCATGGTTCTAATCTAATGGGTTTTAAAAAGTGATTATGTTTTATGTTTATGTTTGCAGTTTCATGACGACAAAAGTCGTATAAAAGATGCATTAAAGTCGGAAGAGGCAAGTTATTGTTTGTGGTTCATTTTCTACCCAAAATTCCAGGTGTAGATCTTCTCATATAATTCTAATGCCTTCCCTGCATATCTTATTTCAGATCAATGTTGAGCCAGCGTGGACTCTGGAAGACTTTAAGTCTGCTATAAAGGAGATCATTGATCCTGCTTCAGTTTCAGAAATCAATTTGCAGGTATGAGATATTAGGCTCAAGTAGGTCTATATTTATATTTTGATGATTTTTTTAGTTATATGAAATCAGTTCGTCTCCCCCCACCCCCACCTCTGCCTTAGAAATAGGGAGAAGGGAAGAATAACAGGAGAGGGAGGATGAAGAAAAAAAAAAAGAGATAAAGAGCAGGGTGGTGTTAGGGTCATAGAGATTTTGGGATATTTTGGTATCTTTATCCAATAATTGAAGATATGAATGGTGGTCCAAACTTCTTAAATTTGCCATGCTCATAATCAAGAGAATAGAAGAATAAAATAAAAGGCCTTCAAAAATATAAATGCTAAGATGGATTTGTGCTTTGTATGTGGATGTAAACGATAAAAATTGAATGAATTGGAGAGGAACTAGGATTAGTATCTATCTGTGAGAAATGAAGGGAACCCATCTTAGATGGTTTGACCATTTTTAGCAACTACCTTAAGATACACCTATTATGCATCGCAAAATTCTAAGATACGATGCCTGCTATACGGTTGGGAAATACCAATAAAGAGTTGATGTCAACGAAAAAATATGAAATGCTTGGCCGTTAAAGGGAATATGGTGTATGGTAGTAATGTATTGCGCATGAAACACTTCCCCGAATGGCTTCCTTTAGAAGCTCATATGAATCCGTCTTAACATTTAGTTTTTATGGAAGTGGAATTCCATAAAAGGTCTAATTGGAATTTCACTTGGTATGTGTTTTACGTGAAGTGTTTGCGCATCTGCTGCATCTGACATTTCATTCACTTCCCTTTTAGCTTGTATTTGATGATTTGCTGGAGAGGGCAAAAGAAAAGGAGGAGAAAGAAACTAAAAAGCGCCAGCGTCTTGCTAAAGACTTCACTGATTTGCTGAGCACCATAAAGGTACGTGATGAGTATCAATTGCTAGGAAAAACTAGCTTTGTTCTGTTTTATACTAAATTTCCGTATTCATCCATCTTTTCATAGGAAATTACAGCATCTTCAAGTTGGGAGGAATCTAAAGAGTTGGTCAAGATAGTTCGGAATACAAGTGAGCTGCTTTGTTTCTTTTGTTTGATCATTCTGACGCTTGATCAGCAGTGGAAACTTTATTTTATTATTATTATTATTATTATTATTATTATTATTATTATTGTAAAGTTAAGTTTCGTGTGGGAATGACATGGTGGATGATATATTTGATACGTTGTGTAGATCCATCGGAGAGGAGAGCGTTTGTATTGGGGTCTTTGAGGAATACATCACACGCCTACAGGAGAAAGCAAAGGAGAAGGACCGCAAACGAGAGGAGGAAAAGGTAATTGAATTGGGTTTCCTGAAACTCAATAAATTTGAATAAAACATTTCTGGCGCATTTGCACTCGACTTAATTCACTTTATTAATTCTTCATATAAATAAAATTAATGTTCTATCCCATTTTTTTCCTTGCCGTACACTCCATAGTTTTTCCTTCCATTAAGAAAATGTTTTTTTTTAATCAGCATTTCTATGATTATTGAAAATGGGTTGGGGGGCATTCATTGATTTAACTTTTTTGCAGGCAAGAAAGGATAAAGAAAGAGAAGAGAAAGAAAAGAAGAAAGAGAAGGAGAGACGAGATAAAGAGAAGGAAAAAGAGCGTGAAAGAGAAAAGGAGAAAGCAAAAGAAAGATCCAGAAAAGAAGACATAGATAGTGAAAAAGAAGAAGTCGTCCTGGTCCCGGTCCCGGTCCCAGATGACGAAGACGACTACTACAAAGAGGAGAAGAAAAAAGAGGATAAGAAAGAAAAGGAGAAGGAGAGAAAACACCGGAAGAGACATCATAGTATAACTGATGATGTGAGTTCTGACAAAGAGGAGAAAGAGGAGGGTAGAAAGTCTCGTCGACATGGCAGCGAACGTAAAAAATCTAGAAAGGTGCCCCCCGCGCCTATACTCTACTACAATTTTCTTTCCTCTTTAGCAACCTTTTTTTTTTTTTTGATATCTGACGGTAGGAATTGTACAATATTTTTGTCTAATGATGAAATTGTTGTGGCAGCATGGGTATTCGCCTGAATCAGATAGTGAAAGCAAGCATAAAAGGCACAAAAGAGACAGAGATGGAACGCGTCGTGGTAGTAAAAATGAGGAGCTTGAAGATGGTGAGCTAGGTGAAGATGGGGAGATTCATTAGACATCACTTGCTAGTGCTCACAGAGAGCTGTGTTGGGAATGAATGGTACTCTGCTTTTAAAGTTAAATGTAGACACACAAATTTAAGTTGTGAAAATGGTGGCTTTACAATTACATACACACTAGTAGCGTTGTATTTGTTTTATTCAGCGAATTTCTAGTTATCCATTCTTCTGTTAGAAACCGGATGTATGCAACGTTCATTGTGTATCAATCATTAGGCCAGGTACCTTGAGGAGAGAGATGAGTGGTGGTATTATTATTATATATATATGTGAAATTTTGGCTTTTTTATTTTGTAAATGCTGTGAGCTACTTGTAGTACCAGACTCGCAAGAGAGACCGACTCGATTCGTTTTTTTTACTCGAGTCGAGCTACTCGAATAATTAACCAAGCCGAGCTCGAGTTATAAAATATATTAATCAAGCAGCTCGCTAGCTTAATCGAGCTTGATTAAATAATTATTAAATGAATTAAATTTATTGTAAAATATTATTTTTCATAATTAAAAAAATATTAGACGAGTTGAGCTCGATCTTGCCATATTTCATTAAAAATTAAATGAATTCTAGGAAAATAATTGAGCTTACGAGCCGAGTCGCGCTATATTGAGTACTTAGTGAGTCGAGTTCGATCTTGCTTTTTAAGACTCGATCGAGCTCGAGTCGAGTTTCGAGCCTGAACTTTTTTAGTCGAGTCGAGCTTGAGCCTTTAGAGTGTATCGACTCGACTCGACTCGACTCGACTCGGCTCGATTACACCCCTAGTTAGGAGCATGACTATTAGACGATGTACCAGAAAAGGAAGGCGAGCCCCTTGATTGAGGACTAGGATTAATGTGTAAGGGAGTTGAACAGGACTCTGGGTGTCATTGTGATTCTGAGAGACATGAGACACATGGCTATCAGGAGTACCAAGGCCATGACCATTGGGAGTTAAGGGTTCAGTGACATACTGTGATTAAGGTGGAACCTCTTGTACATGACAAACATGGGCAGAGTTAAGGGTTTGGACAGGAAACACAACATCAAAATGATTGATGTTCTAGATTTCAGATCCAATTTGAATTGACCTACGAGGACCTTGTGTGAATCCTTCATTGAAGGGGAACTGACACTCATCGAACACAACATCTCTAGTAATGTAAACCCTACCCGATGAATCAACACATTTGTATCCCTTGTGTTGAGGGCTAAGACCTAAATTCACACATTTGGTGGAGTGGAATCCAAATTTAGTATGAGAATAAAGTCTAAGATAGGAAAAATAGGAACAACCAAACACCTTGTATTTTCTATAGTCAGGATCAGTTTTGTAAACAATTTCGGATGGAGATTGACCACCAAGGACATGTGTAGGCAAGTCATTAATGATTTGGACAACTTGATGAAAGGTGTCCCACCGAAACTTTAGAGGTAATGAAGCCTTGGCTAAAAGAGTTTGTCCTATCTCTAATAGTTGTCTATGTTTTCTCTCAAGTCTCCCTTGTTGACCATGTGCATGATGACAAGGGTGCCTGAAGACAATTCCACTTTCTTCCATGAGAGGTTCAAAATTCCTATATTCACCCCTAGTATCAGTTTTATAATAAGGCATGGAATGAATTTTCCCTACCTGACAAGACTCACTAAACAAAAGATTATTATCAACAGACAAGTTGGATTTGTTAACAACAACATTCAAAATTTGTCTTAAAGGATGACCCGGTCTCATGTTCCAGACATTCAAGTCTTTTTTTCAACATTTAAAACACTAGCTAAAGCAGTACAATGATATTCACTGACTTCGTTGGACTTCTTGGAGTGAAGGGAGATCAAACTGACTGAAGGACTAAAGGACTAAAGAACTAAAGGGGTCTTTGGGATTGGCTTCTGTGGTGACAAGAATCTGGTACAAGCCATGTTTAAGAGCTCTTATTTCTAGAAGTTTCCTTGTCCACCCATAATTATACTTATTGTCAAATTCAACAATAATAGGATAGTCACTGGTTAATTAAGACACACTGTCAAGATTTTTAGTCATGGAAAGGACATGTTGGGAGTGTTATAGGTGAAGTTGTGTGTTGGTGTGTAGGAATAGTGCAAGTACCAACATGAGTTATAGGAATGAGCTCACCATTTCCAACAACTAAAGAATCCGAGTAAGTGTGATCTGTAAGATGCAAGTTGTTGATATCTGAAGTAATGTGATTAGTAGCTCCACTATCAAGATACCAGGCGGGACCCCCCACAGTCTGAGGAGAGGCAATAAGGGAAGTATTCTGTCTAGAACCCCTATAGAATTAAGAACAAAGTCATGCTCAAACCTGTGCCAGTAGGAAATCACCGTATGACCAATTATATTACAGAGTTGGCACATTGGTCTTGAAGTATTCGACGTTCTGCCACCTCTACCTCTGTTCCTGCCTCCCTTAGCTCCAGTGCCATAATTATGGGAGAAAGCAAAGGGTCTTGGATTAGAATTTTTCATAGGAGCTCTTGGTCTAGGATTTAAGTTTCTAGCAACCCGAGCTGTGAGATTCATATTCAGATCAATGGACAAGTTGTTGTTATATCTAGTCAAAAGCCTCTCATGAGTGATAAGTTGGGGCTGAACATTCTCCCACGATAGGGATTGATGTGAACCGTAAACGAATCAAATCCAAATTCGCACAAGGACCGATTAAAAGTATCAATAGAAACGAGCACCGTGACCCTTAGCTAACATGTAACTAAGAACCTTAATATCACATCAACCCTTAGATAACATGTACCTAAGAACCTTGGTATACGAACGCTACAAGGTATGCTCAGAACCTTGATAAGTTCATGATTCAAATATTCTACATAAGAATACTCACAAAAAGCTTAAAAGCTTAATATAAATTTCTCTCAATAATGTTTTGACTGATTGTTACAATCTATTTGCCTTTATATAAGCTACAGACTCCAAAAAAATTGCTAATTTAGCAATGTAGGACAAAATAACAATAAATAAAAATAATAACAAAAATAAAAGACTATCTAACCAATGTGGAATAATAAAATACTAAAACAAAAGAAATAATAACTAAAAATAAATAAAAGATTCCAAATAAATTTAACAAGTTTCTTTTCCAACAGGAATCACATCAGAAATTCAACCGTGGATGTGACATGCACTATCAAAGCCTCATACTCTCTTCCAGACCACCCATGTGACCAATATCAACTGAGACATGGATATTGGATATCTAGCAACCGCTAGGTTATCAACATATGATTTCATATGAGCAAGATAGTTTGCCATGGAGTTGGATCCATTGGTAGCTTTGGTCAGAGCACTCTTGTACTCCAATATCATTGATTCAGCCTAACTATTAAACAAGGCTTTTAAGAGTGGTCCAAATTTCTCTAGCTGAGGTGCAACCAACCACTTCCAAAAGAGCTTCTTTTTTTTTATCATTGATCCTAGTAGCCACCCTATCATAAGTTGAGATGTGATGCTCCATTCTTCAAGTGTTTGAGCTCTCTAATAGGGAGATGCATGAATGCTATAGGCTGATGAGCTGACTCTGTCTAATGCTTCATCACCAAGAACACGAATTTCCAACATGTGTCCTCGGATTATAGGGAGTACTGTGTATTTCCAGAGTAGATAAATGTTCCTGTCGAGTTTCACAGTGTAGAATTGATTCAAGTTGCCACCAAATGGCATTTGGTAGAGTAGAGCTACCCACTAGTCCAAGTAAGGGAAGAGGTGGCAAGGAAGAGTGAAAAGATACAACCAGTGGAAAGAAAGTCAGCACTTCCGAATTAATACCTGAAATGAACAGCATGCCAGTTGCCGGAGTGGATCCAGTCTGCATGAACAGAGATGGAAAGCTACCAGCCGTTGCCATGGTGAAATTAACTGCCGAAGATGTTGAGGGGCGCATTTGGGCTCCAGTAGATCCATTCTAGAGAATTGTAGTGGGGATATGTGCTCCAACTGATCCGATTCCTTCAACGGCTGAAACCTGATTCTTTTGTTGTTGAGGTCCGGTGACCGCTCCGGCCACTGTACTAGAGTTAGCGGTGCTCATCTTGAACACCGATGATCACACCGCTAGAACCTTGGCTCTGCCACCAAGTTACAATTTCATAATAAGGGAAAACGATGGCATTGAATCTCATTCATCATGCATAGAGCTGTATGTTCAGTACATTTCAAGAAAACCAAATCTAGCTGCTATATCTTTCTACTAACGAACTAGACACATGCCCTTGGTCTTGTCATGGAAACGATCGGCGCCGAAAGGCCTCATCTCTAAAAGCCCGGCTCGCGAGGCCTACGACCCTCGCTAGGGTCTAGTGCACTCCTAGTTATATGTATCCTTTAGTTATATATATGTATCATAGTAGCTATATAGAGTATCTAGAATAATATGTATCATAGTTCATGATACTTTAGTTATATCCATACCCTTCAGCTAGTACCTGCGCCCTCTCTGCCTCTCTGAACCTATGTTCACTATGGATAGGCGTTTTGGCTCTCGTATTATCGTAAGGTACTGATAGCATTTGTTCCATAAGAATTTCCGATTTGATAAAAACCTTTTTCCCAGCCGGCCTCAAGACCTTGTAGAACCTCCACTTAGGGCCAACACGAATTCGGGATTTTAGTGACATAACCGAATTTTTTTATTCTTTATATATATATATATATATATATATATATATATATATATATATATATGACAAACAAGGAAAATGTATATATATATATGACAAACAACAAGGAAAATGTTTGAAGATAGCAAATACTTGCTTGGATATGTTAATTTTTAAGAATGTGGCAAATGTAGAGTATAATATACAATTGTTGTAAGACATAAATTCAATTAATAGATTCTGCTGTAAGTGTATTTTATTTTGAGCTGAAATGTTTGAATCTATAAAACACATATTTACCATTATTTATAAATTCTCACAAGTGCTTTTGGTATATAGATCTGAAATGTTTGAATACATATTTACTATTTAAATAATTACACAATGGTCCCTAAAATTTTATATGAATAACTACACAATGGTCCCTAAGAATTTTAATAATGCAAAATCGAAATAAACTATTGGAACCACACTAATCTTTTCCCACCTAAAACCATCACCATCGATCAAAACTTGCAAACCCATCATCCTCTCCTCCATAACTTCATTTTCTTCATTTTTCTTCATTTTTCTTTGGTATTTTGCCTCTCGGTTTCTTCCTCCATTAATTTTACAAAAAAATTAAAGATTGGCTCCTAAGATCCTATCAATTGAGGTAGCAAACAATTGTTGTCATATCATTTGAGGCATCAAACAGTTGTTGTCTAAAGAAGACAGTGTAACACCCCCCAAAATCTAGGTCTCGCATTGCTACTTAAGCCATAATAGATCTCATCATCTTCAATGACCTTTTTCATCTTCATCATATGCAACAACTAGGTTATAATTGTCACACAAATCTTTGAAAAGTTTGGTTTCCTCTTTAATGAAAACATCATCACAAGATAACCTAGTTCGTTCCACATTGGCATCGAGGTCTCTATGATCAGGGGAGGACACAGGATCCCGGACAACGGGGGCGATAATTCTAAATAATTTTTGCAATAAAAAATATATAGTAGTGCGTTTTTCTGCATCTACGATAAAAATAAAAAAATAAAAAAAAACCCTACTATATACATCGAAAAAAAAACACTATAGAAATAAAGATTTAAAACATTAAAAATAATTTTATGACGGAAACCAATAATCCGAAACCGATTAATATATTTTTAAATATATCACTTTGGTAATAACTATGTATTGTTATTGACATGACAAATATTTTATGTAAAATTATCGGATTATTTAAGATGATTTGGGCGAAAATAAATTTTATAATCGAAGGGCAAAAAAATACATAACATACACATAATAACGTATTCTCCGGATCCGAGGGGAACGAGTGCCCCCCTCCCGTAAGGGTGCATCCGCCCCTGTCTACGATGATGATTGTTCTCAAATCTCAATCAAAATGCTTCGGATAATGAGCATGTATTAGCTATATATTTGTATATATTATTGTAGATAATATATTTTGTATTTATTGTTAGAGGATTTATAGGAATATATCTAGCCTTAATTCTAGCTTCACTGTATTTGTACATCTCCTATATATATTGTAACACTGCTCAACTGTGAATATCAATAAATCATAATTTCCAAATATTGTATTATGGTATCAGAGCATTCTCGATCCATATACGTCAAATAAATTTTTTTCCCTTCTTCCGCATTTTTTTTTTCTTTCCTCTTACTGCACATTTAGGGTTCATCACATAACCCTTCTTCTTTCTGTTTCCATCGGCCCCCTCCTTCTTCTTCTCCAAGCACACCGGCAAACATGGCCACCACCCCTGCTCTCGTTACCTTCAATCACGCTGCTCAGGCCACCATTAAACTAGATGCCACGAATTACTACATATGGCATATGCAAATAGAAGCTCTTCTCCTTGGTAATGGACTGTTTGGTTATGTTGATGGCACGAAGGTCGTACCGCCGGCCACCATCACCACCGCCGCTGGTCAAACAGTCCCCAACCCGGATTTTGTTCTTCATACGCGTCAAGATAATCTTATTCGCAGCCTTCTCATCTCCTTTCTATCACCGGATGTTGCCACCCTCCTCTATGGCAAGAAGACATCGGCTGAGGCATGGAAAGCCCTCGTTGACGTGTATGCAACTCCGTCGAGGGCCCGTATCAAGGCAATTAAGGATGCTATGCGGTCTCACCAACGTGGTTCGCAATCGATTTCTCAGTACCTGTATACTATAAAGCACAAGCGCGATGAATTGGCCCTGCTTGGCTCCAAAATGGATCATGATGATTTTGTGGATATCATATTAGAAAATATTGGCCCCGAGTATTGTGACATAGCCCGTGCTATTGCGGTTCGTGAAACAGTGATCACTTTTGAGGAGCTCCATGAAAAGCTACTCCATTTTCAGCCGCCCTCTGCTCCGGCACCACCATCTTTTGGGCCGGCCACTGCTCATGCCGCGTACAGACCTCCATTTCAGTCCAGGCCTCCGTTGCAGCAGCAAACACCGGGTTCATGGCGCTCCACTGGACTGCCGCAACAGCAGGGCAGCCGCAATTATGGCGGCCATTCTGGCCCTCTTTCGGGCAGTAATTATGGTCAACAGCAAGCTGAAAATTATGGACAGCAACAACAGCGTGGTCATTCAGCCAATACACGGGCTGGACGCGGCTCATCCACCAACTCGACCCGTCGTCCGTTTTTGGGTAAGTGTCAACTCTGTTTTGTTCAGGGTCATTTTGCTCAGGAGTGTCCTACTTTTGGTGGTCAAATTAGTCATATTTTTGGTTCCACGGGTACACGATCACCATGGCCTCAGGCCAATGTTGCAGCCCCAATCATCGACTCGGCTCAGTTTGATTCAAATTCTCCAAATTGGCTGCTGGACAGTGGAGCATCGCATCATGTGACTTCGGATTTGCAGAATCTGTCCCTCCATGCTCCGTACACTGGCACTAATGACCTCCTGGTTGGTGATGGTAAGGGTCTGTCTATTACTCATACTGGCACTTCTTCAATTCCCCTTAATCCCGTTAAATCTATTCCTTTACGTAATGTCCTCTGTGTCCCCATCATGTCCCGTAATTTACTGTCTATCTCACAATTGTGTAAAGCCAATAACTTATCTGTCGAATTCTTACCTTCTGAATTTGTTGTGAAGGACATTCAGACGACCAAGCCTATCCTACGTGGTCCAGTTAAAAATGGATTGTACGAGTGGCCAAATCCTCCTATTGTCGCATTTGCTTCCAATAAAGCCTCCTCGCAAGACTGGCATCATCGGTTGGGTCATCCGGCTCATCCCATTTTATCGTCTGTTTTAAAAACTTATAATTTACAGTCTAGTAATAATTCTTTTACTCATTGCTCTGTCTACTTAGAGAGTAAAAGTCATAAACTGCCGTTTGGCGAATCTACTTTGAATTCATCTCGTCCTCTCGAGATCATTTTTAGTGATGTGTGGACATCACCTGTTATTTCTGCTGATGGTTTCAAATATTTTATAATTTTTGTTGATCATTTTACGGGTTATATCCGGTTTTATCCATTAGCACGAAAATCTGATGTACATTCTACTTTTATCCGCTTTCGCTCCATTGTTGAAAAATACTTTGAAAATTCAATTAAAATAATCTATTCTGATAACGGTGGTGAATTTATATCTCTACGTGAATATTTTGCAACCAACAGTATTTCCTTTTTTACCACTCCACCTTACACCCCTGAACACGATGAAATCTCTGAACGTCGTAATATGCATATTGTTGAAACTGGCTTAGCTCTTTTAGCTCATGCTTCCGTTCCTATCTCGTATTGGCCTTATGCCTTCGCCACTGCTGTCTACCTCATCAATCGTATGCCCACACCCACTCTCAAAATGCATGCTCCGTATGAATCTACATTTCACACTCCTCCAAATTACACTAAACTGCGTATTTTTGGGTGTCTCTATTATCCCTGGTTGTGTCCCTACACCAGTCACAAACTTCAACCTCGTTCCACTCCTTGTGTTTTTCTTGGCTATGTCCTTAACCAACATGCGTACTACTGCTACGACCTCGTCAAGTCTCGTATGTATATCTCGCGACATGTCAAGTTTGTTGAGACAGTCTTCCCATTTCAATCCACTCTACCCTCGGGTTCCCCGCCAATATCCCCTCCCCTTGTCTCTATATCGGATTGGATACCTCCATCTCCTCCTATTCACCTTCCTATCACTACTCCACCTCCTACTCCACCTCATTCCCCGTCACCTCCTTCCACTTCTCCTCCTCCACCTCCCCCCCCCGCCACCACCATCTCCACCTCCCCCTCCCCCGCCACCTCCTCCTCCACCTCCCTCCACTTCCACTCATCCCATGCGTACTCGAGCTCGTGATCATATTCATAAACCCATTCAAAAGCTCAACCTTCACTCCCATCTTTCCAATTCTCTTGACACTGAACCCACCACTATCACCCAAGCCCTTAAAAACCCGAATTGGAGAACTGCCATGCAGGAGGAATATGACGCTCTCATTCGCAATGAGACGTGGTCCCTTGTTCCTCCCCGTCCTAATCAGAATGTTATCAGTTCTAAGTGGATTTTTCGTCTCACGCGTCACCCAGATGGCACTATTGATCGTCACAAGGCTCGCCTTGTGGCAAAGGGGTTCACTCAACGCCCTGGTATTGACTACTATGAGACGTTTAGCCCGGTGGTTAAACCTACTACAGTGCGTGTTGTTCTTACTCTGGCTCTATCTCAGGGGTGGTCTTTACGCCAGCTAGATATCAACAACGCATTTTTACAGGGTCATCTATCTGAGGATGTTTACTTGGCCCAGCCACCGGGTTAAAAAGACCGAGCTTCGACCATGTGTGTAAGTTACGAAAGGCTATTTATGGGTTGAAACAGGCTCCTCGGGCTTGGTATGAGGATCTCAAGGGGTTCCTCCTTTCTAGTAACTTCATGAATGCTACTGTTGATTCATCGCTTTTCATCTACAATACCGGTACCACTATTATTTATCTCTTAGTGTATGTGGATGACATTATTATTACGGGGAATGACACTAAGGCTCTTGAGATGTTCATATCTTTGTTGGGTCGTCGGTTTGCTCTCAAAGATCTCGGTGCACTCTCCTATTTTTTAGGCATCGAGATTATGCACAATGATCACGGGTGTATTTTATCTCAGAAGCGATATGCCGCTGAGCTCCTTGCTCGCCTTCACATGGATCAGGCTAATCCGGTCACTACTCCGTTGCCCGCTGATTTGTCTGGTCTTACTGCTCAGTCTGGTTCTCCGCTTGATGATGCGTCTGAGTATCGTATGGTTATTGGCAGCTTGCAGTATCTTTTGTTTACCCGTCCGGATCTTGCCTTTTCAGTGAATAAACTCTCCCAGTTCATGCATGCCCCTACAGATCTTCATTGGACTTATGCTAAGCGCATGCTTCGTTATTTTGCTGGGACTGTTGAGTTAGGCTGCAGCTTTACCGTGACTCCCCTCCTGCTCTTCATGCCTTCTCTGATGCTGATTGGGGTGGCTCTCACGATGATTATGCTTCCACTGGGGCTTACGTTGTCTACCTTGGCAGGAATGCCGTCTCTTGGAGCTCTAAGAAGCAGTCCACCATTGCCAGGTCTTCTACTGAGGCTGAGTACCGTTCTGTTGCATCTACCACTGCGGAGCTCATGTGGGTTACTTTTTTGTTACGTGATCTTGGTTTTTCCCCATCTGGAGCTCCGGTTGTCTATTGCGACAATTTGGGCACTACGCAATTCTGTCACAACCCAGTTTTTCACTCACGGATGAAACACGTTGTCATTGATTATCACTTCATACGTGATCAGGTGCAACGGGGTTCTTTACGGGTTGCTCATGTTAGTGCTCAGGATCAACTTGCTGATTGTCTCACCAAGTCGCTCCCTCGCTTGGCCTTTGTTCAGCAGCACAGCAAGTTGGGTCTCGTCCCTCGTCCACCTTGAGGGGTGGTATTAGCTATATATTTGTATATATTATTGTAGATAATATATTTTGTATTTATTGTTAGAGGATTTATAGGAATGTATTCAAATTTTTAATTCTAAATTTCATCAGTATTTGTACATCTCCTATATATATTGTAACACTGCTCAACTGTGAATATCAATAAATCATAATTTCCAAATATTGTATTAGCATGAATATGATGCTAGTAGTTTTTAAAAGTGGAAAGGAAATAAGAGCGACACATACCTTTCACGATTATTGAGTTCCATAATTCTCCGGATAATTATGTTACTTGCTACTGCAAATGTTTGATAAAATTTGCTATGTTTTTATTTATCTCTCATTTTACATTTTCAATACATCATTTATTATTTTTTTCCTTCTTTACATTTACATCTTCAATAAAAAATATATTTTCAATACTAAAAACTCTAAAAGTCAAATCGACTCACTATTACCCATGCATATATTTAAAAAGGGGTCAGAGACCAGAAGGACAAAATAAGATATAAAATGAGAAAAAAGGACAAGAAAAAAAAATAATGGTTGAGAAGACATAACACGCGCGCATTACACGTGTGTTACTACGTGTGGTTGTAGCAATAATGTAATGAACACGCGTGTAAGAATACGCGTGTTTTGTCCTTCTCAACCACTATCTTTTTTTCTTGTCCTTTTTCCTCATTTTAGATTAAAAACAGTCATTTACGACCTTTAACCTATTTAACAAATCAAAGAACAACTTAATCATTTTATACTATATTTTAGACATATTAATTATTTTCTTAATCTGTGTGATTATTCTCTCTGCAACAGATAAAAAAAAACGGAGGGAGTATGAGGCAACGGGATCATGATATACCGAATTTCCTCAACCGGAACTTGTCCATAATCACCAACCATTAAAAACTGATGATTACATTTGTCCAAGAATGTTTGGATGCTTCGAAACTGACACTTTAGCATATCAGAGTAAAACACATGGAAGATAAAAAAAAAAAAGGTTGGTTGTAAAAAGATTCCCGCTTTTACTCCTAGATCCATTATTCGATTACTTTTCTGATGAAAAAAAACGTCGATCTGCGCAGGTATTCGTTGTTGAACACCAACGTCAGTGTCACCGACATTGGCGTTCAACAATGTACACCAGTGGAAAGTCAGTGAACCGACGTTTCTAAGTTGTGACACTTTTATAATGTAGACGTCGGTGCCACTGGTGTTCGTTGTTGAACACCAACGAACACCAGTGGCACCGACGTTCCTTTCATAAAAAATCATTGTGGTGTCGGAGTAATTTTTTGTGGTGTTGGAAGTAATATGATGCCAAAAGTAAAAACGGGTGCCTTTACAAACCCCCTAAAGAAAAATTGAGAGAGAGAGATGTAGCTATAGAAACCAAGAGAAATCCAAAATACAATTTTATTAATCAAAACTCAACTCCGAAAACAAGTTTATACCGTAAGCGAAAAAGAGAACAAACTATACTAAAATAGATTAATGCGTAAAATTAAGACTTGTACAATGTGTTTGAAAATAATTTCAAATTGTACCTTATTTGATTTCATGATTACCAATACAAATTATAATAAATACTTATAATCGAAATAAATCACAAATCCTGATGGGAAAATAAGAGTTGATGGAGGCATTAGATTTCTAGCCAGAAGCATTATGAAGAGTGTCTATGACATCGGACTGACCGTCAGATGTTTGACATTTACGTAAAAAGACAGAATATGTTGTGCTTTTTTATTACACACATGTCACTCATCAATCGATAAATGTTTTTTTTGACAACCACCTCACTTATTTCGAAACGAATGGAGTACCTGTAATCGAAATAAATCACAAATTCTGATGGGAAATAGCAAAGATCACATATTACATAAAATAAATTCACGAATTATGTTGTCCAACTATACAAAACTTGTGAAAACCACATCACACAATTGAATAATGCTAAAAATAAGAGTTGATGGAGCCATTAGATATAAATAATAAAGATATTGGTACAAAGGAAGGATAAGGTACACAACATCAAATTTCTAGCCAGAAGCATTATGAAGAGTGTCTATGACATCGGACCGTCAGATGTTTGACATGTGCGTGAAAAGACAGAATATGTTTTGATCTTTTATTACACACACATGTCACTCCATCAATCGACAACGGTCAGATATAAGTATAAAAGAGGATCCGTATTTAAGAATATCCCGCATTAAACATATATATAACTTATATATTCTAGACTTTTAACATCCAAGAGATTTGGACATTGGAACAGGATTCAAAGCCTTGAAGCCTTCAAAAGCTGCCTGAAAATCCATGTTTAAAGACACGAGCGATTTCTGCCGACGAGCAAAAGCTTTACTGAACTTTGTGATGTCTTGTTCAAGATCCCTTCTTCTCTGTGATTCTGCTTTAAAATTTAGAATAGCCTTCTCCTTCTGGTCATTAGCCAATGCAAGCCTTTGAGATGTAGTTGAAACCTTTTGTAAAAGTACATTTCTCTCTTCTTTTAATACTTTCAGGTCACTTTCTAGTTTAATGAAGTCTTTTTTGGAAGCCTTGAGTTCCTCCTTGGTTATGCTCATCTCTTCCTCCAATGTCGTGTATTTTCCCTTAATTACTTCAAGCTCTTCATCCAGCTTCTTTTTCCATGATGTGATCTCTCTTCCCAAATCATGAACCTTTTGTCATTTGAGAACGAATTTCGTTAATGAATTGAAAGACAGTATCCAATCATCACGATGGAGATAAAAACGACAATCGACAAGCGAAATCTTGATAGGTGAAACCAGGCTGCTACCTGGTAGTGATGTGCTGTCTTTCCTGCTAATTCTGGTGCATCACACAATACCAAGGAAGAAATGATGCCATTCAACCTCTGGCTAAGCGGTTTGCTCGTTTCTTGAAGTGAATCATCATTCACAGAGGAGATTTCATTTCTATCTGCAGATGACATGGAGAAATGGGATTCTAAAGTTGAAAGAAGGCTGCTGCCGATTTCTCTCGTGGTTGAAAGTAGTTTTGCTGTTGATGAATTTTCATCAGCAACAAAGTTCTTCTGTGCAGACAAAAAGAAGGATATATGTAAGAAGTTAAGTGCTTCCCTCCAACAAGATAATCCAAAAGGCTTAAATGAATAGAGCAAGCAATAGTGTATATCCAACACCTGTAACATTAGTAAAACATCATTGTATACATCTTTGCAGTTTCCAACTGATTCACTGAGCCTTTGAGGGATCTGCTGCATTGCAAATGCCTCTTTACGAAGTTCAGATATCTGACCAATCAGCTGAGAGTTTAGAGCTTCTTGTTGTGTGTGATTCATCTGAGAATCATGCATTATTTAGTTAGAACTTTACAATAATGCCAGATGAAATGAAGAAAAAGAAAGGTTTGAAGAACAGCAGGCTGACCTTCAGTTTATCTCTCTCCTCGGTAACAAGCATTAGCTGTTGTTGTAGATTTAAGATTTCTTGCTTGTAATCCTCCTGTGTCCTCCAATAGGAGATATTTCTTAGTCAAACTGCTAAACAAGAAATAGCATACACATACAGCTACAGATTCTATATCGTGATAGCAATATGGAATTTAGTTCATGTACAAGGTATTAAAAGCATGAGACTGACTTTCAACTTATCTCTCTCCTCTGTAACAATCACTAGCTGCTGTTGTAGATTTAAGATTTCTTGCTTGTAATCCTCCTGTGTCCTCTCCTGGGAGATATTTACCAGTCAAATTGTTAAACCAGACACAATATATACTTGTACTTCTCTCACAAGGTTAATCAATTGTGTAAACACATAAAAAAGTAAGTTAAGAGCCAAATAACACCAATAAAAATCATTTAGGTTTTTTATAATTTATTTTTAAGAATCAATCTCAGGCTCTGGACATCTAATTATTACTGTGACACATCGAGTTCATTCTAATCACTGACAGCTTTGAGGAATTGGTAAACCGTGAAGGTCAGCAGTAGTCGGTAGACCAAAGTGTGCAATTTTGCATGTACAAACGGTATCCCGCTTCTTCCACATTTTAGTTCTTAAAAATAAATAAATATCAGGCCTCTATCCCCTAGTAACTGAAGGACAGCAAGCAGTTAAATATAGCTAAAAGTTAAGTCAAATCAAAATAAGGTGAGAAAAACAACAGAACTCGATAAGGACTAGAGTAGTTACATCTGTTACTGGAATAGATTTAGCATTTGCTGCTGGAGTCATTAGAAGAGAGTCAAGATCAGCTACAAATCCCTTGTTCATTTTCATCCATGTGTCTTCATCAGCAAAATCATTAAATGCATCTGGAAGGGGACTGCACTCGGGCTGCCTAGAGTAGTTTGATCTTCTAGCGACAAAGGCATTTGGAACTGCCTTAAAGCATGGTGTACTAAAAGCAGCATCTTCTTCTCTGCACATGCCCCTACCGTCACTCCTTTCCTCCTTGAAAGTTACGTGGACATTCTCCTGGGCCAATAGAAGGGTCAGTAACTCTTCATTCTCTTAAAACAAGACAAGCATCCATTAGATTAGGCAACAAAAAAGAAAATGTGGAATATAAGCACATCTGGGCTTCCTTTGAAAAGAAGCAGATAGCATTCATGAAGTATTGGAGATGTTAACCATATGTCATGTGTGATTTGTAACCTCTTCCACCTGCTTCTTCTATACGTCAATCATTTTTATGCTATATCCATCCACAAGAAGCATGAGAATACAATGAGGAAGACCAAGAACAATAATACCTTAAGGTTACAGTGGACATTTGTTAAACATAGGGCAGAATACCAAACAATTTCAATTTTCTGCTAAAAAATACACACAAGTTCCGTATAAAAATCTATATAAAGAGTTGGGATGCTGAGTTTGGAAAGTGAAAGGAAGAAGAAAGAGAAAGAATCATGAGTTCTACCTCCGTAGTGCTTCTTTCAGAATCTGAGGAGGTAAAACGAATACTGAGACCATCAATTTTCATCTGTTGCTCCCGGATGCATCTGTCACGTTCTGCTTGCAATTTTCTTTCTTCCTCTAGTTCCAGGGAAAGCTTTTCACGCTCTAACTCATACTGACAAATGCACATGCGGCATAAGCTAAGCCAATCCATGAAAGAATTCAAGATCTCACGGAGATAAAAGTTTACCTTCAGCATTTCATTCCGCAACTTCAGTATCTCTTGCTCCAACACTTCAGCCCGAGAACCCTGCAAACATAATTTGGTGTCCACAACAACATTTTTTAAAATCTTGCACTTATTGATCTCAAGCAAAACCAGAAAGTAATACCTGAAGTTTTTGTTGCAAGGCCTCTATCTCAAGCTTTTGTCTCTTCAATAAGGCTGCATCAGTAATTATCTACAAGCATTTCAAGTAAAATAAACCCTATCACATGATTGTCTTAAAAAGTAGATGGAAGAAGAAAGGTAATGGCAAGTTTCAGGACTAGTGTAGTGGTGAAATTACTGTAAGGAAACTCCTGAAATTCGCAAATTATACGGAATTTCAGTCAAGATATTATTGACGATCAGTCCATTTTATTTTCTTGTCACCATTGATTCTCAGCCTACTTCTTGGTTCAATTGTAGAACAAGATTAAGAAAATTCATACGATCTTAGAGCAACACAATTAACGGTCACGTTCAAGTTATTAGTTAAGCTTACAAAGGGATGTATACTAGTTTTTGAAGAAAAATACCTCATTCACTTGAACACAGTTGGTGATGCGTTTAGCTCTACTAGCAAACTGAAGTGTTCCCTTTGTTTCCTCAACATGAATCTAAAAAATTCACACATAATCAAATCAGCTTTTCATGCTAATACAACAAAATTCCGAAAGGCCAAAAAGTTGTACAATGCTATCCTGGCTACCTCTTCAGGGGCCACAGTGCAAATTATCGATGTTTTGGCATTTCCACCAAGGGCTGGTTGTAGTATACGTGTGAGTTTACTATCACGATAAGGAATGTGTGCCCTGCAGAAGGTTCAAGATCAGAAATTCATCCTTCAATTCATAGCACAAACAAGCGAAAATATTACCTTTGCTTTCCGCCTTCGCTTAATTTGTTGATCACATTACCAAGAACCATTAAACTCTTGTTAATATGCTTTCCTTCCTTCAATCGAACTCCGCCCGCTCCAGTTTTAGCTATGCGCTCAGACCCAGCTAAATCTACTAAATTCTAGTACCACATTGTAAAAGAAGCTCTTAGTAGTCTAAAAAGTAGCAAGGGTTAAGCACATGAAGTGTCTCAAAAATCAAGGAAGCCAAAATTGTGATATCGTGACCTTTTTTTTTTTGGACCTAATATATAACAACTTCATTTGAGGAAAAAAAATAACTATTGATGTGTTTACTGTCTCGTGTCAAAATGGTTTTGCTTTCCATTTCTATTTCTCTGAAGTAAACCGATTAATCAATGAATAGGTTTTTCGGCATATGTTATCAATGCTGTTTGCTCTGTCAACTAGAAAATCATCATTAACAACAACTGATAACATGATCCTTTAAATGAGAGAGAGAGAGAAAGAAGAGAATGAAACAGAAAGAGAGACTGGACAAACCAGGACGGAGACACGAATAGTGTCATCTGAACTTTGAGCATCTTCGGAGCCAGCAAATTTTCTTTTGCTTTCAATCACCTGGTTCACAGAAATTGCACAGTACAAAGCTTCAACGGCTTGTGCAAATGGTTAATATGAAGAACAACTAAAAGTATTGGTTATTTCAAGAAAGTTCCTTTATCGTAAAGCACAAGAACGTACCATCCTAAAGATAGTATGAGATCTACTACTACGAACATTCATATTTGTCTCTCCAAAGTGCCTATTTTCTGCAAAAATCAACACACAGGATGCGGCAGTTGATTATGGTAAGATACAACAAGTGTATTTGTCTGACTATGGCTGCATTTTCATTGGCAGTTTTACCTTCTCCAACTTGTAGGAGTTGAAGGACTTGTTCAGCATTGTTCACAATTTCTTCCCGAAGACCAGCAACAAAAACTCCACGCTGCAAAGCAATCATCAATGTAACTTTTTTCTCATGAAATAACTTCTAAAGGCATGAGAATGACCAGTTAAAATCTGAACCTCCAAACTCTCATGAATTTGCAGCCTTTGACTCTCAACGGACAAAAGGTCATTAATTTCTTCGTTATATATTTCCATGTAAGATACTCGTATCAGAAACTCCCTATCTGCCATCTGTAAATGTATAACATACATGTTATACCGCTTTTTCAGACGTTTATAATTATATGAAACATAAAGAGACAGTCATGTTGACAAAAATAGTCTTGGTGATACCAGCTGAGTTTTTGTGAAAATGTCTTTCACAGCCCTGTGGATAATTCCTGGATCATTTTCAGAACCATTCATAGTATAAGTCTTGCCACTACTAGTTTGTCCGTAAGCAAATGCCGTGCCTGCAAAAAAAATTATCATCCCGGTAACTGTAAGGCACAAAAGTTCAGAACAGATATGCATTTGCGCACTTGATTATATTAGAGTTAATCTTCATCAAAGCAAATCTGTATATACTAGCCTAAGTTTCTTTGTGGGAAAGCTATGTATTTTTTCCCTCTTAGTCTGTAAACCTTTCTTTTGCGCTCAGTGTTTTACACAAATAAGATGTTCATTTACATAAACACAAAGCGTATATTTTTTTTCCACTTCAATAGCATATATCCCTAATCAGCTTGACTCTTACACTAATAATTTTTTTGAGATATCCAAACCTAAAATCATTACACCAGGAGGGGAAACAATGTGCAGATTTTTTTAAAGATAATTATAAAAAGAAAATGGACAAAAAAATTGAAAATAAAAAATAGAGAAGAGGATACCATTAAAACCATCAACAGCAGCAGAAATAAGGTCCTTGGTTAAATGATCATAAACCTCATAATTACTGCAACCCTGATCGAACACGTGATCTGCAAAACCAAATAGACTCTCACACTCCACAATTACTATGTTTGTACAAAATCAATTAATCAAATTAAACAGATTCAAATACAACTTTAAACTTAGATTACGATGGAAGCTGGAAAAATTATTGAACAGGACAATTTACCAAACGCATAAGATACGCCAGAGACAGGAGTGCCGAGACATCTGTGAAGTGATATGCGATTATCTTCAACTTTCCAGAAGGTTCCATTTCCATTAACGTTTTCTTCCTTGTTTGCAGCTGGTCTTACTCTCACGGCGACGCATACCTTCTCCATTATCTTTTTCTTTCTTTTTTTCAAAAGGGAGGGAGGCTCTTTGAATTGAGAAGGACGAGATCTATGAACAACTGGGTGGGGCGGGTTCTACTTGCTAGCCGTTTGCACTTTTGAAAATACGAGTGTTAGTAGACGTAAAGGCCCCTCTTGTTAGCCAGTAATGTTGGAGGAGCCTACGAGAATCCCTTTTTTTCCTCCTATTTATTACGTAAAATCGGTAGTGATACATGCACAACATCATTGTCCACAATATATTCACTACACATGATCTCACATTTGATTATAGTGGGATCTAAATCAATTCATATGTCCTACATTTTATTGATGGCGAGATCACGTAGTAGATTGGCGTCACAAGATGATATGATTGTCTTGTATATCATTTTCATGTAAATATAGGACCACCGAATATGTGGTCACCACCACCCTCCGTGTAAATCCATTTTTTTTAAAATGGAAAAACTCTTCCTCTAAAGACAAACGATTGTAGTAATTTCATGATACGAATTGAAAATTTGTCAGATTTTTTACCTTTAGACTCGTATATTTAAGTCAATAAAATAATAAGAAACTGAAAGTTTGGTACACAGTAAAAACTGTACATGTAACGTAATGGATAATAATAACTCAATGCGGCTAAGGGTTCTATGGCGATTTCAGGCAGCCCTCCTCCTCCTCTCAACCATTGAAGGCCTCTTTTCCGCCATGGAATCCCTTTCTGCCATGGACATGGACGGAGTCGAAAAATCCTCCGAAGAACAAGACCTCATTCGATGGTTGAGAGGCGGAGGAGGGCCTCCTGAAATCGCCAGAGAACCCGAAGGCCTCTTTTTCCGCCATGGAATCCCTTTCTGCCATGGACATGGATGGAGTCGAAAAATCCTCCGAAGAACAAGACCTCATGCGATGAAATGTAGACAAGTGGAAAGATCCTAACCCTCAGCCGAAGGATGGCCAATCGGCATGGGCGTTGTGTAGCGGTGATGACCTGATTAGGGAACCCAAATGCCATTCATTTTTTTAAACCGGAGAGGGGGAAGATGAATCGGACATAGCCGATTTCATCACTATGGCAGAAAATTGGCGTGGAACAGAAACCGATGATGATCCAATTGAAATCGGAGTTGAAGAGTGCATCGAGTTATGAAAACCTTAGAGAAGAACTGTAATTGTGAAGGTATTGGGCCGGAATGTCTCTTACCGAATTCTCTACGAGAAGTTGACGAGCATGTGGTGCACATCGGGAGCCTTAGATATCATACACATGGATCAAGATTTCTAAGTTGTCAGATTCACCATTAAAGAAGACTATGAAGCTGTGCTTACCATGGGTCCTTGGATGCTAAGGGACATTATCTCATAGTAATGAAGTGGAGACATTATTTCCAACCGTGTAAACAAAAAATTCTATCCACCTTAGTGTGGGTTCGATTCCCTGGTGTACCCCATGAATTATTTGAAGACGAAAACTTCCTGTTGAAGTTGGCCAGAATGGTGGGGAAGCCAGGCAAAGTGGACATTGTCACCTGCAGATCTACTAGAGCCAAATATGCTCGTGGTTTTGTGGAAATGAATCTCCAACAAGTTATAAGAACAAAAGTGGTCCTAAATGGCAACTATTTTGCAGTTGTGTTTGAAGGATTGAATCAAATATGCTTTGATTGTGGCAGGTTTGGTCACAAAACCCAG
Organism: Gentiana macrophylla; assembly: GCA_026214975.1. Taxonomy (NCBI): domain Eukaryota; kingdom Viridiplantae; phylum Streptophyta; class Magnoliopsida; order Gentianales; family Gentianaceae; genus Gentiana; species Gentiana macrophylla. Next base: position 119,550,690 of record CM047805.1, read on the forward strand.
GCTTGTCCGAACAATCACCCACAGACCGAAACCAACCAAGGGCAAAACAATGGTGACAATGCATAGCGGAAGAAGCCTGAAGAGCCAACTCCATAAAGGCCGTTTGGCCCACGGATGATAGCAACCAATTGAAGAAGAAGGCCAAGTATGGGGCAGAGGGGAAAATGAGAGAGACATGGGAATGCTGATCACCATGATGAACAGCCGGATGCCAACGGGGCAAATAATGTCAACATTAATGATAATTTAAATGGGGTAGCAGTAGGCGCGGTGTCCAGGTTTTGAGTGTTGTACGAAGTAGACATACTGCAGGAACCCGAATGACCAAAAAGACGGGCCCAATGAGGTGAGGCAACTTTGAAACCAAAATGGAAACAACAGGTTCTAGCTTCAAAGAACCTACCATTTCACTTTTAACGAAGGAGATGGCCAGCGCAGACAAGAATGTAACGAAAGCTAAAAGTAGAGATGTAGAAACTTCCAGGAAAACTTTTCATCAAGAAAACGTGAAGAGAAAGGGTCCGGTCTTGACCGAAATGACAACCCTCATGCTAACAAAAAGGTCAACATCAATTTCAGTGGATTTGAATGGGCAGAGAACAACAAACAAGCCTTTATATGATATATCAAACAAGCAGGGAGATCATTATACTCCGAGAACGGACAGAAACACCAAGAGATGTATAAAGAAATTAACATGTTACATAATCTCTCAATCAATAGTACCGCTCTAAACCTTCATACCAAACCACATGATCAGAATCAACTTACCCTACCAGGTACTCAGCAGAATAAATAGGATGGCCGAAATTTGGCAATGGGGAGGCTCAAAGATGAACCCTTAGATGACAGGGATTCACAGGACATGGTTGTCCACCAACAACAATAATATTGTTTTAAAATACGGATTCTTGCATGAAATTGTCGGAGAGCGGGATCAACGGGGTTTTTTTCGCAACTTAAGTCTCTTATAAAAGATCAGCAACCGGAAATTCTATGCCTTTTGGCAACCAGGGTATGTAGTCTGACGGCTTTGCGTATTTTACATGATTTGAATTTTAGTAAATTAATTTGTATTGAATCGAGGCTTTGTTGGGGGTATTTGGTGTTTGTGGCAAGACAATACAGTGAAATTGCATATGCTATCTTGTGCGAATCAATGTTTGATTCTTGCTATAATGAAGGACCAGTCCGTTAGTTGGGTGTTATCAGTTATTTATGCTTCACCGGTGCCATTTATTCGTAAAGATTGTTGGGCTTATATTGAACGGCTGGCTTCCATCATCAAACACCCATGGTGTTTCATATGTGATTCCAACCAACTCATAGAACAGACATATAAAAAGGGTGGATGGCCCATAAAGGGCATTAATGTACAAACGATGAGGCATATGATCCAAACATGTGGATTGCATGGGATTCACTTTTTGGGGCCATGGTATACTTGGACAGGGCCTATTTACAAAAGGGTTCACATTTCTATTATTTCTTTCTGCCATATTTTTAATAGCGGGTTGGTTACACCTACAACCGAAATAGAAACCGAGCTTTTCGTGGTTCAAAAATGCCGAATCGCGCCTGAATCATTATTTTTCAGGACTTTTCGGAGTAAGTTCCTTGGCTTGGACAGGTCATTTAGTACACGTTGCTATTCCTGGATCCAGGGGGAGTCTGTTCGATGGAATAATTTCTTAGATATCTTACCGCATCCCCAAGGGTTAGGTCCACTTTTTACAGGTCAGTGGAATCTTTATGCTCAAAACCCCGATTCTTGAACGTCTTGATCAGGCATGGTGCACCACCACTTGGCTTACTTTATTTCATGAAGTCACTCTTACCCACTTGACAAAAACGCACTCTGATCACCACCCCTTACTTCTCCATCTTGTGTGATAATGAGTGAAACACAAGGGGCCGCCCTTTTTGCGGTTCCAAAATGCATGGCTGGAACATGTTGATTTTATGAAATTTGTGTAGGAAAATTGGGACTTTAATAACAAAATTTTGGCGTAATCGCGAAGAATTTTATGAACAGAGCTATGTAGTGGAATAAGACACACTTTGAGAATATTTTTTATCAGAAGTCGAAGTGTCAACGAAGGCTTACAGGTGCTCAATTCTCCCTTGCACAACACCCTTCTACTTATCTCATAAATCAAGAAAAGCAACTTCGAGAGGAGTATTCTGATATTCTCATACATGAAAAGAAAAAGTGGCATCAAAGATCTCACCTACAGTGGTTGGCAGATGGAGAGAGAAATACATTTTTATCACATCACAGCGCTCAGGAGAAAACAACATTCCAAAACCTCTTCCTTAAAGCGTTCGGATGGAACTTGGAGTAATGATGATGTGGAAATTAAAATTTTGAAGCAAAACTACTTCAAAGATTTATTCACGTGAAGATGAGCATCACGCATGCAAATGTCATCTAAACTTCACCAGCCTTATTGATTCTGACTCACAACTTTTAAATCGGCAGGTATGTGAGAAAGAGATTGAAGAGGCTTGCTTCGATATGGGGACTTATAAGGAGGCATACCCAGATGGCCTCCCACAAATTTTCTTCAAGAGGTGTTAGGGAACTATTGGTGATTCGGTGAAAGATTTTGTGACATAGGCGTTTGAGAGAGCAACTTTTCCATCAAAATGAATGAGATCTTGATTACCCTCATTCCAAAAGTGGACCATCCATAAACACCGGCATAGTTCAGACCAATAGCCTTGGCCATGTCGTTATCAAGGCAATAACCAAGGTCTTGGGAAATCGATTCCAGAATATAATTAGGCAGCTTGTTAGTACCACCCAAAGGGCATTCATACCAGGCATGGGTAGCTCGGAAACATAATCATTGCCCATGAAGTTGTTCATAATTTTGTCCAAAGAAAAAAAGGAAAGGAATAATGTATGGCTATTAAGGTTGATCTAGAAAAAGCATATGATTGTGTGAGCTAGACCTTTCTCAATAATATTCTGCGTGCCATTAGTTTATCAAATAAACTACGTAAATTAATTATGCAGTGTATTACTACTTCTCGTCTCTCTGTGCTTTGGAATGTAGAGAAGTTGGAAGCGTTTAGTCCTAGTCGAGGCCTTTGGCAGGGAGACCCTATAGCACCTTATTTATTTGTCCACTGTATGTAGGTGTTAAGTGCTAAAATCAATGAAACAGTAGCCTGGGGTAGTTGAAAGCCGGTCGAATTGTCACAGAACGGTCCCCCAATATCACATGTATTTTTTACAGATGACATGTTGCTTTTTGGAGAGGCAGCAGAACAGCAAGATAAAATAATGAAGGATGCACTGCGGTAATTTTGTAATTTTCCAGGGCAGAAAATTAGTGCAACAAATTCCAGTTTTTATACTATAGCGAATGTGGGCAGCAGTACTATAACGGCAATTTCAAAAGGCTTGGGAATGTCCTGCACTAATGACTTGGGCAAATACTTGGGAATTCCTCTTTTACATTGGAGAGTGAGGGTGTCACATTTTACATACCCTGAGGACAAGATGAAAAATAAATTGGCCTCCTAGAAATCGAAAACTTTCTCTAAGGCCGGTAAACGTATTCTTATTCAGAGTTCCTTATCCACCCAGCCTTATTTTGCTATGCAGGCCATTATGCTTCCTATGACAACGATAAAAACCCTGGAGCGAACCCGTTGTGATTTCTTTTGGGGAGATAGTGAAGAAGGGCGGAAAATGCACACCATTTCTTGGGCTACTCTGTGCCAATCGAAGCAAGAGGGGGTGGGGTTCCGTAAGCTACATGAAATGAACATTGTTTTTTTGGGCAAGCTCGTCTGGTACTTGATCGCACAAAAAGACACCTTGTGGGTACAAATCCTTTCTAGCAAGTATAAAGAAATTTCTAGCAAGGCCAAACCGGGAAGCTCACCGATTGGGAGGAGAATATGCAAAGCGTTTGCACACCTGCATACGGGGTTTGAAAAACAAGGTCACAGTTATGTTTGGAATGAAGAAAATAATTGGAAGTATTCGGTAGCCTCTGGATATGCTTTGCAGGCTAATCCCAACCCGCTTGATGACACAGATGATCTCTGGAATAAAATACGGCAACTAAAAGGACCTGCCAGGAACAATTACTTGTTATGGACTATTGCACATAATGCGTTGATGGTTGATGATTTCCTATATGCGAGGGGTATTACCAGTGACCTGATTTACAATTATATGATGCAGGGGAGTAGTCGATCTTACATTCTTTGCGTGATTGTACCCAGGCTAGTAATTGTTGGAGTCTATGTGTACCGGATGAATGTTTGAACCAATTCTTCCAAATTCAAACGCCCTAAGAATGGTTGCGAATGAATTTGAGTGCGAATGGGGGTTCCCTTTTTAGAACTAACAGGTGGAAAAATATGTGGATAGAAGCAGTGTATGGCATCTGGATGTGGCGAAATAAAGATTAGACTGGACAAGAGCTGAAAGGCCTCCGGCGTATGTTTTTTGGAAAATGCAGCGGAAAGAGCAAGAAATCTTAGACTAGCTTGGTATATAAATTAGTTTTATTTTTATGAAAGAACTTCATTTGATTTGTAAAGTTTTTACCTCCTGCAAGCCAATTAATAAATTGACCATTTTAAAAGAAAAGGTCAATAAAATAATGGATCCATATATATAAATTAGCGGCTCAATATTACATATATGGATACATACCAAAAAAAATCTATTTTGATGTTTTTAGCAGGTCGGCTACCCCAAACGTCATCAAGGTGCAACCAGCCCCATTTAAAGGCCTCTTGTTAGTAAAGCTCCGAAACCATTTTTAGAGTGACTCGAACAATAGTTTTTTTGTTTATAAATCGATGATTTGACACTGTGAGAGTTTTACTACCGGAGATGCTCGTGGTTGTTATTTAATCATGTCTATACAAGTAAATCTACTAGAGGAAAGAGGGCAAAATGACACAAAATATACTTAAATAGTTAAATAGAACATGCCCAACATTTCATTGTCTATAAGGATAAAACTTGGTTAGATAGACAAAAATAACTTTTTAATTAAAAATAATAATAAAAAAGAGCAGGCGTCTTCAACAGGAGAAAAGAAAGAAAAAAAGAAAAATAAAAACAGTGAAATATTTTATGAGAATCGGCAATGGCCAGTGGCCACTTGCCTTTTCTAGTGGTTCTGCAAGAAAATGACAAATTTATATTAATTCTTTAATATGAAAAACTTTATTACTCCTATAGTCTATTATTCTACCGTTGATAGAAAATACATGGCTTAAGGGAAAATAGAAAGGCATAGGATAAACAGTGGGCCGGGGGATTTTTATCTTATTTTCCCCACAATGGTACTCCTCACTACACTCTCTATTTATCTTAAGTTCCATTTCAAATTCATTTTTTCAGCATTCTATAAAACAACCAACTCAATAATACTCCCTAATACAATTCCTCAAATTTACTTTTCTTTCATAACTCAACTAACTAATTTAATTATCAATACATTTTCTCTCCTTTTTTTTATACAAAGATCGGAATAAGTAATTTTTAAATTTTTTTTTTGTACTAATATCAGAATGAAATATTTTATACTTTCGGATCTTCAATGTGTATCCCCAACCTCCTTAAAACACTAGCTAGTCAGGAAAAAATCAGGTGCTAGGAAAAGAGCAAAAATCAGGTGCTAGGAAAAGAGCATCAGGCAACACATTGGCATTACAACCCAAAAATACCAAAAAAAAAAAAAAATGGAGTTGCAACTCCATGGAATAAAGGAAATAGCTATGACTTCTACAAATTAAACTGCAAAAAAAAACTAGTGAAGATAAGGCTCTAATAGCCAAAGAAAAGCTGCTCCCATATGCTTGTGAAACCACTCCCAGAATAAAATGCAGCAAATACATCCAACTTATATAGCTACCATGCCCAGAATCAAAACTTCACAGAAGCAGTATCAATGCAACAGTACTTAACCATTAAAAGAAACAGCAAACAACATAACAGCATGGGAAGATTATGCCACCAGAAAAAGACCTTTAAAAACACACAAGAAAAGAATGTTGAACCCATATCTCTGCAACATGTCGGGCTTAATTTGATAATCTTGCACAAAAGCTATGTTCTGCATGCACCAACTAGCATTTATCCAAGAAATCCACCAAACCAATCTGGGATACTTTTATCATTGCATTTGTCTATGTATGCATCTCTACAACAAGCAACAACAAAAGAATGAGTTGTTTTATGCCAAAGAGATCAAAAACTCCACCCCCATATCCAACCAAAATGCCACCATCAATATCACACCCTCCAAACACCAATGTACAGCATCAACTCCTCCTAGGCATTCCAAAATGTACAATCAATTTCATTGAAGAAGGCGAGGCGTATGAGCTCGCCACGGGCGATTTCGAGCTTGTCGCAATCTCAAATCAAGGTGTTTCTATTGCAACCATCATAAAAGTTGGCAGTGAATTCAATGGCCATTGACAAAAGATAAACCTGTAATATTTTCTCTTTGCCCATGAATGAGGGGAGTCTTTTGAGCTATGTCGTCGCGTTTTCCGATACGAATACACACCTAAGCTAAATTTTGAGAGTTGTTAAAAGTTGAATATGATATTCAGATATGCATACACATAGCTATGATTAGTAAAATGAAAAATCCACTGAAAATTGAAGTAAACATCCAAAAAAAGAAGTTAATGAAACCCTATCTAGAAAGAAGAAGAATAAGGAAAAACTAGTAAAACCCAATTATAACTTGTTGTTCTAGTAAAAAAAGTCCTGATACAACCAGGAAGAAAAACACAAATAGGCTAAGTTCATTCACTCCAAATCTTAGTGAATCACAAAAAGATTGAAACTTTCTAGCATTATATCAATCTTGACATCATTATGTGTAATAATGAATGGCATAGAAGAGAAAGAAGATGAATCAATGGCCGTTCAGAAAGAAAAAAAAAAACTGAATCAATTCTTGATGAGAAGAAGAGGAATCAATCAACATAGGAAAAGAGAAATATATAGATATAACTGGAGAAATCTATTCAAAACTTACCCCAAATCTGCAGAAAAAACCACAATCGATTTCACTTGCAAGTTTCAAATTCGGTTCTCTACCGTATTTTTTATAGAAGCCCTCGCCTTTTTCTTGGTGAAAAATGAAACGATTCATACACTTTTGTAGAACCCCTGCAACGTGCCCGGATCCTCTGCTGTGATGATTACACAATGTGACTATAAAACGACGCCGTATTGAGTCCAAACGACGCCGTTTGGTTTCGAGCTTAAAAAAAAACCTTAAAACAACATCGCTTTGAGTACAGGCGATGTCGTTTTGGCGTCACAACAAGGCACTGCAGGCCGCATCACAGCAGAACGATCCGGATTCCCCCTGTAACTGTAACTAGAGATAAAGAGGAAAAAGAACACTGTTGCTATTAATAGAGACGCTATATTTAGAGGGGGCCTTATTTAATTTAGGGATGGGGAAGCCAATCAGGTACCGCTGTGGTGATAATAAGGCTGAGTTGTCCTCCCTATAAGAGATTTAGGGAGAAGAAACAAGTGCCCATTATGGTCACTCTTAATGATAGGATAGAAGGAATATTAATTTAATATAATATTAACTTTATTGGACTCTATGTAAATATATGTAAGAGTGACCACAATCGGCTATTGAAACAACTCCCATCTTTTTTTCTCGGGTGAATTATAGCCACAGTGGGCCTCTTCACCTCCCCCAATAAGTAAAATTATCTATCCTTAGAGTGACTTCAGTGATAACCTTCAATTACACCATTCAAACACATCGTTTTCCGTTTCAGTTATATTTTTTCAACACCCAAAAAATAATTCACTCCAATAAGCAACTTCTATACATCCCCTTAAAACAACTTTTCTCTTTCTAATAAATTGACAAATTTAACTATCAATATATTTTTTCTCTCTTTATTATATTTTTATCACAACTGAAATAAAATGCTTATATTACAAATGGAAAAAATATTTAAACTGAAAAATTATAAATTTTAATATACATTGTGTTTTCGTGACAGAAAAAAAAACACAAAACATTAGTGAACAATTATTGTATCAGCTAGTATAAATACATATTCTATATAAATATTTGATTTATTTTATCAATTAAAAAAAAGATCAATTGATTTTAGAGTAATGATACATCCACAAAGGTTGTGCCATAACGAATGACACAACGGTGATCTGTACCGTTGATTATGTTAGTTTACGTCATGACTAATTTAGACTCATTATAATCAACGGTACAGATCACTGTTGTGTCAATCGTTATCACTACTACAATTACACTCTTTTGGGACGACAAAATGTCGTCTCTAATAATCAAAAGTCGTCCCGTTTTTACGTTTAGGGACGACATGTCGTCCCTAATCTGTCGTCTCTAAAGGTTCGTCTCAAAAAATAGGAGGATTTTTTTTTGGGACGACATGTCGCCCCTAAAGATCCATCGCTGACGTGGCAAATTTTTTATTCAACGCTGACGTGGCGTGCATTTTTTGGGACGACATGTCGTTCCTAATGTAAAATTCAGAAATTAATTTATATTATTTCACAAAAACAAATTAAATAATTTATTTTTTATTAGGGACGACATTGTCGTCCCTAAAAACTTTAAAATAAATTTAATTTAATTTTCGAAAATGAGCACATTAAAAAAAAAAATAGATTAGGGACGACAAATGTCGTCCCTAAAGATCGGCTATAATTTTCTGGGAAATTAGGGACGACAAATGTCGTCCCTGTTTTTATTTTTTTTATTTTTAGGCAGCATTTGTTTTTGCATGCCCTCGCATGCCGAAAAATCGAAACGCAACATTAACATGAATCAAAAATCATCCAAATGAACCAAAACTACTAGCTAGGGGATGAATAAACATAATAATAATATTAAGAGAAAACACAATGGGGATCAACCTTTTTTTTTTATATTATGTTTAAAGGCCATAGCTGAAAACTCAGGAGGCATAAAACATTGTAATAGTTTGTAGTGAAAATTTCCCAGATACAAGAAAACACAATGGGGATCAACCTTAAACTGGAAGAGAACACAAGGTTCTTTGATAATGCATTTATTTATTGAGAATTCAGCCTCTGAACATCCACCAACTGGTAAAGGTCCCCCCTCCTTTGCTTTTCTAGTGGTAGGTTTGTCCTGGAATATAATAATTAAGTGTCATTATTACCAAAATATAACTTCAATTATAAAGCCAACCATCAAATAAAACAGTGAATCACATTTTATACATATAAAGTCAACTACTGGTTTATTTTTTATATTTATATCACGTGTGTGTGCAAGGGAAGGTAGGAAGATATTTAACCTTCTGAGCTCGATTTGTGAATAGTCAATCTCTGCCATGATAATTGCTTCTTCATGTTCTGTTGTTGCTAATATTTCTCCAAACTGCAAAAACGATCAGGGCATTAAAGTTCTCAGCTGTCACATTACAAGCCGGTGTCAATGTTTTTTTAGTTCTAATGTTATTTTATTGTTGTATCGAAATGTGAACAGAAAACAAGCATTCAATGTCGTTGCATTGGTAGTCGGAGGGCAAGGAATAGTCAAGTCACTAAATGCAACACCGTGTTCCTCATTACCTCAACCGACAGAAAACTGGTGAAAACCTACAAAGAATCAAAAAGAAGCTAGACTTACTGGTCCAACTAGAGTAGAATGGCCCCAAGCGATGTATCCAGCACCAGGATCTCGGGCTGGCCAACAAGTTGCTATACTAATGGTTGATTATTAAATACTTTCAAACAAAGTAAGTCAAAAAAAAAAAAAAAAAAAAAAAAAAAAAAAAAAAAAAAAAAAAAACTAACTGTACACTTTAAACATTAAGAGAATATAAAATCAATTCCAAGTACCTTTCCAACAGATTTGGTTGTTGTGTTTTCGTTAAGTAAAGATTCATCTGCCACGGTATGAGAAGTAAAAGGTTGCTCGTTTACTACTTTCAGCTCATCCCAGTTTCCATATACCCAAGCTTGTGAACTGTACATATCTAAGAGAACAAAAGAGTGAAATTCACATCTGCAGATGCATTCAGAAGATAAACGTAACATAGTTGGCACATAATTAGTCTCTTCCAGACAAGTCACCTTGGTTTATCAAACCAAGTGCACTTTTGAGACTGATTCTTTACAAGGATTAGATCAAATGAACACTAGCTATATTTTTCACACAAAGCTAACACTGACTACAGTTTTAATCTAGCACACACACTGTCATACACACAAAAGGAATGCTATAAAAACTGTAAAACAACAAGACGAGCTTACTGATCAATAGGAGAGGTCAACACCAAATGTCCCACCTCCAATGCTCAAAACCAATACTTTCTAAAACAAAACTCAGATGCAATTGAAACATAAAACTCAATTATCCAAACAAAATTCACTAAGCTGAAAAAATAGAAGAAATAAAAAGGATGACGATGCTTATTACCTTAATTGCTTGTTTGAGAATCTGTTCGCGGCTCGGATCGAAGAGAAACGACGATACCCACAACCTCCGCCCACCACCGCCGCCTGCCTTTCCGGTGGTCGCAAAGACGGAATCAATCGCTTTTACGCCTCACAACAAAGAGAAGCTAAAACTAATTTGTATCAAACAAATCAACATTCTTGACAACTAATTAAAAGTACTTTCAGCAGCAAATCAAACCATCACGGTTAAAAAGCATATCAAACATAGAAAACAACAACAAAATTAAAAATAGAAAAATAAAATAAAAGAGTAAAAGCAAATTAACATTTCAAAAGAACCTCGCTTATTCGATGATATACGAAAGAAAGAATGAAAAACCGAGCGCCAAAATCACCCCAAATTCGCCCAAATCGCGGAGCTATGCCAAGGAAGAAGAAAAGATAGAATGAGAGGAAAAATTTGGAAAAAATTGATGAATATAAGATGAAAATTGGTTTACCCAAGTTTATGAATGAGATTAGAGGTGATTGGTTGTTGAAAATCGTAAACAATCGCTGAAATTGGGTGAAATCGCGGAAAGATTGGAAGAAAAACCGAGAAGATCGAAGAAAGAGGAAAAAAGTCTCGCCTTGACTATATTACTGTGGTCTTTTTTTTGGGACACATTTCTTTGAAGGGACGACAAAGTCGTCCCTTAAAACCCAAAAAAGTTTTGGCGGCTAAATTTTCCTCCAAAATTCATAAATTTTTGACTTTTTGTTTAAAGGGGACGACATTGTCGTCCCTAATAACCAAACGTCGTCCCTTTAAACCCAAAAAAAAAATTGGCAAATTTTCCCCTCCAAAATTTCATAATTTTTTTGACTTTTTGTTTAAAGGGACGACAATGTCGTCCCTTTAAATAAACTTTTATAAAAAAAATAATTTTACAAACTCTAATATTACATTTTTTTTATTAAAAACCTTAATATTATAAATAGAACAATATTTTCATTCATAATATATATATAACACTATTTTCTTCGATAACTATAATGATCTAAATCCTTCGCTCGATAACGATCCATCGCGACATAGTATATAGTACTATCAAAATGATCGATAACGATCTAACTCATTCGCTCGATAACAAACCCGATATTTCAAATCGATCTCTTAATAACGATCCCCGACTATTAACTCCTTCGCCGATAACGATCCATCAAGACATAGTAGACAGTACTATCACAATGATCGATAACGATCTAACTCATTCGCTCGATAACGATCTAACTCATTCGCTCGATAACGAACCCCGAGATTCAAATCGATCTCTCATTACCGATAACGATCTAACTCATTCGCTCGATATAATGATCGATCGAGCCATAGTAGATAGTACTATCACAATGATCGATAATGAACCCCGAGATTGAAATCGATCGCTCGATAACGAACCCTAACTCTTAACTATTTCGCTCGATATCGATCGACCGAGCCATAGTAGATAGTACTATCACAATGATCGATAACGATCTAACTCATTCACACGAGATTGATTGATCATTATTGAATTCAAGCCCGACGCTCGTTACTTAGGCAATTGTTGATTTCAAACTCAAGATTGATTGATCAGTATTGAATTAACGAGTAGTTCTTTTCAAACCTTAGGCTCGTTAATTTTAAGTCAAATGTTGATTTCAAACTCGAGATTGATTAATGAGTAATGATTTTCAAACCCAAAGCTCGTTACTTTTAAGACAAATGTTGATTTCAACATCGAGATTGATTAACGATTAGTGATTTTCAAATATGTGGCTCGTTACTTATAAGTCCATTGTTCATTTCAACCTCGAGATTGATTAACGAGTACTGGTCTTCAATCCCGAGGATCGTTACTAGCTTATATGTCAAATGTTGATTTCAAACTCGAGATTGATTAATGATTACTGATTTTCAAAACCCTTAGGCTCTATACTTATAAGTCAAATGTTGATTTCAAACTCGAGATTGATTAATCAATATTGATTTTCAAACCCTTATGCTCGATAATAATAAGTCAAATGTTGATTTCAAACTCGATATTGATTAATAAGTAGTAAATTCAAACTCAATGCTCGTTACGTATAAGTCAAATGTTGATTTCAAACTCGATATTGATTAATAAGTTGTAAATTCAAACTCAATGCTCATTACTTATAAGTCCATTGTTCATTTCAACCTCCAGATTGATTAACGAGTACTGGTCTTCAATCCCGAGGATCGTTACTTATATGTCAAATGTTGATTTCAAACTCGAGATTGATTAATGATTACTGATTTTCAAAACCCTTAGGCTCGATACTTATAAGTCAAATGTTGATTTCAAACTCAAGATTGATTAATCAATATTGATTTTCAAACCCTTATGCTCGATAATAATAAGTCAAATGTTGATTTCAAACTCGATATTGATTAATAAGTAGTACATTCAAACTCAATGCTCGTTACGTATAAGTCAAATGTTGATTTCAAACTCGATATTGATTAATAAGTTGTAAATTCAAACTCAATGCTCGTTACTTATAAGTCCATTGTTCATTTCAACCTCGAGATTGATTAACGAGTACTGGTCTTCAATCCCGAGGATCGTTACTTATATGTCAAATGTTGATTTCAAACTCGAGATTGATTAATGATTACTGATTTTCAAAACCTTTAGGCTCGTTACTTATAAGTCAAACTCGAGACTCGTTACTTATAAGTCAAATGTTGATTTCAAACTCGAGATTCATTAACGAGTAGTGATTTTCAAACCCGATGCTCGTTACTTTTAAGTGAAATGTTGAATTCAACATCGAGATTGATTAATAAGTAGTAAATTAAAACTCAATCTCGTTACTTATAAGTCAAATGTTGATTTCAAACTCGATATTGATTAACGAGTAGTGAATTTAAAATATTAAATATAATTTTTAGATACAAAAATATAATTATTAAATAAAATTTTTAGGTTAAAAATTTGAATTTTAAATATTAAATATAATTTTTAATAAAAAAAAATCATTTTTAATAAAAATTTCATTTTTAGGGACGACATATGTCGTCCCTATTAAATAAATAAAAATGCAAATTATTTCATAAAATTTTGGGTGGGAAAAAAATTAAAAACAGGGACGACTTTGTCGTCCCTAAAGAGTTTCCCGGGTAAAATTTGTTACTCTGGAATCCACGTGGAAGGGCGGGAAATTTAATGATTATTAGGGACGACATTGTCGTCCCAAAAAATAACGAATCGTCCCGAAAGATTTAAATTTCTCATATTTAATTAATCGAACGTTGACCGATCTTTAGGGACGACATGTCGTCCCTAATAATCTTTATTTTGGGACGACAAATGTCGTCCCTAAAGGTACGGTCTCTAAAAACCTAATTTGTTGTAGTGTATGGCACAACCGTTATGTCTGTATCATTATCCTTGATTTTATAGTATGATCATGACTAATTTTTATTAAAATATTCATAACTTTATTGCAATTTTTGGAGAGATGGATGGAAATCATGTCTTTTGTAGAAGTATATAATTGTCCATGAATAAAACAAGGGGTTATTTGGACTTCTATTTACTACTTCTGCACTTGTGCTTACTACTTGTGCACAAAAATTTTGCTTTTGGCACCACAAGATTATTTTGATTATTTTTATACTTCTCACACTACACAATTAATAAAAAAATTACTACCAACACCACATATTTTTGAAATTATAAACAAGTCCTCCTAAAACCTAAATAAAAGAACCACACCTCATTTTTTCCGGCGACCCCCCTCATTTTTTCCGGCAACACCCCCCTCCTTTATAGCCCTAAACCATTTTCTCCACCACCCTCACACACCATCACCACCGTCCCTTTGAAAACAGCCTCCCCCTTTAATTATTCCAACTTCCAGCCACCACCGTCCACCACATTCCTCCTTCCCCAGCCACCCCAACTTTACATATCCCATTCATTCAGCCGCCTCTTCCCTCCTCCCCACCTGCAACCCGCTACCCTATATACCATTTTTAAGCTCCATAAAATCCGTTATTTTGTGCTTACAAATCCAACTACAAGAATCACAACTCCTAATATCAAAAAAATAAAAATCACAGCTCCAACCACCATTTTTCCCGGTGGTTGCGAAGAAGAAGAGAGGAGGAGGAAGAAGAAGAGAGCTGCGAATTATTATTTTTTTTGACAAATGAAGAGTTGCGATTTGGATGCTTGATTTATGGAAGGGGCGGCGGTGAGGAGGAGGAAGAAGGTGGCGGCCGGAAGAAGTCGCGTTTTCAAGTGGGGTGGGAGGAAGGTTGCTCAATTCGTGGGATGTGGGTTGCTCGATTCTGAGATGGGGAGCCGATTTGCAAGCGGGCGGCGGCGGTGGCTAGAAGTGGGGGTGGGGTGGGGGGCGGCTGGGAGAGGGAGAGGGATGGGGTGAAGATGAATTAGGTTTTGGTTTGGGGAAGAAGAGAGAGTGTTATTAAATTAATGGAGAGGGAAATAATTTTGGTAGTTAATTAATAAGGTAGGGTTTAATATTTTAAAAAGTTAAGGAACTAAAGTGTAGTTATGTAGTTTTTGTTATTTTTATGTGGTGCAAGAAGTGATATTGTGGTGTGTAAAAGTAAAAAAAAAGAAAATCAAATAATGAGTGCAAGTAGTAAATAGGGGTGCAAATAGAACCCCCTAAAACAATTGCCGTGGTCTTTTTTTTTGTGAACAATTCGCCCTTTTGTTGAAAACCTGCCATTTGAGAGACAAAAAAGTAACACTATTCATATTAACGGACCCCTCATATTTGAAGGGAGCCTTAACTTAATTTAGAGATGGGGAAGGTAATTGGGTGCCACTGTGATGATAAAGCTATGATGTTCTCCTATATGATATTTAAGGAAAAGAAAAAGGTGTCCATTGGGGTCACTCTTACCTTGTTATATCAGGTGAAGCCAAGAGGAAACTTTTGCAGAAAAACATTCCCTCTCAGCCAAAATTTGTTCCCGCCATCCTCCTTTTTTTTCCATTTCCTTCATCGATCAAACAACGGTTTCTAGAGCGGAAAAATTTCTGTGAATACACAACAGAAATCGATTATTTTTCATTTTAGGTTTGGGATTGGGTTTGTTCAAGAAATGCAGAAAAAGTTTGACATTTGACATTCTATTGCTTACCAATATTGAAATTACATTTCTTTGGATTTAGGTTGGAAATAAATTAGTTGAAGAAATTTGAACGGGATGAAGGGGAAATGTTGGGGCTTTTCATTTTTTCTTATACTCAATATCTCTGTCTACGGCTACTCTTTCTCCTATGTTTAATGTGAAGCGTTTTGGAGCCTGCTATATATGGGTAGAAGCATAGTCAAAATTTTCGTGAAATTTTCCTATTAAAGCATTAAATGGAAGATCTAAAGTGATATCTGCTATGCTGAATGCTATGTGTTGTTTTTTATGATGCAATTTGCAATCATTTCAATCCTGAATGCTGAATAGAGTCTGTATTCGCACTTGCAATCATTTTATAGTGCAATTTTAATCCTGAATGCTGAATAAATTTGCAATCCTTAATAAATTTTATGATGCTGTTTGCAATCATTTCATTTTATTTCAGTCATTTACATGCTTTTTAGTTGATGCTTGATATGTCTATATTCACTTAAGTAGTCTGCATGTTCTAACTCCATAATCTGAACCTATCAATGTAAGTATAGATGAGTCCATAATTTGATTCAATGTTATGGTCATTTCGAGAGCCTGATTTGGTTCGAGAGGCTTTCAGTCCTCTCGAACCTGTGCATGAAATGCCATGCTACTATTGCGAAACTGTTATGTTTAATGTTTGTATCCAGCAAGATTATGTTTAATCATGAATCTGTATGTTATTGGGAACTGAGAAATCTAGGAGGTCGTCTACTTTTTTTTTTTAGGCAGAGATCATCTACTTCGCAATTCACTAAAATCTGATGCTTTTTAAAGTGAAAAGTGTTACTCTTTTGGACAAATTTTATGCTCTTCATTTATACTGCAGTCATTTCATGGAGAACCTCTATGTTTTGGAAAATAAATATGCAAATAGGTGATTTTTTATTTTGAGCGTGTGTATGTGTAAGTACGTTCTCTATCGATCACATTCTTTATTTATGGTGTAATTTTTTGCAGTTTTTTCTTCAAGCTCAGTAATAGGAGCATAGTCATCTCTTCATGGATCAACCGCGGCCACCTTTCCCACATAACTTTCCTCCGTTTAGTCAAAATATAAACGACCCACTGACGCAGGAAAGCACGTTTAATTGGCCTCCTGGATTCGTTTTCCCCCTCCACCATTCCAACAAGCCCAAATAACACAAGCTGCATATACAGCTTATTTCAGACAGCTGCCATCAGATTATCAACTACCTACACAACATCCCATATCTGGTACACCACCCCATTCTACATACTTTCAGCCTTGGTTTCCAGCATCCCGCGGTGTTCAAAATCCTATAAATGTTGATGCGCCAATTGAAGCAAATTTAGTAAGAACTTCAACCGTGCCACCAAAAGTCACTAATAGAAATAACAAAAATTGGATTCATAATGAAGACAAGGTACTCTGTGAGGCTTGGGTGCAACGATCAGAGAATCCAATTATCGGTAATAACCAGACCGGCGAGAGTTTTTGGATGCACGTCTTTGAGGAGTTTTGTAATAAACAACCTAGAACAAAGCATACTAAAAAAAAAGCGTGGAAATCTGCCATCTCATGTATTAAAGCCGTAGCTGATACTGAGGCTAACATGATCATCCAAGTTCCACAGCTTAAGACAACTGAATTTTTAGATGATCAAATTATAAGGTTTAAGAAGTTGAAAGAATTTGAGATGGAGATTTATGGTATATTCTATACTATTGATGTTTTTCTTTCATACTAAAACAACTATTTCTTGTGTGTTTTAATATTCCATTTTTTTTTTTTTCTAGCGGTTCTACGGTTGGAGTACTCCTCGGGAGGAAGTGCATCCGGACAGATGAACCATGACAGGGGTAATATGGATCCTATTAACCTTGAAAATAGGTTTAGTGTGTCAAGTGATTCCGGTGAGGAAGATTGATGGTCCTTTGAAAGATTACTGTCGGTGCTACATGCTAAACTTTGGTGGTCTTTTTGTTAAGACCAGGAAAAGATTACAACAAAAAAAAGGCAAAATATATTGATATGGTTAGGTTTGTTAGTTGAGATGAAAGAGAAAATTTTTTTATTGGGGATTGTATAGAGGTTGATTATTGGAGTGAAATTTTTTTGGGGTTGTGAAAAATTATAACTGAAATGGAAAACGATGTATCTGGAGGGTGTGATCGGAGGCAAGTGAGCTATAGTGTGACATTCTCTCTTATTTGTTGTACCAACTATTATTCACTAAGTGATGACACAGACCATTGCCAATGCTATAAGGGACCAACAAAAACTTAAAAAATGACATTATTATTTTTTTTCTCTTGTCCTCAATTTTTTAAAAATCCGTATCTTTTTACTTAGACCTCCGATGATCATAATTTTTTCATCATTATTCATATTTTTTCTTCCACTTTATTCTGTTACCCGGTATGATATTTTTTCAACAAAATTTGTGAAATTCAAATTATTGTACAATACTTCATCGTGAATGCAATGACACTGCATACAATGGATGCAGTGACACTGAGTTGAAAATGCAATATAATTTTAAAAAACCAAAACACCATTTATTACGCATGAAGTGACGCTGCATACAATGGATGCAGTGGCACTAAGTTGAAGATACAATGTCATTCTAAAAAACCAAAATATCATTTATTACGCATGCAGTGACACTGAGTTGCAGATACAATGTCATTTAGGGATGACAATGGGTACGAGTGAGTGGGATTGGCAGTATTCATATCTTACCCGTCGAAAAATTTCCTTACCCATAACCTACTCATTACCCATGTGGGTAGAAATTTCAAATCTATACCCTCCTCATGTGGATATTCACGGGTCAATGGATATCCATGAATATTTGATTTATTCTTAACTAAACACCTCAATTTTATAAAATGAAGAAAGAGAATTTCAGTTGGCAACACAAAAATGTTTCACTCACCATAAAGTTTGTTTGATTTTTTTATCCTATGACACCACAAGATTGCTTTTGTCACACATCATTAAAAACGTAGTCTTGTATAAATGTCATATGAATTTATGTTCATCTTATTTTATAAACTAAGGTCAGTGTTTCAAACAATATCCATCATTGTCACCTCATATGAAGCTTTTATAATTTTAGAAACGTCCTAACAAAGGATGTTTTTTATTTTGAAATAATCATACGAAATGCCGTGTCATGTAGTAATTTATGTAATGCTTTGAGTAATTGTGGTGCACGAAGCTGTTTTGGGATATCTATAGAATCTCATTTCCCAAGAAGAAAAATATAACCCCTTTAAAGAAAACCATGTCGTAAATCAGAACATTGACACCGAGTAATAAAAAAAAGCACATTTTACCCTTTAAAAAAATCAGACATTGACATAGATAGACAACTTCAAGTTATAAAATAAGGTTAAAAAAAGTATTAAAATACCGGCCATAAAAACAATTTTGCAGTCAAATCAATTACTAACTTAATGAAGGAAAATACTTGTGTGGAGAGGAAATTTTAAGGTAAAGTGTGTTAGGAAATCACTAGTTTAACGCAGCAGAATTTAAAATTTGATTTCCTTTTCTAGATCGTTCTTCGTTTAATGCAATAAACACGTTAAGTAGTTTGACGGTTATACCTTAGATGATCTATAAGATCGTCGCTTTGACCGCCAACGGAGAGTAGTTCAATACGCAAGCCGTCCACGCGTCCGGCCTCTATCGCTAATCCACACGAACCCCTTGCCGGAATCCTCCTTGGATTGCTATCGGAAAAACTCCACCGCTAGACCGGACCTTTTTCTTCCTCAAACTCACTCACTATGGAAGGCTCTCTATTTTACACAAGAATTATGAACTCTTGCAATTGTGTTGTACCAAAAGAGCTTGACACTCACCTCTTATTTATAGTGATAAGTGGCGCCCCATTAGTATGTAGGAGAAGAAAACTTTTTTTCCAATAAAATAAGGAAATTCAACTAGATTGATTTATCTCTTTAATTATAATTTATTTTGCCAATATCATATATTGATTATAATTATCTTATTACCATAAATCTATTTTTTCAAAATCAATTAATATCTTATATTAATATTATGGCAATCTTATTAATTAAAGTGCACAATCCAAGTGTATCTCATACACTTAAATGTGGCGCCCCATATGCCAATAAATTGGCTTCCGGAATATTCTTTAATTAATCTAATTTATATATAATTAATATCTTGTATTTTATTTATTCATAATAAATAAATACCACCATATTAATTTACCACTATAACCTTTATAGTCTAGAGATAAACTTTCCTTATTCGGTTATCAACTATAACCGCATTTTAATCCGACTCGATGTTCATATGTGTGTGACCCGATAGGCTTCCGAATATGTTGGCCGTAGACACAAAGTGCAATTTACTAAAATGCCCTTCATACCTAACGATCACGGGATAGCGTCTAGCAACACACCGTGACCTCCAATCATCGGAAGAGTCAAAAGAAATGACTACTACCTTTCATGTGAAGCAGTTACCGTGTAACTTACAATCCTATCGCTATAATAATATCCATACGATCGTATCTCGAGTGTCAATACATTAACGATCGTATCTTATAATCTGGATATCATGCTCTCTCGGAATAACACATTTACTCCCACTTTGCAAAGATTCTCGAGAGCTAGACGTTCCTTATAAGAAGGCCATTTCGGATATTCGATCCCAATCATAGGATAAGCGATTCCCGGACGACCAATCATGTATACTCCGCATGCTTCAATATCATACCCAATCACTACCGCATGATCGCCCCGTGGTTAGGAGAAATCTCAATAGTGTCAAAGCATGACAATCCACACCGTGATGCCATGAAGACTCGGGTCAAAGGATAATTACACAACCGCCACATAGTGTGACACTTAATGTAAGTGGGTCGATCCTAACGTCGCATTCTCTAATACACGTCCACGCATGCGGTCCAAGTGTCTCTACACTTTGATAGACGAAATCTATCCCTACCTTCTAAAAGATAGAAGACATCCAATACGTGCTAGTCTCGAATATACTATCAATGTCCCATTTGATAATATGTAAGACTAGAGACTTTTAAGTACCAACCTTGTTATAGTGATTAGAGATCTCATCAACCATAATCACTATCATGGTTTCTCTATCACAGATTGATACTAGGGACGTTACTATATATATACCACAAATAATATGAAGATAAACAATATATAATAACATAAGTGCTTTCATTAATCATAATAAAGTTATTACATGAACTAAATAGACTGTAAATGACCCGACCCGGCCGGATCCGGTCCAACCCGATTGGGTTTAGGACACATTTCCAACAAACTCCCACTTGGCCTAAAGCCAATCACCCATATGCCTAAGCCCGTGCAAGTGAACATGTTTCTCATGCTTAGCTTGAGACAATGCCTTGGTTAACGGATCAGCTATGTTATCATCCGTGTGGACTTTCTTTATCTTTACATCTCCTCTATCTACTATCTCTCTAATCAAGTGATAGCGCCTTAGCACATATTTGGACTTCTGATGAGACATTGGTTCCTTTGACTGAGATATCACTCCATTATTATCACAGTACAGAGGCACTAGACCTTCAATGGAGGGAACCACACCAAGTTCAGTTTTGAACTTCTTCATCCAAACTGCTTCCTTTGCCGCCTCCGAGGTCATGCTATGTATTCGGCTTCATTGTAGAGTCCGCATGAGTCTCCTGCTTGAACTCTTCCACCACCGCCCCGCCGTTAAGCGTGAAAACAAATCCAGTTGTGACTTAAAGTCATCCTTGTCGGTTTGGAAACGGCATCTGTGTAACCTCGTAATACTAAATCATCATTCCCAAAACCAGGAACATATCCCTGAAATGCGTCTCAAGTACTTGAGGATATTCTTGACAACAATCCAGTGACCATCACCTGGATTGGTGACACCTACTAGTCATACTAAGAGGGTGCAGACATCCGGTCTTGTGCATAACATGGCATACATGATGGACCCGATTGCCGAAGCATAAGGGACCTTACTCATTTGTGCCCTTTCCTCCTCTCGTCTTAGGACTCATTCCTTCGACAGTAGACCCCATGTGACATGGGCGGCAATCCTTTCTTGGGCGCTCCATGCCGAATCTCTTCACAGATCTTGTCTATATAGGTGGATTACGATGGACAGGACAAGCAACCTTTTAGATCTATCTCTATAGATCTTTATTCCTAGAATATAAATTTGCATCACCCAAGAACTTCATTGAGAAGTTCTTGGATAACCAACTTTGACTGATTGTAACATAGGCACATCATTTCCTATGAGCAATATGTCATCTACATAAAGCACTAAGAACACAATGGCACTCCCACTAACCTTCTTGTAAACACAGGGCTCATCTTCGTTCTTGATGAAATCAAAGCTGTTTGATTATCTCATCAAAGCGAAGATTCCAACTCCGAAAGCTTGCTTTAATCCATAAATGGATCTTTGCGGTTTACACACCATCCTGGCGTCATTGGTTGTCTTTGTGTCATATACACTTCCTTAGACAGGTTCCGTTAAGGAAAATTTGTTTTCACATCCATCTGCGATTTTGTAATCATGGTATCTTTGCAATAGCAAGCAAAATTCTAATGGATTTTAACATGGCAGCAAAGCAGAAGGTTTCATCATAGTCAACTCCTTGTCTTTGCTTATAACCTTTTGCCACTAACCTAGCCTTGTTGGTAGTCACGTTACCGTCCATGTCGGTCTTTCTCTTAAAGACCCATTTACACCCTATGGGAACTATTCCCTCAGGTGGATCAACTAAGTTCCAAACTTGGTTGTCTTTCATGGATTCCATTTCAGAATTCATGGCTTCCAGCCATTTCTCTTTGTCATGCCTTAATAGCACTTTCTCATAAGTTCTAGGGTCCTCATCTTCCATGAGATACACGCCAGTGTACCTTTCAGGTTCACGGCGTTCCCTGGTGGATCTTCGAGGTGCTAGTGTGTCCACGGTAGAGGCTGGTGTCACACCTGTGTGTGGCAAGTCCTCTACTTCCATCAACTGACTATTATCCGTAAGTGGTTCTCGAATTTCTTCAAGATCAATTTTACTCCCACTGACCCTATCCAGAATAAACTCTTTCTCCGAGAAAGTGGCGATCCGGCAACAAACACCTTTTGTTCCTCGGGATGGTAAAATTGGTACCCTTTGGCTTCCCTAGGATATCCCACAAATAGACATTTGTCAGACCTGGGCTCTAATTTGTCAGGCATCATCCGCTTCACGTAAGTCGGACAACCCCAAGGTTTTAGATGACCCAGGCTTGGTTTTCTCTTGGTCCATACCTCGTACGGCGTAGAGTCAACCGTCTTTGATGGAACTCGGTTCAGTGTATAGGATGGGGTTTCTAGAGCATACCCCCAAAATGATTTTAGGAGAACTGCATAGCTCATCATGGATCACACCATGTCTAACAAGGTGCGGTTCCTCCTCTCAGATACGCCATTCATTTGTGGCGTCCCGGGAGGGGTCCATTCAGGTAGAATCCCATTCTCCTTCAAATAATCTTGAAACTCTCCATCTAGGTATTCTCCACCTCGATCGGATCGAAGTGTTTTGATTTCTTTACCTAGTTGTTTCTCCACATCACTTCTGAATTCCTTGAACTTTTCAAAGGCTTCAGACTTATACTTCATTAAGTATATATAACCATAGCGAGAATGGTCATCAGTGAAGGTGATAAAATAAGAGTATCCTCATTTGGCTTGAATTGTCATTGGGCCACACACATCAGTATGTATGAGCTCAAGCAATTCATTTGATCGTATCCCTTTGCCACTAAAAGGTGACTTTGTCATCTTGACAAGTAAACAAGCTTCACATACGTCAAACGATTCGTAATCGAATTGATCCACCATTCCATCTTTATGGAGTTTGGAGACGCGATTCTTATTTATATGGCCAAGTCTACAATGCCATAAGTAGGATTCATTCAAGTCATTTGTTTTAGCTTTCTTGTTATTTATATTAAGTACGTCAACATTCATATCTAATATGTAGAGACCATTGCTAAGTATGCCAGTACCATAAAAGATTCCATCACGTGAAAAAGAACAACATTTATTCTCAAGCGTAAATGAAAAACCATCAACATCTAATGCAGAAATGGAAATAATGCTCTTCGTAAGAGCAGGAACAAAATAACAGTTATTAAGTTCTAGTACTAGCCCACTGGGCAATGAAAGAAAATAAACTCCTACGGCCGGTAGCAAAGAACACTTGCTCCATTTCCAACGCGTGGGTCCACCTCTCCTTTCCTCGGATCTCTAGTTCTTCTTAGTGCTGCATATTCGTACAAATATGAGAACCACAACCAAGATGTATCTAATACCCGGTGGTTAGACTTAGAAGAAGCAATATTGATCTCAATCATAAATATACACAAGTCGAAGCATCAAAATGCTTCTTCTTGGTACTCAAGAAGCTTTTGCGCTTTCTCCTCCAATGTCCGGTCTCACCGCAATGGAAGCAAGCATCCTTGGATTTGTCTTTCGCTATCTTAGGCGTTGGCTTAGGTGCGACCTTCGCCTTCTTGGACTTTTTTCTCGGCTTTTGCCTTGCCCTTTGCTTGAAGTGACCAAAGAACACTTGCTTTCCCTTCCCCACGCGTGCCCTCGGCGAGTCTTCAACATGTTCAATAACTCCGCAGAGAGCAATCTATCTTGTTCATATGATAGTTCATCACGAATGCGAGAATGAATCAGGTAGAGATGGCAGAATCAAGTCAATACTCAACTCTCATTCCAACTTGTGGCCCGACTTCCCAAGCCTCTCTATGTACCCGATCATTTTAAGCACGTGTGACCCCACAAAGCCAGTCCCAGATGCCATCTTACAACTAAATAGGGCCTTGAGACCTCGTACCTCTCGGTCGAGGCGAGAAGCATAAAGTTCCTTCAGGTGGACCATGATAGAGTAGGCGTCCATAGACTCATCTTTGTTTTGCGCATTCGGTGTCATAGAAGCAAGCATGATACATGTAGCATCAGTACTGTCAGAAAAGTGCTTGTTGTATTTCTCGACAACATCTGCAGCCAAACCCTCAGCGGGCTTTTCCGGTAGGGCCTCGTCCAAGACATAGCCAATCTTCTCGTGCCTCAAAACGATTTTGAGGTTTCTTTCCCAATCGAGAAAATTTGTCTCGTCAAGCTTGTTTTCGATGATAAAACAAAGGTTCAATTTATTTTGACATTTTCTACAACAATAAATAAAGATAGAATAAGTAAAAGCTCATATATAAAAAACCCTAAATTTGCACTTAATAACTCTATAAGGTTTTTACTCCCACTAGCCAACTATTCCCTATTGGCTTTCAAGAAAATAATTCCTTTAGTGGGCAAGATCCCATTGAACTACCCCGACCCCCAACTTTGGCTGATGGGCCGAAAATAATTAAATAGGTGGACAACGATTTGTCGATCGTATCTCATACGATTCTTGTTGTTTGACCAGTCAACTCTTTGACAATATTTCATCTTATGAAAATAGCCAAACCCTTGCCTCTAAAATCCAAACGACCCCACTTTGGCTGGTGGCCGAGAGAATTCTTAGTCGAGTCTTAACCCCAATATTCATGAGATCTCTTTCGATCATATCTCGAAAACGACGATATACCCGAGGTAGGTCAACCCCCGCTTTGGCTGGTGAGTTGGGTCCAAACAAGGGCTCTTCACCGTCGTTATAATATGGGGAGGCAATTCCGACTTGATTTTTGACGTGGGAATAATTTTAAATTAATTCACTTAATTAATTTGGTTTAATTATGGTCTCATCTACTATGTGCATATTACTACTATATCACATAAAGTAAAACATACACAACATTCCGCGCACAAAATAACCGGTATGATCATGGACTTTTCCTAGGTGCGGTTTTGAATACAAACTGACGAAACCGCGGGTCACAAACTAAGGGTATCTGCAACCGCCAATAGGATCTTTATTGCTGTACGCCAATGAGTTCTTTATCTCTCCTTGGTTTTCAACTTCTTGCTCCATTCTTGTTACATAATAAATAATTACACCCGCCGCACACGGGGGGAGCTAACGGGAATGGGATAATTGCAAAAAGTAAACTAGGTCACGTTCTTCATAACGGCCTAGGACAATTTTTTTTCAAAAAACCAACATAAAGAAAACATTCCCATCTATCCTATTGGTCGAGTCCATGATCAATCGGGGTCCATATAATCACATTATATCTACACATCTAATCCATACAATTTTATCTTATGAAAAAGATTAAATTCTAATTTTAACTACTCATGCGTCTTTATTTTATCACGTCAAATAATTAAATAACTTTTAATTAATTATATGACTTAATCGAAAATTAAAATTAACATTTAATTTTAAATCGATTTTAATTTTAATTAAATTTGAACTATTCAAAATAAAATTAAAATCATAAAGTCTCCTATTTGTTTCCTTCCCAAAACTAAATTTGGCTTAGGCCTGGCCACTTTCCAAAATCAAAATTTTGGAGCGCTGGCTGAAAGCTGCTTTTTACAAATCAAATATTTGAAAAGGCTGGGCTATTCCAAATCAAATATTTGGAAAGGCCAAATTATTTTAGTCTAGGCACAGCCACTTTCCAAAATCAAAATTTTGGAAGTGGCTGAAACTAGGTCTTTACAAATCAAATATTTGAAAAGGGCCTAGGCCTATTCCAAATCAAATATTTGGAAAGGCCAAATAATTTTGGTTTAGGCCTGTCCACTTTCCAAAATCAAAATTTTGGAAGTGGCCTAGGCCTTTTACAAATCAAATATTTGAAAAGAGCCTTGGCCTATTCCAAATCAAAATTTGGAAAGGCCAATATGCCATATGGTTTCCCAATGGTCCAAACTATTTGAACCATTGGTTGGCCATGTGACACAACTAAACAAACGAGATATCTATGCACAATAAAATATCACAAAATGAAAAAGGGTTGATCTCCCCCATTGGAAGAAGGGAGCCGACGGACGGCAGCCCGAAGACCACCGTTGCCGCCGCCGCCGAGGGATGGGGGCGCCGCCAGTCGGCCGACCCCCATAAACCCTTTTTTGTTTTAACGTTTCGTGATTTAAATCTTGCATCTATCGATTAAATACTACGCAATTAATTTATGCTTATTGCTTAAGCTCGAAGTCTGTCTCTGATACCATTGTTAGGAAATCACTAGTTTAACGCAGCGGAATTTAAAATTTGATTTCCTTTTCTAGATCGTTATTCGTTTAATGCAATAAACACGTTAAGTAGTTTGACGGTTATACCTTAGATGATCTATAAGATTGTCGCTTTGACCGCCAACGGAGAGTAGTTCAATGCGCGAGCCGTCCACGCGTCCGGCCTCGATCGGTAATCCACACGAACCCCTTGCCGGAATCCTCCTTGGATTGCTATCGGAAAAACTCCGGCTGCTAGACCGGACCTTTTCTTCCCTCACAAACTCACTATGGAAGGCTCTCTATTTTACACAAGAATTATGAACTCTTGCAATTGTGTTGTACCAAAGAGCTTGACACCCACCTCTTATTTATAGTGATAAGTGGCGCCCCATTAGTGTGTAGGAGAAGAAAACCTTTTTTCCAATAAAATAAGGAAAATCAACTAGATTGATTTATCTCTTTAATTATAATTTATTTTGCAAATATCATATATTGATTATAATTATCTTATTACCATAAATCTATTTTTTCAAAATCAATTAATATCTTATATTAATATTATGGCAATCTTATTAATTAAAGTGCACAATCCAAGTGTATCTCATACACTTAAATGTGGCGCCCCATATGCCAATAAATTGGCTTCCGAAATATTCTTAAATTAATCTAATTTATATAAAATTAATATCTTGTATTTTATTTATTCATAATAAATAAATACCACCATATTAATTTACCACTATAACCTTTATAGTCTAGAGATAAACTTTCCTTATTCGGTTATCAACTATAACCGCATTTTAATCCGACTCGATATTCATATGTGTGTGACCCGATAGGCTTCCGAATATGTTGGCCGTAGACACAAAGTGCAATTTACTAAAATGCCCTTCATACCTAACGATCACGGGATAGCGTCTAGCAACACACCGTGACCCCCAATCATCGGAAGAGTCAAAAGCAATGACTACTACCTTTCATGTGAAGCAGTTACCATGTAACTTACAATCCTATCGCTATAATAATATCCATACGATCGTATCTCGAGTGTCAATACATTAACGATCGTATCTTATAATCTGGATATCATGCTCTCTCGAAATAACACATTTACTCCCACTTTGCAAAGATTCTCAAGAGCTAGACGTTCCTTATAAGAAGGCCATTTCGGATATTCGATCCCAATCATAGGATACGCGATTCCCGGACGACCAATCATGTATACTCCGTATGCTTCAATATCATACCCAATCACTACCGCATGATCGCCCCGTGGTTAGGAGAAATCTCAATAGTGTCAAAGCATGACAATCCACACCGTGATGCCATGAAGACTCCGGTCAAAAGGATAATTACACAACCGCCACATAGTGTGACACTTAATGTAAGTGGGTCGGTCTAACGTCGCGCATTCTCTAATACACGTCCACGTACTGTCCAAGTGTCTCTACACTTTGATAGACGAGATCTATCCCTACCTTCTAAAAGATAGAAGACATCCAATACGTGCTAGTCTGAATATACTATCAATGTCCCATTTGATAATATGTAAGACTAGAGACTTTTAAGTACCAACCTTGTTATAGTGATTAGAGATCTCATCAACCATAATCACTATCATGGTTTCTCTATCACAGATTGATACTAGGGACGTTACTATATATATACCACAAATAATATGAAGATAAACAATATATAATAACATAAGTGCTTTTATTAATCATAATAAAGTTATTACATGAACTAAATAGACTGTAAATGACCCGACCCGGCCGGATCCGGTCCAACCCGATTGGGTTTAGGACACCATTCCAACAAAGTGACGGGTGAAACGTTCAGAACCACACATTTTAAATACAGAATGAAACTGTGTGGTTGTGGTGTCTCCACATGGTGCCTCCACACGTGTGGAGACACCACACAAGCAACTCAAATGTATTAATCAATAGCAGTCAAAAAAAAAGATATTAACAATTTCAAGACAATACATAAGGTTTTCAATCGTCAACACTCATAGTATAGTTTCTTTTGAATAATATGTATCTTTAATGAAAAATGATTGAAAATAAATAGAAATCAATGGCATAGCCAAAATATCTCTACCAATATTTGTAGTCGCGAATATTTGATTTCTGATCATTTAAGAGTACCAGACTTAACATATATTGAAAACCATTATCATTCAAAAGGTGGACCTATAAATTTTGTTCGGCAGGGTCCGTAGTTTAGGATCCGAAATATTTGTCTATAGGTAAATGTAGAGTTTTCTTATTTTTAGTGGAGTCCGCGGACTCCAATTAGTAACACTTGCATCCGCACTTGTTTCAAATAGTTGTAAAGTCCCACATCAGTAAAGTAATGCTCTACTCAGCCTCATATTAGTGTGAGACATAAAGATCTTGTCAACTTGGGTCAGCCCCTTTAAGACCAAGCGAGGACGACGGTCTAAGTAGTTGATCGGATCATTTATGACTCATTTAGCGCTACCAGACCTGGGGTCTGGGGCGTTATAGAATGGTAGCAGAGCACAAAGTAACACTGTTGCGTAGAACTTAAACTCTTAGGAGGTGATCTAGTTTTTTTTGGATTGTAAGATGAGAATTTTGGAGCAAGACCTTTTAAGTGTTGACCCCATATAAGTTAGTCTATTAAGCAATTAAAGCATGTAAGGTAGGAATCTCTCAACCAAATCATGTCACCAAAGACTAAGTGTAAATCCCTTTAATTAAAGCTTTGGGATCGAAGTCTTAAGTTTACACCTCAATATCAAAGCCTACCTTTTGACTTGGCCAGTCTTTTCAGAGAATGATACCTGACTCAACTCTACAAATCCTCCAGTTTCTCTATTCACTGTTGCTTGCTTTGTGTTTATCAAATCTCTTTGGCCTTAACTTGTTCGAGATGGGTTCCACACGAACCCACAATACAATTCAATCGTTTCCATGTGCTTCTCATTCATTTCAATTACTTGTGTTAAAGGTTCCTTACTTTGACACACGGTTTCCATCACCCTTGTGGTTAACATTACGTAACACGGGTGAATGATTTTTGTTTCCGTATTTTTCCTCCACGTAAAACCGTTTCCCATGCTAAAAAAAATTGAAAATTTGCAACCATATATAAAACTTTCTTTTCTACAATTTCTCTTTTTACATCAACTCGATAATCAACATGGATTTTTCAGAAAGTTCATGTCAATGTTGAACACTCTGTCTAGAAAATCTGCAGTGGCACTTTAACTTTTTCTTCTGTTTTGAACAGGCTAAGAAACTCTAAATAACCTGAATTTTGGATATGTTGGAGACAACACTTTTATCTACCATCTTCCTTTTGGAATCAAGGTCCAATTCCTCTTCGTTTGATCGCAATCTGCAATTCAAATTAGTGTTTACTAATCTGGAAATTTTGACAGCTTGTGCACTCGGCAAAAATAAATGTTTTTGACGACTCCTTCTCATTTTCAAATATTCTAATATTTTGTTATAGCATCTAGGATATAGGTCAGCAAGAGGAGTAAAGTATGTCATTCCATTGATTGCAAGGTCTGAGATAGTTGATGAGATTATGAAGAAATAAGATGAGGATCCAGTTATGGTTTGGTAAAAGCGGCCAGAACCAAACCATCCAGTGGTTACGGGTTAGATAAATATGCATAGCAACCTTTTGCATGAAAGATCGACTTTGTGTTCCGAATTTGGGAGATTTGAGGAAGACAATGATGAATGAAGCCCACAAGATAGCGTTTGCAGTTCGTCCCAGGGCAACCAAGATGTATAGAGATTTGAAACAATACTACTGGTGGCCTTCTATGAAGTTAGAGATAACAGAGTTTGCTTACAACAATAGTTACCATGCCAGTATCCAGATGCCACCATTTGAAGATCTATTTGAAAGAAAGTGTAGAACACCAGTTTTCTGAGATGAAGTGGGACAGAGATAAATTACAAGACTAGAGTTGATATAGCAAGCCAAAGAAAAGATTGAAGTGGTTCGTCACAACCTCCAGATGGCTCAAGACAGGCAGAAGAGTTGGGCAGATGTACGGAGAAGACCGCTAGAGTTTGCAGTTGTAGATAAAGTGTATCTAAAGGCGTCTCCAGTGAGAGGAGTAAGACGGTTGAGGTAGACATGCAAGTTAAGCCCTAGATATGTAGGTCCTTTGGTGACCTTAGCTAAAGTAGGGCCTTTAGCATACCGTTTCGAGTTACCGAAATTCTTTTCACGAGTGCATAATACTTTCATGTGTCAATGTTAAAGAAATGATTAACCGACATTGATGTGGAGGAAAGAATTAACCTTGACATGGTTAAAGAGAACTTGACCTATAAATAAGAGCCGGTTTGTATTTTAGAGAGAAAGGTGACGAAGGTCAAGAATGAAGAGGTTCAGTTCATCTTGGTTCAGTGTGTTAGGAAATCTACGCGGGAATGCAGCGGAATTTAAAATTTTATTTCCTTTTAAACAGGATCGACTTCGTTTAAGCAACAAGCATAAAAGAAGTAGACAAAAGAATACCTTGGTTGATCCAATTGGATCGACGCTTTGTCTACGGTTGTAGTTTCTGCACGAAGCCGCCTGAAGATGTCTAAATCGTCACGGGTGTCCTTGCGGTGTATAGATGGTGGATATCTGGCTGTATTTAAGGTGTGGTGTTACTCCGGCGGGTGGTGGTATGGAGAGAGTTAGAATGGAGAGAGCTTTGGCTTGCAAGTATAGTGTGTATTTCATATATCTCATCCTCTTCTAGTTTACAATGACCACCCCTTTTATAGAGGGGGGTAACTTAGGGAATAAGTAATCTATTAGACATTCCACTAACAGAGATAGGTTTAACTTAGATATTTAAGTAAGACGAAATATCTAAGATACAAGTGGGGAAAAGATCTTGATCAACCGGCGGCCATCTCTCTGAGGTCGCAAGGAGCAAGCCTTTTCCTGCCTCGTCCCCTTGGCGCCCCTTCTTGACTTGCCTGGGGCCGCAAAAGCCTTGGTCGCGGCGAGGTGAGACACGCGATGGCGCCTCTGCTGCGATCTCTTCGTCATGCCGGAGGATGGCGCGATGGGTTGTCTCCCCTTTGTTGAGGTGGTGGAATTATTTATATCCATCAATGGCCCCTACTCCGTGCTTTAATGATATTCCCCGAGGATATGAAGGATGGAGTAATTATCAACACCTTTTATGGCCTCGTCGTCGGATCGACTTGTACACTTAGGGCCGTGCTTTCAAAGCATGCGACCTCAAAGTAACTTTGGGTCGGTTTTGCGGCCTGGTAAATGCGATGCGACTTGTTCGCTAAGGGCCGTGCTTTCAAAGCATGCGACCTCAAAGCAACTCTGGGCCTATTTTTTGCGACCTTGTCGCCTGATGCGACTTGTTCGCTAAGAGCCGTGCTTTCAAAGCATGCGACCTCAAAGCAACTCTGGTCTATTTTTGCGACCTTGTCGTGCGATGCGACTTGTTCGCTAAGAGCCATGCTTTCAAAGCATGCGACCTCAAAGCAACTCTGGGCTGTTTTTGCGACCTTGTCGTGCGATGCGACTTGTTCGCTAAGGGCGTGCTTTCAAAGCATGCGACCTCAAAGCAACTCTGGGTCTATTTTTTGCGACCTTGTCGTCGATGCGACTTGTTCGCTAAGAGCGTCTTTCAAAGCATGCGACCTCAAAGCAACTCTGGGCTGTTTTTGCGACCTTGTCGCCTGATGCGACTTGTTCGCTAAGGGCGTGCTTTCAAAGCATGCGACCTCTAAGCAACTCTGGGCTGTTTTTTGCGACCTTGTCGTCGATGCGACTTGTTCGCTAAGGGCGTGCTTTCAAAGCATGCGACCTCAAAGCAACTCTGGGCCTGTTTTGTGGGGCGAGGTCGTCAATTGTGGCTGACGTCAGCCCTCTAGGTTTTCCTCTGCGGAATGATGCGGCCGTTTCAAAGAATCGCCTGGTAGTTGCGTGGGTCTTGATAGGGCGCCTTTTAGTATTTCAAAACCGACAACCGCCGCCTAATCTGAACCGTTGGATGAAGCGTTCCCAACCGTCGATTGTGACCCCTTGCCTATATAAAGCTTTCGCTCCTCACCCTTCACACTTTTAGCGTTTCTTACTTTCTCCGTTGCTTGCTGTTTTAGAATTCTCAAGTTTTTGGCGAGCTTTTGAAGGTTCAACGGCGTTCTGCGCAGTGGTTCTAGGATTTCACGGTTCTTTTGAAGATTCGGCTACCTCCTTGAGTATTTCCCGATTTTACGCGGTTTTCCAATCTTTCTCGACAAATCGTAAGAAATCCTTTCATCAACTTGTTTACTCATCCATCCTGCCTTGTTTTTCCATACATATCAATTTGTCATTCTTTTGCTATGGAGATGCAACATTGCCTTGTTTCCGATTAAAACGGGATTTTCTGAGGAGAGATTATAGCTTTCTGGGAAAATTGGGGTTTCACCCGCTCCCCTGCTATCCTCTGTAATTTTATTTGCGATCTCTTGCAAAAACGGAGGAGGCGGTATTGAAGTGGGTGCGATCACCTTCCTGGGCTAATTTATTATTATACCAGGTCTGAAAGCTCCACCTTTTTCCTCCCTTGTTTTTGCAGGATGTCGGGGAATGATTATTCTGGCGACGACTCTACGGAAAGGGAGGTTTATGATTATGCTGAGGATGACCCCATATTATCTGCGGCCTCGGTTGGCGATCTACGGGCGAGGTTGAAGTGGAAAGTACTCGCGCGAGATATTGGCGAGATTATCTGGCGATGAGGTCGCTACTATAGATGCCGACCCTTTTGAATTGGAGGCCTTCGTCTTTGCTAGAAATCCGCGCGTGAGCGAACCTTAAGGAGAAGGCTCGGGCTCAAAAAGTCTCCCACTGCTCATGGGTTTGAAAAGATCGCGTCCCGGTCGAAGGACAAAGCTGCGGTCCCGAGTACTAGCGGCGCTCCCGACCACGGCGAAGCTTATGTTCAAGGCGCGCAGATTCACGAGTTAATGGGGTCCATGAGGATGAAAATGCTGAATTGCCTCGGAAGGATATCTCGGAGGCCCGCAAAAAGAAGAAGAAGAAAAGTTGCGAGCCAAACCATGACGGTTGGTGAGGCGCGCCGCGGCGATACCCAGTCGAAGAGCTCTCGTCCTAACAATCCTGAAGCTATGCCGAGAGTTTGCGATCATGGCGGCGTATGAGAAGGACGTTGATAAGAAATGGTCCCGGCTGTGCAAGAGCAGCGATCTCAACAGGACCATTAATAGCATATTCGGTATCGACACCAGTGTGTATCGGTTTTCTTTTTTCGATTATAAGAAAGAGTCCGATAAGTTTAAACCCGGGGACCATAAGGATTACGTAAGTGCGCGTCGCTCCGAGGACACCCTTATTCTCCACTTCCATCATTTGTGTGCGGGTCTGAGACCGCCTTTCGATCCTTTCTTTGTGAAGATCTGCAAGGAGATTGCAGGCGCTTCCCTCTGATTTTGCCGCGGGGCTATTATCCAGGTTGATGGCCTTTACCGTTATGTGCCGGATTCTGAAGATCGAGCCGACGTTGACTTTACTGGGGCAATTTTATTCCTTCTGTGGGACGTCTATTCCTGGACAAGTCTCCCTGAGGGCGAAGACTCCCCGCCTACTATTCCCGCTTCCCAATAAGTTTCACAAGTGGGGGCAGCGGGTGCTTAAAGTCGAGTCGAAGGTAGGTTGGCCTTTTCCTAGGCCAGAAGTTCGCGGAGGCAAATCCACGCTTTTAATCCTCGACCCCCCTGTGAGTGGCGGCGCTACGTAAAGGCGTGACATTAATTCGATCCGGACGGGCGGCGCCATCTCGGAGAAATATTTCTTGGGTTGAACTTCTTGATCTGGCCGAGCCTTTTGTATGTATGGCGGGCCTAGTGGGCAGGGGGAATGCCGCGCCTTTGGTACGAATGGGACCTGAGAGCTGCGATCCGGACTGGGTTGGTGGTTGTCATATCAACAAATGTTTCCCCTCCGAGTGCCCGGAATGCGGGGGCGATCCTATACTTAGGCCGCTTTGTAACTTTCTTTGTCCACTTGTATTTATTTGTAAATGTTCGTTTTGTTTTGTTGGGCTCTAAACCGCTTTCTTTTTGTAGGCATGGATCCAAATGCTCGCAGGGCTCACCGTAACAAGCTTAATGCGGAGGCAGACAAGGCGACCAATGCTTTAGACAGGAGGCTCAAGAAAGCTCTAGGAGAGAGTGCCCCGCTCTGTGGACGCCTCGGTTGTCGAAGAGACACCTAACCCGGAGGCTGCGACATCATCTGCCCTTGTTGCGAGTCCAGGTCAGGCTGGTGCCTCGAAAAAGACTCATCTCCCTGCCAAAGAGTCGCACGGCGTAAAGCGGCCTCAAACAGAGAAAGCGAAGGATGATCGCCTACCCAAACGGTCCGCTCCCAGTCCGGTACATCTTGAAGAGGCTGAAATTCCTGTGGAGAAGAGCGCGCCCTCTGAGACACTGCCACCAAAAGCTTTGCCTCGAGGCTACACTGGGAAAGAGGCCCTCTGGTTGGATCCGAGCTTCACCCAGGGTCTCGACCTGTCCAAAGCTCGCCAGATTGGCGAAGCAATCGCCGATGTGATTCCTCTAGGGCCACTTCCCTTTGACTGCTCTGATACTGTTCAAGTGGAGATTGGTCGGGGCATATTAGCCCGCTTTGCGGCTCAAGACAACTCTCCGCCTCAAGATGAGATTGCTGAAATTAGAGATCTCGATGGCGATTCGAGACTTCTTTGCTTCTCTGGTAAGACCAGTTTTTTTTTTTTTTTTTTTTTTTTTTGCTAATCGCCTCTGTTTTCCGCACTCGGTGCTCGTTTAAATAAGTGCCTTGAGGCCGGCCGAGAGCGCGAGGCGAGGTGAAAAAAAGTAACGGCGCAATTGGGGCGATCGTGATAAGGCGAGGGTTACCGCCGAAAAGAAGGCTAAGCATCTGGTGGCGAGTGGAAGATGAAAGCAATCATGGAGGAGCACTCTAAATTGGGCGCCGAGATCAATGAGAAAGTTGCATCTTTGACAAAGGATCATCGGGGGGCCCGAGGAGAGATCGCCGCGTTGAGGGTTAAGCTTCTTTGGCGAGACGGCCGCCAAAGAGGCTCTTGAGAAAGCTATTGAGGAAGTTTGTGAAGAAAACGGTGAGAGGTGTCGAGAGAGGCCAAGTCTGGGGCCGTCGTTTGCCTACAAGAATTCGGATGACTTCTTCGACCTTATAGAGAATAGCTTTGACCAGGGCTTTAGTCACCTAGCTCATTTGTATCTGGGGGCGATCGGCGGGGCACATCACTCTGGAAGATATGCTGCGGTGGGTGAACACGCATCAAGGTCATCCCGATTTAGTGGTCTTTCACCCGGAAATCCCTTATGCAAGCGAGCTCGTTACCTCGATTCAGACTGAACAGCTTAAACGCGGCGAGCCTGTTTGGGATCCTGCTCCTGTTAATCCTGTAAACTTTGAGATGTTGAAGAAGCCTCCGCCCTCTGAGCAAGGCGACGAGTTTACCAGCACCCCGCCTACTCCGCATGCTCTCTAGATTTCTTGGACTTTTCTGCGAGCTCTTTGAAAATTTGATTTGTAACTTTGACTATTTACTTTTGTGATTTGACTGAATCTTGATTTGTAATATCTTGACAATTTATTTTCTGCATTTTTTCAATTTATAAAACTTGGCTTTTCCTGTCGCTGATTCGATCTGGCGGCCTTTTCGCGAGCGTACATGAGTTATTTTATTCTCATCTTTGTCCTCTTGATTCGTGCGAGGTTGCTTAATAATTTGGCAGCGTCAAGCAGTCATGAAACGTCGTCGTCTCGTTCTAACCATAGTCGCTATGCGACGCTAATTTTTCAAAGTTTCAGCGGCCTTATTGAGAGCAGTGCTTTTGCCAGAAGATAGAGCCTGTTAGAGCAGCCTTTGACTGTGTCATTAACGCAGAGTTATGACCCCTAATGACTAGGTGTCAGTTGTAACTGTAGCCATAAATTTCGGTCTCTTTATGGTGCAGCGCTCTGCCTTGGTTTTCGGGCGGCGCCCCAGTGTTACAGGCCTCACACATTGCAAGGGTCATTTGGGAAGCTCTCCTAAAACTCAATACAGAACCAGATGCCGATCCCACCATGGATTGGGTTGGAAATCCATGATCTCGCCCTGAGATCGGTTTCGACATGCGGGAATCCCACCGTGGATTCTTGCGTAAGGAAAAACAGTCTGTGATCCACATGAACCTCACCGTTGATCCACATGAACATCACATGCAGCCCAGAACCAGAAAACCCATCACTTTCTTGTGGATTGCCACTCTGTAGAAAACTTTCTCTCGATGGATTACTACGAGAAAAACTTGGTTGCTAGACCAAACAATAAGCCAACTTTTCTATATTAAAATAACGACTTTCAACGGGCTTAGAGCTTTGGAAACATAAAAAACTGCGCCTGCGAGCCTTCCTCCTCTTTTACAAGTCTGCGCTACGCCTCCTATCGAGGCTGCCAAATATAAAACAGTATCCCCAGAGCCTCGGGTCAAGGTTAGCAACGGTGGTCTTGACAAGTATTCTTTGAGGTCTTTAAATGCCTCTGGAGCATTCCATTTGTCCAAAGGAAGGTATCGACCCCTTTCGAATTTTGAAGAAAGACGACTTCTCTCTCAGATTTGAGACAAACCTACCCAGAAACTTGGTTGCTAGACCCACTTTCTCTCAATACTGGGTAGGCTCGCTCATGTTGACCAGGGCCTCGATTTTTTCGGGATTTGCCAGATCCCACCACGGATTGCCACTTAAAAAACTTTGCTGCTTAGCGAGTGCCTCTCACCGGTGATCCACAGCGAAACGACATGCCGTAAGTCCACCATGGATTGCCACCGAGAAAAACTGTGTTCGGCCTCTACCGTGTGGATCCACATGAGTGACAAAGCCACATGCCGGGAATCCACCATGGATTGCCACCCAGGAGAAAACTAGTTTGCTAGACCCGAGCCACCTTAAAACTCGTCATAGCTGGGATTCCTAAAATCATGTTGTAGTAAGAGGCGTGTCGATTACCAAGAAAGTTATTATCTCCATTCTACAGGGCTCATAGTCGCCCAAAATGATATTGAGGTCGATCGTGCCTTTGACCCGTCTTCGTCGTTGCTAAGACCCGAGGACCCCAAGGTAGGGTTTCAACTAGGCCTCCCGAATCCGATCTGCTTTAAATAAATAAATAGATGACGTCGCGCCGGCCCTGTGTCGACCATTACTCGGTTGACGCCGTGCTTGTCGTTCACCCCACCTTTAGAATGAGGTATCTCCATAGGCCACCGATCGTTGTCGCCGCTTTTGTGAATATGATTCCTTCTCTCTCTCAAAACTCTCTCTGTAAGGCTAGGTTTGATTTATCCGAGATTTGATTGATGGTTCTTTGGGAATATTCCCGTGGATGACCTAAAACTCTCGCCGGCTTTGGTTTGTCGAAATGTTCACGAATTTCAAACGATGTTTGGGATGCTTTGGTGTTGAGCGGGTAAAAATCCTGGCCAAATTTATGCGGCTTCTTTACCTCACGATCGCGATTAGTATCTCGTCCCTTTTCCTTTTACGGTCATCTACGCGATCCTCCTTCGCGAACGTGGCTCATCTTAGGCTTTGCTTTCCCGCAGATGGCGCCTCGTCGACCACCATGATTGCCACTTTAAAATCTCATTTCAAGCGAGCGCGAGAAGCCGGCGTATCCAGGGCCATGCACCAGGCGGATTTATTTTGTGTAGCAAGGGTGATGCGACCCGGAACGCGTGAGCAGCGTGCGAGAATCACATGGATTGCCACGAGAAAAGCTTAGTTCTTGACCAAGGCAATGTTTGGTAATCCTTTAGCGAAATGTACGTCGATCCCGAAATGGGGCGACTTTCTCGACGGGCCTCGACTTTTTAATTCGCAAGCTCTTTTCTCATTACCTCATCTGTTCCGCCAAAATAGAATTAGATTCGGGTCGCGATCGCTTGCGTGTCAGCTCCGCTCCGTTCTACTCCCGATTCCCTATGATCTCGTGATCCCTCTTGGCGGGCCCTCTTTCCCCGATAATTATCGTGCATCTTGTGCGTGTCTATCTGTTTGGATGGGCATCTCTTCTCTAGCCACTCGACGTCATAGGGGCTGGTTTGAGATCTCTCTCTTTCTCTCTCCCGGTTGTAGAAGAAGCTCTCTTAATTTTCTAGTGGAAAATAAGACTTGTAGTTGTGACACAAAATTGCTTGGCACAACTCCCTTTTTATATGATATATGGCTCCACATGAACAACCAAATTTAATTGGGAAAAGCTTCCTAATGGACAGAAGAGAAAGAAAACCAATTTCCAATAAAATAAGGAAAATAGATATTCTAGATTTATCTCATTAATATTCAATATCTTATATTAAATATTTTACAAGATATATATTGACAACATCTCATATTGAATATATCTTTATTTTTTATTATATTACCATAAATCAATTTACATATGAGTATATATCACATATATATAATACACACATAAATATATACTCATATATTCAACACAAATGTGAACATGCACACACATGCAAGTCACGCATGTGATCATATATATATACTAGTATTTCACACCGTGCAATGCACGGTGTATGCCCACTGCAGGCATGAGTGATTGTGACCGGCTAGTTACATAGTTTTGATGGTGAATTGTAACATGATATAATAAGGGATATATTTGATACATAAAAGATCATTGTAAATAACTGAGAAACGGAAAACAAACAACCTTTTCGGAGGGGGGTTTGGAGGGGGGTTCATCGGGCTCATATTGAGTCGGAGGGGGGTTCGGAGGTTGTTCGGAGGATGTCGTTCGGAGGAGGTCGTTCGGAGGCGGTTGAGGAAGTCGTTCGGAGGTCGTTCGGACACAGAAACATATCGTAGAGGAGATAGGGTAGGATATATATGTGATCTAGGGGAAGAAAAAAAAACCCAAGAAATTGGACGGGGGTTCGGAGGTCGTTCGGAGGATGTCGTTTAGAGGAGGTCGTTCGTAGGCGGTTGATGAGGTCGTTTGAAAGTCGTTCGGACACACAAACATATCGTAGAGGAGAACGTTTTTTATCCGATCACTCTATTTAAAGTGAAGTGATAGTTCACTTGATTAGAACCACCACTACCTCTATTCCTCAAACAGAGGGTGTAACTTGTAAGTAAAAATTTCCCCATTTTCTAGAGGCTCCACACATCGTGGTCAGTGCACTTAAAGAATTTCCTTACACCATCATATGGTATTGTGTAAACGTGATGAATTAATATATATTGGGGGAATAGGGTCCCAAAAGAAAAAGAAAAATAACAAAGAAGACTTAAAGCCGCCCTTCCATTATTGATGTTTTTTTTTTTTTTTTTTTTTGGCTTGACTTTCTTTGTATTGGTTTAGATATCACTTCCATTTCGTTAACTTTAATAGGAAAAAAAAAAATCAATTTTAATTAGTACTAGTACTAGTATTTGATTTTGTGCACTATGTTTAATGTTTGTATCCAGCAAGATTATGTTTAATCATGAATCTATATGTTATTGGGCCCTGAGAAATCTAGGAGATCATCTTTTTTTTTTTGAGGCAGAGATCATCTACTTCGCAATTCACTAAAATATGATGTTTTTTAAAGTGAAAGTGTTACTCTTTTGGACAAATTTTATGCTCTTCATTTATACTGCAGTCATTTCATGGAGAACCTCTATGTTTTGGAAAATAAATATGCAAATAGGTGATTTTTTATTTTGAGCGTGTGTATGTGTAATTGGCCTCCTAGATTCGTTTTCCTCCACCATTCCAACGAGCCCAAGTAACACAAGCTGCATATGCAGCTTATTTCAGACAGTTGCCATCAGATTATCAACTACCTACACAACATCCCATATCTGGTACACCACCCCATTCTACATACTTTCAGCCTTGGTTTCCAGCATCCCGCGGTGTTCAAAATCCTATAAATGTTGATGTGCCAATTGAAGCAAATTTAGTAAGAACTTTAACCGTGCCACCAAAAGTCACTAATAGAAATAACAAAAATTGGATTCATAATGAAGACAATGCACTCTGTGAGGCTTGGGTGCAACGATCAGAGAATCCAATTATCGGTAATAACCAGACCGGCGAGAGTTTTTGGATGCACGTCTTTGAGGAGTTTTGTAATAAACAACCCGAAACAAAGCATACTAAAAAAAAAGTGTGGAAATCTGCCAACTCATGTATTAAAGCCGTAGCTGATACTGAGGCTAACATGATCATCCAAGTTCCACAGCTTAAGACAACTGAGCTTTTAGATGATCAAATTATACGGTTTAAGAAGTTGAAAGAATTTGAGATGGAGATTTATGGTATATTCTATACTATTGATGTTTTTCTTTCATAATAAAACAACTATTTCTTGTGTGTTTTAATATTCCATTTTTTTTTGTTTTTCTAGTGGTTCAACGGTTGGAGTACTCTTCAGGAGGAAGTGCATCCGGACAGATGAACCATGACAGGGGTAATATGGATCCTATTAACCTTGAAAATAGGTTTAGTGTGTCAAGTGATTCCGGTGAGGAAGATTGATGGTCCTTTGAAAGATTACTGTCGGTGCTAC
Source organism: Gentiana macrophylla (assembly GCA_026214975.1). NCBI lineage: Eukaryota > Viridiplantae > Streptophyta > Magnoliopsida > Gentianales > Gentianaceae > Gentiana > Gentiana macrophylla. Next base: position 119,592,074 of record CM047805.1, read on the forward strand.
ATGCTAAACTTTGGTGGTCTTTTTGTTAAGACCAGGAAAAGAATACAAAAAAAAAGGGAAAATATATTGATATGGTTAGGTTTGTTAGTTGAGATGAAAGAGAAAAGTTGTTTATTGGGGATTGTATAGAGGTTGATTATTGGAGTGAAATTTTTTTAGGGTTGTGAAAAATTATAACTGAAATGGAAAACGATGTATCTGGAGGGTGTGATCGGAGGCAAGTGAGCTATAGTGTGACATTCTCTCTTATTTGTTGTACCAACTATTATTCACTAAGTGATGACACAGACCATTGCCAATGCTATAAAGGGCCAACAAAAAAAATTAAAAAATGACATTATTATTTTTTTCTCTTGTCCTCAATTTTTTAAAAATCCGTATCTTTTTACTTAGACCTCCGATGATCATAATTTTTTCATCATTATTCATATTTTTTCTTCCACTTTATTCTGTTACCCGGTATGATATTTTTTCAACAAAATTTGTGAAATTCAAATTATTGTACAATACTTCATCGTGAATGCAATGACACTGCATACAATGGATGCAGTGACACTGAGTTGAAAATGCAATATAATTTTAAAAAACCAAAACACCATTTATTACGCATGCAGTGACGCTGCATACAATGGATGCAGTGGCACTAAGTTGAAGATACAATGTCATTCTAAAAAACCAAAATATCATTTATTACGCATGCAGTGACACTGAGTTGCAGATAAAATGTCATTTAGGGATGACAATGGGTACGGGTGAGTGGGATTGGCAGTATTCATATCTTACCCGTCGAAAAATTTCCTTACCCATAACCTACTCATTACCCATGCGGATAGAAATTTCAAATCTATACCCTCCTCATGTGGATATTCACGGGTCAATGGATATCCATGAATATTTGATTTATTCTTAACTAAACATCTCAATTTTATAAAATGAAGAAAGAGAATTTCAGTTGGCAACACAAAAATGTTTCACTCACCATAAAGTTTGTTTGATTTTTTTATCCTATGACCCCACAAGATTGATTTTGTCACACATCATTAAAAACGTAGTCTCGTATAAATGTCATATGAATTTATGTTTATTTTATTTTATAAACTAAGGTCAGTGTTTCAAACAATATCCATCATTGTCACCTCATATGAAGCTTTTATAATTTTAGAAACGTCCTAACAAAGGATGTTTTTTATTTTGAAATAATCATACGAAATGCCGTGTCATGTAGTAATTTATGTAATGCTTTGAGTAATTGTGGTGCACGAAGCTTTTTTGGGATATCTATAGAATCTCATTTCCCAAGAAGAAAAATATAACCCCTTTAAAGAAAACCATGTCGTAAATCAGAACATTGACACCGAGTAATAAAAAAAGCACATTTTACCCTTTAAAAAAAATCAAACATTGACATAGATAGACAACTTCAAGTTATAAAATAAGGTTAAAAAAAGTATTAAAATACCGGCCATAAAAACAAATTTGCAGTCAAATCAATTACTACCTTAATGAAGGAAAATACTTGTGTGGATAGGAAATTTTAAGGTGAAGTGACGGGTGAAACGATCAGAACCACACAGTTTAAATACAGAATGAAATTGTGTGGTTGTGGTGTCTCCACATGGTATCTCCACACGTGTGGAGACACCTCACAAGAATCTCAAATGAATGTGCAACTCAAATGTATTAATCAATAGTAAAAAAAAAAGATATTAACAATTTCAAGACAATACATAAGGTTTTCAATCGTCAACACTCATAGTTAGGCCTGTAAACGAGCCGAACCCTGTCATTATTTGATTCGGCTCGAATTATTCGAATATAGGGTTCGGCTCGGCTCGAAATTTTCGAGCCTAAAATATTAGGGTTCGGCTCGGCTCGAAAATTTTTAATGAGGGAAATTATTCGGTCGATTAAAACGAATGTTCAAATAATTCGAACATGTTCGGCTCGTTCTGGACATGTTTATATATATGTAAATTTTTTTGTGAAAGGAATAAATAAAAAAAATTCTAGTTCAAAAATATTACATGCCCCAAAATATAACATGTCCAAAATATAACATGTTTACATGTCCAAAATATTAATCCAAAATATTACATTACATGTCTAAAACGTCAAAATGAATTCAAATTGGAACAACTTCATAAACCAAAAGTAGTAAAGTCACCAAAATCCAAAATACACTTCCAAATCCCAATCCAATTCATGTTCTCCTAGCCTTTTTTTGGCTTTTGTTGAAGGGTGGCTTTTTTTGGCTTTTGTTGAAGGATTGTTTTGTTGTGTTCACAGCTTGAGAAGGTACTTCCCGCATGGTTTCTGTAGCAACATCTATTGTAAACACATGAAGAGTTAATTAACGTCACAAAACACTCTTCAGAAGTCAAAACTACTTCTAATCACATGAAAGTATGAAACTAAGAATAAGTGTGCATAAACACATGACACCACCAAATTGCTCCAGATTCAAACAGTCAAAAGAGCTCAATTCCCCAAATCAATGTACAATAGAAGAAAAGTACACAGACAACAACAAAGAAGAAATCAAATGGAAAAAAAAATGGAAGAAATCATGTTACCACTTACCACTAGCAGTATCATAAGGATCTTTCATATCATATTCATTTTCAAACTCCAATTCAATGGGATCTTCATTCCCCTGAAAATAACAAGTTAGCTTCAAACATTAGTAACTTGACTAACTTCAAAATATTAGTTAAGAATCTTAAGATAAAGAAAAACTCATGTAATTTAGGTATACCTCTTTCAATGATCTGACTCCATAAGCTTCCTTTATCCAGTCTCCACCGCAAAGAAAAACCTCAATTGTATCCCTTCTCATAGAAGCACTTTTTTTGTCTATAACTCTACCACCAGCACTAAAGGTAGATTCTGAGGCAACAGTTGTAGTTGGGATAGACAAAATATCCATGGCCACTTTGGATAACACTTTGTATTTCCCCTCATTCCCTTTCCACCAAGCAAGGGCATCAAAACTACCAACATTTGGATAGCAAGGTTCCTCATAATACAGTTCAAGCTCTGATTTCTCCTTCCCCTTAGTTTGCATTTTCTTCATAAACTCATCAAACTTTCTTTTACCAGCTGTGGAAGATGGAGGTACTTTTATAGAGGAACTACAAGATTCTGGTTCTTTTGCTGTCCCATCACCATAGACCTTAAGATACTGATCAAATAGTTCATTGAACTTACTCAAAACAACCTCAACCTTTTCCTCAAAATCCAAAGGGTACATTGAAGCATAAGCAAATTTGATCATCTCCTTCTTATATCTAGCATCCAGAATAGAACCAAAACTAAGCAACAAATCACATTCCTCCCAGTACTTATCATACTTAAGGGCCATTCTATCAGCCATATTTTGCATATGTTTTTTACAAGAGGCATCCATTTGAGCATTGATCAATTCCTTAATTCTAGATAATTCCAAAAGAAACAGATTCACGGTTGGATAATTACTTCCAGAAATAAGGTTAGTAACATCACGAAACACCTCAAGAAATTCACAAACTTCATTAACCTCGGCCCACTCACCATTAGAAGGGCAATGCTTTGCAAAAGATTCATCGTCTTCCCCAAACTTACTAAAACACTGTTTGTACTTATAAGCAGTAAACAACATCACAAACGTAGAATTCCACCTCGTGTTATTGTCTAATACTAACTTATTTGGAGGCAACTTTAAGGGTACTCGTGAGCTAAAATCATATGCGCAGCAAGCAATTTAACCCTCTCAAAACTAAAGACAAAAGTAGATATAGAACTTTCACCTTCTGATAGCACAACCCCATGCAGTTGAGTTTGATGAAGGCCATGAGAATCGGCAGCATCCTTTAGTGGTTTGGGGAAGTATTTATCTTTGAATGGACAAGCATCTTTCAAGTGCCGAAGAAGATGGGTTGTAGTCTTATTCTTCTGAACTGATAGCAACTTCTTGCAATGGATATATTTGTTCTTTTGAACACCACCAGGTAGTGTCACAAGCTCCATATGATCCCACACTTGAGATCTTGATTTACCTCCGGGCTCATCATTATCTTCATCAACTCCTTCAGCCTCGGGCCCCTCTACAGAATCCACCTCAACCCTGCCCAAATCTGGGTTACCCCCAATTCCTTTCTCACTAGCAATTTCCTCAATATCAAACCGCAATATTTCAATATTATTCGTAGGGGGGTATCTGAAGAATCAACAAAAGAAGCAGTCATCATATAGTTTAAAAAATTAAATGTAATATCACCAAGTCACATTAAATGTAATATCACTAATATAGTTTAAAAAATTAAATGTAATCGAAGACTCAAGTATGTACAGAAACAAAATAAAGCCTTTTTTTTCCAGTATTACTATTACCTGTTATAAACTTATAAGCTAGTAAGCTACTATATCAGCAGAGAAGTTAGATCATTTCCCATTTGAAACTAGTTTAATTGAAACAATTTGTAGCCATCCAAAAAAGGAAGTTAATTTTATCTCAATTTACATCCAGTTGGTTTATCATAAATGCTACAGATCAAAGTAAGATGAGATTAAAGAAAACATGCAGCATAACCAAGACTAGAGTACTAAATCCTCCTAAAATTCACCGACTAAATGCTTGAAAACCCTAATATCGGACTGAATTGAAAAGGGGCTCGAGACTCAGGACCGTCCGGTGAATGTTCGACATCGCCGCTTCTTAGCGGAGAGATGAAGGAATGAAGGCGGCAACCCAAGAGATCGGCGGTGGTCCGGTGACTCGGTGGAGTGAGAGTGCGAGAGAGCGAATCGACCCTTCAATTCGAAAATACGATGGTTAGAGAGAGGAGAATCTGGGGATACAAACCGAGTGATTCATGGATGCATATTTTGAGCAATTCGCGGTGAATTGAAGATGGAAAATTGGAAATAATATATTAAGAATTTATTTTTAGGGAATATTATTAATTTATTATATAATATATTAGCGCTTAATCGAGCCGAATATTATCGAACATGTTTGGCTCGGTTGTCGAATATCTATTTTTAAAGTTTGATTTGATGTTTGTTGACACGAATCAAACCCCGAATCGAACATTTTCGAGCCGAATACACCGAATCAAATCAAATATTAGGGTTCACTTACAGCCCTACTCATAGTACAGTTTCTTTTGAATAATATGTATCTTTAATGAAAAATGATTGAAAATAAATAGAAATCAATGGCATAGCCAAAATATATCTACCAATATTTGTAGTCGCGAATAATTGATTTCTGATCATTTAAGAGTACCAGACTTAACATATATTGAAAACCATTATCATTCAAAAGGTGGACCTATAAATTTTGTTCGGCAGGGTCCGTAGTTTAGGATTCGAAATATTTGTCTATAGGTAAATGTAGAGTTTTCTTATTTTTAGTGGAGTCCGCGGACTCCAATTAGTAACACTTGCATCCGCATTTGATTCAAATAGTTGTAAAGTCCCACATCAGTAAAGTAATGCTCTACTCAGCCTCATATTAGTGTGAGACATAAAGATCTTGTCAACTTGGGTCAGCCCCTTTTAGACCAAGCGAGGACGACGGTCTAAGCAGTTGATCGGATCATTTATGACTCATTTAGCGCTACCAAACCTGGGGTCTGGGGCGTTATAGAATGGTAGCAGAGCACAAAGTAACACTGTTGCGTAGAACTTAAACTCTTAGTAGGTGATCTAGTTGTTTTTGGATTCAGTAAGATGAGAATTTTGGAGCAAGACCTTTTAAGTGTTGACCCCCTTAAGTTAGTCTGTTAAGCAATTAAAGCATGTAAGGTTGGAATCTCTGAACCAAATCATGTCACCTAGGACTAAGTGTAAATCCCTTTAATTAAAGCTTTGGGATCGAAGTCTTAAGCTTACACCTCAATATCAAAGCCTTCATTTTGACTTGGCCAGTCCTTTCAGAGAATGATGCCTGACTCAACTCTACAAATCCTCCAGTTTCTCTATTCACTGTTGCTTGCTTTGTGTTTATCAAATCTCTTTAGCCTTAACTTGTTCGAGATGGGTTCCACAGGAACCCACAAAACAATTCAATCGTTTCCATGTGCTTTTCATTCATTTCAATTACCAGTGTTAAAGGTTCCTTACTTTGACACACGGTTTCCATCACCCTTGTGGTAACATTACGTAACACGGGTGAATGATTTTTGTTTCCGTATTTTTCCTCCACGTAAAACCGTTTCCCGTGCTAAAAAAATCTTGAAAATTTGCAACCATATATAAAACTTTCTTTTCTACAATTTCTCTTTTTACATCAACTCGATAATCAACATGGATTTTTCAGAAAGTTCATGTCAATGTTGAACACTCTGTCTAGAAAATCTGCAGTGGCACTTTAACTTTTTCTTCTATTTTGAACAGGCTAAGAAACTCTAAATAACCTTCATTTCGGATATGTTGGAGACAACACTTTTATCTACCATCTTCCTTTTGAAATCAAGGTCCAATTCCTCTTCGTTTGATCGCAATTAAAATTAGTGTTTACTAATCTGGAAATTTTGGCAGCTTGTGCACTCGGCAAAAATAAATGTTTTTGACGACTCCTTCTCATTTTCAAATATTCTAATATTTTGTTATAGCATCCAGGATATAGGCCATCAAGAGGAGTAAAGTATGTCATACCGTTGATTGCAAGGTCTGAGATAGTTGATGAGATTATGAAGAAACAAGATGAGGATCCAGTTATGGTTAGGTACAAGCGAGTGGCCAGAACCAAACCAGCCAGTGGTTACGGGTTAAATAAAGATGCATAGCAACCTTTTGCATGAAAGATCGACTTTGTGTTCCGAATTTGAGAGATTTGAGGAAGACAATGATGAATGAAGCCCACAAAATATCGTTTGCAGTTCGTCCCAGGGCAACCAAGATGTATAGAGATTTGAAACAATACTACTGGTGGCCTTCTATGAAGTTAGAGATAGCAGAGTTTGCTTACAACAACAGTTACCATGCAAGTATCCAGATGCCACCATTTGAAGCTTTATTTGAAAGAAAGTGTAGAACACCAGTTTTCTGAGATGAAGTGGGACAAAGACATATTACAGGACTAGAGTTGATACACCAAGCCAAAGAAAAGATTGAAGTGGTTTGTCACAACCTCAAGATGGCTCAAGACAGGCAGAAGAGTTGGGCAGATGTACGGAGAAGACCGCTAGAGTTTGCAGTTGTAGATAAAGTGTATCTAAAGGCGTCTCCAGTGAGAGGAGTAAGACGGTTGAGGTAGACATGAAAGTTAAGCCCTAGATATGTAGGTCCTTTGGTGACCTTAGCTAAAGTAGGGCCTTTAGCATACCGTTTCGAGTTACCGAAATTCCTTTCACGAGTGCATAATGCTTTCATGTGTCAATGTTAAAGAAATGATTAACCGACATTGATGTGGAGGAAAGAATTAACCTTGACATGGTTAAAGAGAACTTGACCTATAAAGAGGAGCAGGTTTGTATTTTAGAGAGAAATGTGACGAAGGTCAAGAATGAAGAGGTTCAGTTCGTCTTGGTTCAGTGTGTTAGGAAATCTACGCGGGAATGCAGCGGAATTTAAAATTTTATTTCCTTTTAAACAGGATCGACTTCGTTTAAGCAACAAGCATAAAAAAAAAGTAGACAAAAGAATACCTTGGTTGATCCAATTGGATCGACGCTTTGTCTACGATTGTAGTTTCTGCACGAAGCCGCCCAAGTGTTCGGCCTCTACCGGTGATCCACATGAACAGCATGCCGGAATCCCATCATGGATTGCTACCAGAAAAACTCGGTTGCTAGACCGAATTTTTCTCTCTCAAAATCTCTCTAGAAGAAGCTCTCTTAATTTTCTTGTAGAAAATAAGACTTGTAGTTGTGACACAAAATTGCTTGGCACAACTCCCTTTTTATATGATATATGGCGCCACATGCACAACCAAATTTAATTGGGAAAAGCTTCATAATGGACAGAGGAGAAAGGAAACCAATTTCCAATAAAATAATGAAAATAGATATTCGATTTATCTCATTAATATTCAATATTTTATATTAAATATTTTACAAGATATATATTGACAACATCTCATATTGAATATATCTTTATCTTTTATTATATTACCATAAATCAATTTACATATGAGTATATATCACATATATATAATACACATAAATCTATACTCATATATTCAACACAAATGTGAACATGCACACACATGCAAGTCACGCATGTGATCATATATACTTGATAATATAATACCATGATTAATTAATTTGTAAAATACATGTGTATCAATATACATATATATTTTCGACATACACATATACATTATATGTATATTAATTAATCTACATAATTAATGTCTTGTATTTAATTTATTCATAATAAATAAATACCACCATATTAATTTATCACTATAACACTTTATAGTCGAGATAAAACTTTCCTTATTTGGTTATCGTTATAACCGCATTTTAATCCGGCTAGATGTTCTTATATGTGTGACCCGATAGGCTTCCAAATATGTTGGCCGTAGACACAAAGTGCAAATTACGAAAATGCTTTTCATGCCTAACGATCACGGGATAGCGTCTAGCAACTCACCGTGATCCCAAATCATCGTAAGTGTCAAATGCAATGACTACTACCTTTCATGTGAAACAGTTACCGTGTAAATAGAATCATATCGATGTAATAATATCCATACGGTCGTACTTCGAGTGCCAAACATCAACGACCGTATCTTATAATCCGGATATCATGCTTTCTCGAAGTAACTCATTTTCTCCCACTTTGCAAAGATTCACGAAAGTAAGACATTCCTTATAAGAAGGCCCTCTCGGATATTCACCCCTACTAATAGGTACGCGATTTCCGGACGAGCAAACATGTATACTCCGCATGCTTTAGTATCACACCCAATCACTAGCGCATGATCGCCCCGTGGCTAGGGGAAACCTCAATAACGTCAAAGCATGACAATCCACACCGTGATGCCATGTAGACTCCGGTCCTAAGGATAATTACACAACCGCCACATAGTGTGACACTTAACAGTGTAAGTGGGTCAGTCTAACGTACGTATTCTCTAATACACGTCCACGTATTGTCCAAGTGTCTCTACACTTCGATAGACGAGATCTATCCCTGCCCTTAAAGACATCTAATACGTGCTAGCCTGTTTGTACTATCAATGCCATGTTTAATAGTACATCAACCTAGAGACATTTAAGTATCAAACTTATTAAAGTGATTAAAGATCTCATCAACCATAATCGCCTATCATGGTTTCTCAATCACAGTTTAATACTAAGGACGTTATCATATAACAATTCATAATTGGTTCTTTAAAAGAACAAATATATGACAACAGAAAAGCCATTTATCATATGTATAAGCATAAAGAAATAGTAGAAATGATCCGACCCGGTCGGATCCGGTCCAACCCGATTGGGTTTAGAACACCATTTCAACAATCTCCCACTTGGCCTAAAGGCAATCACTCGTACACACAAGGTCAAGTTGAAACACAAGAATCTCATGCAATACTCGCAACCAACCCTAGCCGTGAACGGATCACTATCCATGGGGACTCAGACTATCTCCATATCATGCTTCAAATGACCAAGTCAAATGGAACCACCTCAACACACACATGAATCTCCGACGAGACCCTGGTCCTTGCCTAAGCAATGAATCCACTTACTATATCAACTATATAGAAAAGGTGGAAGAACCGTACAAGGTTCAGGAATGAACCTTCTAGACTCATGTACAGCTCCCGCTGCGCCTCCAAGGGCACTACTATGCTTTGGCTAAGTTGTAGAATTTACAATGACCCATAGCCAAGAACATTTCTAGCTCACTGTATCACTTAATCAAAGTGACCGCAAACCCAGACTGTAGCTCCCACTAGCCTTCACAAGACTCATGATATACGTCTGTCTATCTACGTTTATTTAATTTCAAGTTTCAATAAACTAGGAACTCTTCCTTAACTTGTTTAAGGATATTCTCGACATTCACCAGATTTACTTTCATACTTGCTCATGACTATTCATGGACTATGAACATCCGGCATTACTTTTATGATGGTTCATACCGCAGTAACAAAGGAAACCTTTCATAAGCATCATCTTTCACCTTATCTTTAAGACTAACGTCCTAACATAGATAGATCTTGAGAACACCGGCTAGCAGTATCTCCTGTCGCAGTCTATGCTAAACTCTTTTAGCATCACATCTATATAGGTAAACTGTAAACTAACACCAGTTAAATCTATCACTACAGATTCTTATTTCAGAAAATAAGAACTGCTAATCCAAGTGCTTTCGTAAAGACCTTGAACTACCAAACATTAATTGACTGTGACATGGGGTGATAATTCCAGAGAGAGATATCCAATACCTTACTCAAAAATTGTAACACACTCCCACTATCCATCTTGCACATTGGGCATATCTCTTCTTTTGACTAAATCAAACTCCTTTGATTATCAAACAAAGAAATTGTCTAGATAAACTTGTTTGAGTCTATAAATGGATCTCGTGGGCTCACATATCATGTTATCGTCTATGAACATCGGGTTGTGTTGGTCCCTTGGAAAGGCTGACACAAGTTTAGAAGGGGGGGTGAATAAACTTGTCACCAAAAACTAATCCTGAATTGGAAAAGTCCCAGGAACTGAGTTTCTCAAAACTCAAACCGATCTTCGCTTTGTTCCTGTCCATAAACTTGTCTGGAGTTCGATTAGCTCAATCCGAATATAAGTTATTACTGACTTATATTTAGTCTCGTTAACTGGCAGCGGATATAAAATTAGCCTTTAACAACTAGTAACTATAATTTCAATATGAAAACTATTATAAGGAAATAACTGAATGCATAAAGTAAATAGACAAGAATTATAGAGGTTCCAGGTGGTGTAATCCTGACACTTCGGTATTGATTATTCATTAAGCTTGTGATGTTGTATAGATCAAATACCCATTTCTCAATGATCTTCATTTCTGCACACTGACTTCTCTAATCATTTATGGAACTGAACTTCCAGGTTCTGTATCTTTGCAATCGTTCATAATCAGCTTTCAATAGTTCTGTATGAGCAGATGGAGGTTTGAATGGTGTGAGGGTATCTTCGGAGTCCCTTGTAATCTCATGATCTTTTCCTTGAGTAGGAATTTCAATTTGCATGGGATCATCAGTTTGCATAAGATTTGTTCTGCTGGTTTCTCCTTCAGCAGTAGCTGTGACAACTGATGCCCCTTTTTCAATCCCAGAAACTGAGATTATCGGCTCAATTTGTAAAACTTTTTCACTTGCTTCTTCTTCAACGGCTTGTTTTTCACTTGTCTCAGGTTCCAATTCAACAATTGGAACTCCTTCCATTGTGTGCCCAGTGGGTTCAGCTTCTTGAACTTGTTCATCCAATAGAATAAACTTGGTTGATTCTGTTGTTGCTTCAGCTTCTTTTTCTTGAACTTGAGGAGCTGTAAATTCTTTGGTAGTTTCTTCTTGTTCCAAGCTGGGTACAGATTTTTGAGGAGTAGCTCTAGACTTTGAAAGCAACATGAGCATGTTCAATGTTGTTTCATCAATCAGTCTTTCATCACTATCTGACTCTTCATTATCGGGATCAGTTCTCAGGGTCTGTTCCCCCTGAGTTACAGCTTCTTCCTGCAAGTCAGTTTCAACAGTCTGTCCTCTGTTGATAGCTTCAGTTTCTTTCATTATATCCATTCCTTGTATAGATTTTTCTTGAATTGGTAAGATCTCATCTACTGAAGTTGAAAAGGATTTGGTGAGATTGATTTGATTTGCACTGTCTGTGACGAATCGACAACTTGATTTCTAGCTTCTTGAGTTGATGACATTTCCATTGGTTTCTCGATTCGCCTTTTCCAGTTTTCTTCCAACTGCTTTTCTTTTCTTCAAGTCTTCAATTTGTGCTAACACTTCATCTCCGATTCACGAGTGCTTTTGATTTCTGCTTCTCTTCTTTTTTAAGTTCGATCTCGCTTTTCTCACTTTCCTTTTCCTTGGCTTTTCTTCCTTAATATCAATCTTTCCATCAGCAACAGGTGTTTCTTTCCTCTTAGCAACTCCAAAATGATCGAGTATCCTTTGGACTACTAATGCTAGAGTTTTCTTGTGATAAAATCTTCCTGTCCTCACGTCGGTCTTCTTTTTGGGTACATCCATTGATTGTGCTTATCAATTGATCAAATAGATACCTTGCCCAATTGAAATCCTTTTCAAACCAGTTATGTAAAGCAAATCAAGTTTTGCTCCGGATAAATTCTTTGAAGTTTCCAGCATTCCCAATTATGCAATTTGCCAAAGAACTTGAGAAAAATTAAACTCGGCTTGAGTAGGCTTGTGCTCCTCGTGCAGTAAGGCATGTAGATTCACCATCAATTGCTATATCTTTCCATAACTTCTCTTTTTGTTCTTTAGTCAACTTAATGGTCACGATCCTCCGGATTTGTCAAACCCAAAGATTTCGACAATTAATTCTTGATGACTTTGATTTCTTTATTAATGATGTGGTGATGAAGGTCTGTGTGTCTTCTCCTTCCACAACTGTTCTTCCAAATTGATAGAAGTCTCCGATACTTTCTAAACAAACACTTTTTAGATCGATGTTGAAGACTGCTTCCAATCCTTTAATTTTTCGAATTTTTGTCGTGATAGAATTAACTAGAGTTTGATCAACATATTTCGCAATATATTGATCAAGAGAAACGATCATTCCGGGTTCAACACGAGTGAAGGTCATTTTTCTGGATTTGATTGAAGATTTGAAAATTTGAAATTCGAGAGTAGATTCGAATTTCAAGCGTAAAGAATTTATATAAAAGAAAATTCGGATATTTATAATTTGGAGTGGGGGTAGTTAAGAATTGAGTGGGACTTAAAACGTCCTGTCATAAATGTGTTGAAATCGCGAAAAAGTGGATGGGTGGAAATTATGAACGGTTTAGATTGAGAAGGACCACGTCTTTTCTTGATAACCGTAGCTAGATAAAAGTGAATAAAGAAGGTACGATATGTTGACAATTTGTATATTTTCGCTTTTGTCCTCATGTTTGAATTCAAAAACTTGGTTGTGAAAACAACTCGTTTTGTGAATTACATTTTTCAGTTCTCAGCTGGTTGTGTTTTTCCTGCAAAACAAAGTGATAAATTTTTGGTACCCATATCTTTTTGGGTCCTAACTGATTAGCTCGTGATGATACAACTTTGTACCTTTCTTGATATTTTGACTGTGTGAAGTCAGTTTTCACAAACTTTTCCTGTTTTGTCATAACAGTTTTGAATTTGTTTTGATTGTGAAACCGATGTGATGGTCTATTCCAATCTTCATCTGTGGGAAATAATCTTCCTTTCCCTCTGATCCTTGAATGATCTTTATCCTTAGATGGATATGACTTGAAGATTTTTCTTACTGATATTGGATCAGTTTTACTGTTTTCAGCCTTCTGAGTTTTTCTGTTAAATCTGCTGGTTTGGTAAATTTTACTAACAGATTTTTCAGTTTTAGCAACTTGTGCATTTGGCTGTGCTGAGTGTCTGTCAGTTCTAATAACTTTATCAGTTTTCTGAGTTTTTGACGGTTGAGAAGTTACAAATTTTATTGCAACTGATCTTGGTCTTAACTTAGAATTATACTGATTGTCAAATCCTAAACCAGATCTATCTCCAAATGGTTTTCCTGGTTTGAATTGAACTTTGGAGATTGGATCAACTGATGATTCACTGATGTTTACAACGTTTGTTGATTTATCAGTTGGTCCAATCCCTTTGGTTCCATTATTAGTCTTGATTAGGTTGATTTCAGCATTCAATCTTGAAATTTCAGTTTTCAATAACTTTTTCTCCTTTTTGACATTCTCATAATTCTTTTGAATTGTCTCTAATTGCTTTATGAGTGTGTCCAAGGTTTCATTGAAATTTTCATTTCTTTGATTGTTCAGGATAGTGTGAGATTTAGATATACATGCACTTACCTCCTGATGTTTGATAGATAAACCTGGTGTTGAGGAATCATCACTAATCAGAACTTGTTTCCCTTTATCAATAGCATTCGCCTTTGTAGCTCCTAGAAATATGATTTCTTCGTCGCTTTCTCCTCCATGGCTTGTAGGTAGAGTTTCATTAATATTCATGACTTTTATACTGGATGGATCTCTGGTTAGCTTTTCTTCTATAGAGTCAGCCACCCGTATTAATTCTCTTTCTGCTTCTTCTGAAAGATCACTTAAGGATGGAAATCCTCTGGATTCATCTTCAATATTTGCATTAAGCTCAATGTCTTCATCATAACTGAAATGAGGTTCCGGATTTGCGTGAGAGCTTGTAGTACTGAATCTTTCAAATACTTGATCTTGGAAATCATAGACAACATTCTGCAAGTAGTCAGTCAGGGGGTTATTTAGCCAATTTCTAATTCTAGATGTGTCCATTGTAATGAAGTACAGTAAGGGTTTTCAACAACTGGTTTAAAAAGTATTCTTGGATCTTCTTTCAAATGAAAGAATCGCTCCGATACCAATTGTTGGTCCCTTGGAAAGGTGACACAATTTTAGAGGGGGTGAATAAACTTGTCACCAAAACAAATTAATCGAAAAAAAGTCCGAGAACTCGAGTTTCTTCGAAACTCAAACGATCTTCGCTTTGTTCTGTCCCTTAAACTTGTGCGTAGTTTCGATTAGCTCAATCGAATATAAGTTATTACTAACTTATATTTAGTCTCGTTAACTGACAGCGGATATAAAATTAGCCTTTAACAACTAGTAACTATAATTTCAATATGAAAACTATTATAAGGAAATAATCAATGCATAAAGTAAATAGACAAGAATTATAGAGGTTCCACGTGGTGTAATCCTCAGTCGTCCTCTCTTCCTGTGATGCGGAGGAAAATTCCACTAGAACTTCTTTGAGATGGCCCAGATTACAAAAAGTCCTAAATCGATAGTCCTTGCCTAATCCCTAGCTTCACTATCTAAACACTTGTAGAGCAGTAGGATTGCTTTGCTCTTCAATTGTTTGAACCACTTTGGTCCTTGGAGGGTAGAATTGCCTCTTCACCACTCATCACAAACACAGTCTCTTCCCGATCGCACTCAACTGTCCTTCACACCTTCTTGGTGTTTCACAGTCTAAACCTTTGATAGAATCAAAGTTGAGATCTTGAATCAATGACTATGATTCAACTGTGATTTGAGCTTTTCTTCTGGATAATTAATTTAAGCACGGCTCTGTATTTCTTCAAATATTAGATCTTGAATTTGCTTGAATATGCTTGAACACTTTGAAGAAATTTTCTAGATCTTGCAATTAAGTATTTATCAGGTATTATTTTTGAATTTGGCTTTCCCCCTCAATTTGATCTTTCTTGACTAGATGGATTTCTTGCTAGTTATCACATATCCTGCTCTCTACCCGTTTTTGAAGTTGTAGAGGCAATCTATTTATAGGGGTTTATTCAACATTCATCCTGCTTTGTAACGGCTATATTTTACATTTGTTTTATTGTGTGTCGTTGACTCATCCAATGAAATTTCTTTCTTTACAACGTTCGATTGTACTTTCAGTTTGTTGGATGACTAACTTGTAAAACTGAGTTTCCTTGTTAGTTTTTCATTTGTCAGTTTCCTAACTGACTTGGAGCATTAACTGAGATTTTATTCTTCTTCAAATATCAGTACTCCAGTTTTCATCTGATTATAATTGACTTAATCAGAGTACACCATGATATTTTTACCATCTAAGAATTCATTGTCCTTATGATTCTTAGGTCTTCATACAAGATCCATAAAGTCAGTTCAGGTCATCACAATCTTGCACAAGTCTAACTTTCTGATCTCGACTTGTAATCTTCATAATCGAGTTTGTGCCTCGCTTCTTGATCTTCAATAACTGAGTCTGTGTCCCTCAGTTCTTCATTATAAGCCAACCAAGTCTGTAACTTTCAGCGAACTTATCTTCTTCAATCTTCTGTTGGTGTGCTCTATTGTCAGTTTCTCGTAGAGACTCAGCTAGTCAAAGTATCAGTTTCTTCATTTCTCAGTTCCGGTCAAGAACTATTACAGTGCTTGTCTGATTCAACTTATACAAATATCAGACTTTAATAAATCCTATACATTGGTATCTAGACTTCTTTTTGCTTTGCACTATAACAGCTAGTTATGACACTTCATCAATGGGGTTAAGAACAATTAATAAACTAAGTGATGAATCATCATCAAAACATAAATTTTATTTCCAACATGTTGTTCTCCCAACGTCTTCAACACTATCATATAGCCATGATACGAAGTAATAACAAGCATAGTCTGAATAAAACTGGGCTCAACTGGCAGCATAAAGATAATTACAAGGTTTACACCCCGTATCCTTCAGCCGTGACTATAGTCTTATGGTAATCATATTACTATCCATGTTAGCCTTTCAGGGACATTCCCTCTAGGTAAGACAAACTAGGTTCACAACCTAGTTGTCACTGATGGAATCCAATTCAGATATTATGGCTCCTTTCCATATCTCTCAATCTCGCCTTTCAAACATTCCTTCATAAGTCGTGAGATATTCATTCTTCAAGATGAACATACCAGCAACCTTTTCAGGCGTGAGGTTATCCACAGACTTATAGAACTTTTATGTGCACTGAGCAGTGTTCTACACCTCATCACTATGTGGTGTCTGCTCACGTTCCTATGGTTGAATTTCTCCTTGTGGCTCTCAAACTCTTTTGAGATTTCAACTTACTCCCACTGTTTCTTTTGGAAGAAACACTTCCTCTAGAAGACAGCATGTTTGGAGACAAACACCTTTTGCTCCGCGGACAAGTCAATAATACCCAGTGTGCTAGCTAAGATATTCCACAAAGTTGCATATTTCATACTAAGCTCCAAGCCTTTCAGACATTGTCTGCTTGCTAGAAGCACGAAAACCCTAAATCATCGGTTAAGATGGATTTGATGTTATTGTCTTCCATATCTGATATGGAATTAATTCAACCTTTATTCTTTGGAACTCGGTTAAGTATATGTATTGTATAAGGGCACTATCCCGAAACAGGTAAGAGATACTTTGCATGGCTTACGTCACACCTTTATCATACAAAGTGTAGTTTCCATTTTAGAAGCACAATCTGATTGCGTATCAAAAAATGGTATCCTTCAAGGGGGAATCTTATTCCCTTTCAGACAAATTCTGAAACACCCTTTAGGTATTAATTGCTTCAATGCAATTGGAGATTAATTCCTAAGTAGCACATCAATATCATATTCGTACTAGCTCGAACTTTTCGGGCTTTCCGAATTGTTGCACTTCACTAAGAACATTCGACTATTCCAAAAAATTGTCATAGAGATTAATAAACAATTATTTGTGGCATTAATTGTCATAAGCCAACAAACATCGGTATGTTTAGGCTTTAGACAATTTTTCTAGAATTTATAACTTTTTCTTAAAAGGGTATTTTAGTCATCTTTAGATAAGATACGTATTACCCACGTGATTCATAATCACATGGTTCAGACATCATCTGATCACACGATTCTCCTCCGTAGAGACTATGTCTTGATCAACATCAAATATCAAGGATAACAGACATACAAATATTTAGCTGAGATTTTTCACCTATATCAACTATATAGTGACATCAATCTAGTATGTTAGATTCAGTGACCTTTCAACTTTATCGGAATAACATTTATTCTCTACAATTGAATATGTCTACTAAATCCTAACAAACAACTAAGCCTGTGTTCTTCATAAGAACCGAAACGCAATAACATTTATTTAGCTTCTTTGTCAGTTTACCAGACTCAGAAAACAAAACCGAAAATGTCGCAACGTTTTCTTCACTTTTCCGTATAATTGTGTATTCCGTATTTAATCCATCTAATTTAATCATACTCGTGAGATATCATATATCTAAGAGTTGACTTGTACTTAGATGGATTTATCTCAACATACCTGCATAGAATAAAGACTTCGATAAGATCTCTTATTTTAAGCACATGCCCTATCTTCCTTTTTAATCCTTCAAACACTTGTAAATATTTCTTAGTGTAGTCTTCATAAGACTTAAGAAAGATCACAAGAGCTATGTCTTTAATTTCCTTTCACAAAGAAAATCAAAAGTTTATTAAATAGTTTATTTAACCTTTTGAATCATATTCAAAACATTAACTATATAATTAGCCTATAAGCAAAAGAATTAAGTCAATACTTAAATCTTTCAATTTTGAAAACAACATTTCCAAAATTCGGTGTGGTCATTCTTATCCAATGTTTGAATTATTTATCATCGTATGACAGAATGATCATATTGGATCATATCCAATATATGATTAATTCGTTGAAACTTATTTCAAGTGATTTGATCATATCATGAGCTTCCGTTTTTCATTAATAATTAAAGTCTTGGAGTACTGCATCAAATATGTAGCCTCATTGTCTTCAACTACGAAAACACGATTGCTCGTGTCAGTGCTTATTTTAAAAGGATTAAAATTTCTTAGCCAACTTGAGAACGTTTCTCAAAATGTAACAGTCATAATTTGGTTTATTAATCGAGAATTAAAACATAAATATAAAAGTTTGCTAAAAACTACAACATAAAATAAAGATAAAAGAGTGTTGTTGTTTACACATGCAAAATCAAAGATGGTCTTTGGGATTATGATTTTGCTCCTACTAGTCAACTACTCCCAATTGACTTTCAAGAATTTTCCAAAATTCTTTAGTGGCTAGAATCCTATCTAGTTGACTCGATCCCCGACGTGGGCCGATCGACCGGGTCAATTTCGATGGGTAGGTACTTCTTACCAATCGTGTCCAACGCGACTTCCAGTTGTTTGACTAGTCAACTTTTTGACAATTCACATCGTCTATGTGATAGTCAACCCCTTGTCTCTAAAGTCAAACGGTCCTGACGAGGGCCAATCACCGCAAGATTCTTAGTCGAGTCGTAACCCAAGTATTCATGAGATATAACAATCATATCTCGATAATGACAATATACCCGAGGTAGGTCAACTCCCGACGTGGGCCGATCAGTTAGATCCGAACAAGGGCTCTTCACCGTCACTATAATAATGGGAGACATATAATAACTCGATTTTTGTTGTGGGAGTAATTTTAAATTAATTTCAAATTAATTCTCTTAATTAATTTAATAATGGTCTCATTATGTATATCCTACACATTCATCTATATCGTGCCTAGTTATGCATCTGTCGTATCATATAAAAAAATACAAGCACAAAATAAATAAATACGTTAAGTAACTGGTATTATCATGGACTTTTCCTAGGTGCGGTTTCGAATACAAACTGACGAAACCGCGGGTCACAATCTAAAGATAGCTACAATCGCCAATAGGATCTTTAATGCTCCATTCTCCAATTGGATCTTTATTTTCGTCTTTCTTTGGTCTTTATCTTCCGTTCCATTCCTGTTACATAAATTTTATATAATAAAATAAATACACCCGTCTCACATGGGGGGAGCAAACGGGAATGAGATAATGCAGAAAATAAACTAGGTCACGTTCTTCATACCGGCCTATGACAATTTTTAAACCAAAGAAAAATAAATCATTCACATCTATCCTATCGGTCGAGTTAATGATCAATCGGGATCCATATAATCATATTATATCTACTCAATATCTAATCCATACAATAACATCTTATGAAAAAGATAAAATTAAAACTTAACAACTTGCGTCTTAATTAATTGATTAACGTTTAATTTATTAAATAATTTTATCTAAACAATTAACTAATCAATATTTAATTAATTAATTGATTTTAATCGAAATAAAATTAACAGTTAATTTTAAACGATTTCAATTTTAATTTTAATCAATTATAACTATTCCAAAAATAAATCAAAATTAAAATTAAGCATCTTTTGTTTCTTTCCTTTTGATTCATAATCAAAAGGGATGCCTTTGGTTTCCTAAACCTAAAGGCATCTCCCCTGGCCTTTTCCAAAATCAAAATTTTGAAAAGATTCAGGCCTGAAAATGGCCTAGGCCTATTCCAAACAAAATTTGGAATGACCTAGAATATTTAAAGGCAAATCATATTTACCAAATAATGCCATTTGGCATCCCAATGGTCCAAACTATTTGAATCATTAGTTGGTCACATACATTAACTTAAACAAAAGAGAATTATCAATCACAACTATGAACCATATAGAAACACAAATACGCAAAACAAAAATTTGAAGATCCACCACCTTTGACCAGTCAACCGAGGCCGGCAGCAGGTTGCCCTGCCGCCGCCGACCAGCCATCGGTGGTGGTGCCGCCGCCAGTTGGCCGAGCACCACCCAATCTCGTTTTTTTTCTTTTCGTGTATCGTTTTACGAATAAAAAATCTTTCATCTTTTAATTACGTGATTTAAACGATAAAATTAACTACGCAAATTAACATGCGCATTGCTTAAGCTCGAACCTGGCTCCGATACCACTGTTAGGAAATCTACGCGGGAACGCAGCAGAATTTAAAATTTTATTTCCTTTTAACCAGGATCGATTTCGTTTAAGCAACAAGCAAAAAAGAAGTAGACAAAAGAATACCTTGGTTGATCCAATTGGATCGACGCTTTGTCTACGGTTGTAGTTTCTGCACGAAGCCGCCCAAGTGTTCGGCCTCTACCGGTGATCCACACGAATAGCTCGACGGAATCCCATCATGGATTGCTACCAGAAAAACTCGGTTGCTAGACCGACTTTTTCTCTCTCTCTCAAAATCTCTCTAGAGGAAGCTCTCTTAATTTTCTAATAGAAAATAAGACTTGTAGTTGTGATACAAAATTGCTTGACACAAATCCCTTTTTATAGGATATATGGCGCCACATGCACAACCAAATTTGATTGGGAAAAACTTCCTAATGGATAGAGGAGAAAGAAAACCAATTTCCAATAAAATAAGGAAAATAGATATTCTAGATTTATCTCATTAATATTCAATATCTTATATTAAATATTTTCCAAGATATATATTGACAATATCTCATATTGAATATATCTTTATCTTTTATTATATTACCATAAATCAATTTACACGTGTGTATATATCACATATATATATTCAACACAAGTGTGAACATGCACACACATGCAAGTCACGCATGTGATCAAATATATATATATATATATATTAATATCTTATATTAATACTAGATAATATAATACCATGATTAATTAATTTGCAAAATACATGTGTAACAATATACATATATATATTTCGACATACACATATACATTATATGTATATTAATTAATATACATAATTAATATCTTGTATTTAATTTATTCATAATAAATAAATACAACAATATAAATTTATCACTATAACACGTTATAGTCGAGATAAAACTTTCCTTATTTGGTTATCGCTATAACCGTATTTTAATCCGGCTAGATGTTCTTATGTGTGTGACCCGATAGGCTTCCGAATATGTTGGCCGTAGACACAAAGTGCAAATTACGAAAATGCTTTTCATGCCTAACGATCACGGGATAGCGTCTAGTAACACACCGTGACCCCCAATCATCGAAAGAGTCAAATGCAATGACTACTACCTTTCATATGAAACAGTTACCGTGTAAATAGAATCCTATCGCTGTAATAATACGGTCGTACGTCGAGTGCCAAACATCAACGACCGTATCTTATAATCCGGATATCATGCTCTCTCGAAGTAACTAATTTACTCCCAGTTTGCAAAGATTCACGAGAGTAAGACATTCCTTATAAGAAGTCCCTTTCGGATATTCACCCCTACTAATAGGGTACGTGATTTCCGGACGACCAAACATTATTCTCCGCATGCTTCAGTATCACACCCAATCAGTACCGCATGATCGCCCCGTGGCTAGGGGAAACCTCAATAGTGTCAAAGCATGACAATCCACACCGTGATGCCATGTAGACTCCGGTCCTAAGGATAATTACACAACCACCACATAGTGTGACACTTAACAGTGTAAGTGGGTCAGTCTAACGTACGCATTCTCTAATACACATCCACGTACAGTCCAAGTGTCTCTACACTTCGATAGACGAGATCTATCCATACCCTTAAGGACAGAAGACATCTAATACGTGCTAGCCTATTTGTACTATCAATGCCCTGTTTAATAGTACATCAACCTAGAGACATTTAAGTATCAAACTTATTAAAGTGATTAGAGATCTCATCAACCATAATCGCCAATCATGGTTTCTCTATCACAGTTTAATACTAAGGGCGTTATCATATAACAATTCATAATTGGTTCTTTAAAAGAACAAATATATGACAACAGAAAAGTCATTTATCATATGTATAAACATAAAGAAAGAGTAGAAATGATCCGACCCGGTCGGATCCGGTCCAACCCGATTGTGTTTAGGACACCATTTCAACACAGTGGAGTAATCACACACCGGTAGAGACAAAATGAGAGTTAGAAGACGACATGGTTTGCGAGTTCCCAGAGTTCAAGAACCTTCCAGGTATGTCTAGTTTCGAGGACGAACCTTTTCATAAGGGGGATGATGTAACACCCCGAATTTTTAAGAAGGGTAAAATTGTAAATGGGTTTTATTCCCTTTTATGTTTAACTTAATTAAACAATTAAAAGGGAATTAACTATAAAAAAAGGATTAATTATTAAAAGGATTTTAATAATAAGTATTTAAGGAAATAATCCCCATTATTTCCCTAATACATCACACAGCAATTTCGAGGAAAAAAAGAGAGGGACGACACATGAGAGCAGGAAGGGGAGGAGGAATAATGTTCAATCAAGCGGTTAATCTGATGTTCGTTTGTGCAGACCGAATCAGGAGAAAGTAATCGGCTCATCGCAACGAACGATTCTACACCAACTATTCCTATTTTCGTAAGTATCTCTTTTAGCCCTAAAATTTGGAATCTTGATCGTTCTTGAGAAAAGTATGAGCTTTAATTGTGTAGAGGGTTGTAGTAATCGTAGTATATCGTTTCTGAATCGTGGGTTGTTCATAGAAGACAAGGATTCGAAAGAACACTTTGCTGAATCTCTTGGGTTGCTTTCTTACTGAATTAATGGTAAGGGGGTGTTCTAAATCGGCTTTATGTTCATGTTTGTTGTTGGAATATTGTTAGAAATGTTTAGGAAGATCTTATGCAGGTTTTGGAGGATGTTTAATGATGTTTTGTGGTGAAATTGTGTAAAAAGAGGCTAATAATCGAGCCGAACCGAATCTACGAATTTGCAGAAAACTACCAGAGGGGCTGGCCTCTGTTTACATGTGCGGGTCTACAACAAAAAACTGCCAGAGGTGTGGGCCTTTAGTTTTAGGTTCACACCTGCAGCTGTTGTTTTTCAAACCGAGTTTTCTCGAGTCCAGAGGCATGAGCCTTTGATTATAGGTGTGGGCCTTGAGCAGTTTTGAGTTATTTCTCAATTATTTTGTATTAAATGTTTGTATATGATGTGTGTGTTCCCTTGGGACATTACTTGGAATGTGGAAATGTCTAACATCGACTTCTGGTAGCCTTGACTCAGGGCCACAACTGAGACCCTATGCGGGGAGAAGGTGGAAGCCTCTAAAGGCGATTGTTTAGGCCTTGTCGGACATTGACTTTGTAGTCAATGGTTCTTTTACAATGTGGTAGGTAGCTTAAATAGAATGTCTAGGACTAGAAGTCCATAGGAAGCCTTTTATGTGAATGAATCAGGATGTTAGCTTAAATCAGTAAATTACATATGTGTTGTGTCTAAAAGCCAAAACATCATTATCATTGGTGAGACATGTTTATTCTTCTTAGCATGGAACTATTGCACTTCTCCACTTGGGCTGATGCAAAGGGACTCGTGTGATCTTTCTCACGGTATTGTCTGTGCCCTTGAGGTGCTTCCCTTGTCGTGGTGCAGTGTTTACCATGCATAGTGTCCTTTGATCTTGACGTAACAAACCTACTTGAGCAAGCTTATGCTATGTGATCTAGTAGATCGTGAGTGAGATCTCATGTTACAACCTATGTGGTAGTGTTTGTAAAACTTATTTTGCTATATATATGTATGTTATTTAATTGCATCCGATTCTTTTACCCCTTACTAAGTACGTATGTAATTACCCCTTTCTTTATCGTTCCTCACCCTGAGAAAGTGGTGTATTTTAGGTTGGTTTCGAGGCCACTGAAGAGTGACCCCAGGGATGATGCAGTTGAATGTTATTCTTTATTATGTTGTAATTGGGTATAGACTCTCTTATCTTTGTAATGATAGAAATCCGTGGTTGAGTTTGTGGAAATCAAGATATTATGAATTTATTGTATTTGACAGCTGTAATAAAGTCTTTTAATGATGTATAAAATGCAACCTGTGTTGCTTTTCGATCTTTTTGTTAGTCGTTTTAGTTGCCCAAGTCTATCATTTTGTCTTCTGCCTTGTTCTCTGATGTTTTTCTACGTAAGGCTCACGTATATAATTAGATTAAATTTTAATTATATGCGTGCCAGACATTCTTTTCCGGATAAGGACTCGGTATTCGGGGTAGGGGTATCACAGATGGAATTAGAGCTGACTGTCATACGGAGCTACGTGCCACACCATGAGAGGCGGTGAGGACCACCTCTAGAATCCTATGGTATGGACGAGACTGGGGCAAGTCCTGGCCGTTCTGGCAGGATGCCAGTCCTTTATAAGGGGGTAGAATGTAAAGTCCTGCATCTGTAAAGTAATGCCCTGCTCACCCCATATAAGTGTGAGACATAAATGTCTTGTCAACTCGGATTAGCCATTTTAGACCAAGCAAGGACGATGGGTTAAGCAGTTGACCGGATCATTTATGACTCATATAACACTACCAAGACCGGGGTCTGGAGGCGTTACAATTGCGGTATAATCCTGACTAAAGTGATGCTCACTAATAAACATGGATAATATCTCTCACCAATAACAAACTTATCTTTATGTGAAAAATAATAATTAATGTGTATTCATCAACTTCTAAAAAAATGTATTCATCTTCCCATGATTGCTTTTATCGATAAGTTTTGCAATGTATTGAATTCATTTGTCTTGATTTTGTTTATGATTTTGAGACGGAATGGTGCATCAAATTATTATAAATATAAAATATAAATAATATATTATATAATGGGCGGGTGGGTATTTCGGGTTGAATCTTGATTGTGCAGAAAATCTACAGTTTTAGTGTTGTTCGATCCTTTTAACGCCCGCCAAACACCTTTAGCAAACGCCAAGGATGAACAGTGGGTAAACAGAATGCTTCAGAGAGATTCCTTAGCTAATTGAGCTATGGTATCTCCAATACCCCCTCAAGCTGGATGTGGGTGAAGCTTAGCAAGTTAGAATGATCAAAAAGCTGATCATCGGAGATACCACAGCTCAATTAGCAAGTTAGAATGATCAAGAAGTTGATTACTTATTCATTGAGACATAGATCAAATACTTTGACTCATTGAATAGTTAATAAGTTAGTTATAAGCAATATAGGTAGTTATAACTAACTTTAGGCGGTTAGTTAAGTGTATGACATCTATTTAATCTGAAAAAAACAGATGAGAGAGATCAATTGTATTGTTTACAACTGAGATCAAAGCTGGATTTCATATTTTTCTGATGCTGCAAATTTCCCCTCATTAAAAATGCAGAACACCCCATCATTATTGAGTGTTTTTCTCTTTTCTTGTTCAATTTTTGTTTTGATTCAAGTTTTCTGCATGGAATCAAAGATTCTTGCTACTGTTGCTTGAATCAATTGTGGTATCACCAATGATCAACTTCTTGATCATTCTAACTTGCTAGTTGAGCTGTGGTACCTCCAATAATATGTAAAGATATAAAACATATTTTATCATTTCATAGAAATAATATTTTATCTCACCTTTAGATTTAAAATCTCCTCTTAAAGAATCTTGGGCCAATATATGGCTGCCGACGTCCAGCCAATTGGAGAACTAAAAGATACGAATGTCCTACCACTGATTTGCAGTCAAGCCAACTTTACTAAATACTAATCCTTTTTTGCATGATTGCCTTTTCCGTCGTATTATCTATATGAGAACACAATAATTAATTAGGGATAATTCCAAGGCTTGTCTTATTATCTATTCAAAACCCGATATATCTAACATACATAACACAGGTCTAGTGACTTTGCTTGAAAGATTATGTATTCTACTGGCAAGTGTGACTTGATCTCTATATCTAGTGGAATTAAATCTAGGATCAGTTGAGGATGATGGTCTGTTGATCGAGGTATTCAAGTCTAGGAGGTCAGTTGGGTGAAGTGTAGCTGAGGTCAATCTGTCAGCAGAGTCTGTTAATCTGTTGAATACTGCTGAGTTATGCATCTGGTTTGCTTGGTTACACATCTGGTGGAGTCAGCAGTGTTGGGGTCCACATCTAGGGCATTATGGGAATTCCGACATGAGTTAATGGCGGTTAGGGTTTAGGATTCATAGGCTATAAATACCGAATGTTGTAATCAATGTAAAGTGTGAGAATCATCATATTTTTATGTGCATAATTAATATCTTCGTTTTGTCCGTGGAATAGTCGGCACAACGCCGGAAGCCACGTTAAATCTCTATGTTCTTCTTGTTTTTGTTATTTGTCAGTGCCATTAATCTTTTACGTTTGAATTGCTTCTGTGATTGTTCTTTCTTGGGTGGCAAGGGACACACATCTGTTTTAACAAACCGGTATCAAAGCGTTGGTTCTGTGTGGACTTGCAGTTGAACGGAGTTTAATCTTCACCAAGACCGTGGACGGTGCTAGGGTTTTGTGATTAAAGATCTATTCTTTGGAAAGAGGATGTCGGTAATTAACATTGACAAATTTACATGAAGAAACAGTTTCAATCTATTGCAAATCAAGATGCGGGCCTTGTTAAAGCAACAAGAGTGATGGGCCCCTTTATCCGGTAAATGGGATGCCAGTTCCGATGATGCTGCCAGTCTGGAGGATAAAGCACATTTAACCATCATGTTGTGCTTGTCAAATGATGTTATCACATAAGTTTTTGAAAAGGACACCGCTGCCAAATTATGGTCAAAGGTTGAAAGCCTGTATATGACTAAGTCATTGACCAACAAGTTGCTGCTGAAGCATAGGCTGTTCAACATGAGGATGCATGAAAGGACTCAGCTGAGAGATCATCTTAATCAACTGAACACAATATTGCTGGACTTGAGGAATATTGATGTGAAGATTGAGGATGAAGATGCATTTCTGGTTTTGTTGGTGTCATTGCCAGCATCATATGAGAACTTTGTGCAGTCCTTAATGATTGGGAAGGATACATTGAATTTGAAGGGTGTAAGGTCAGCCTTGCATTCCAGGGAGCTGAGACATAAAGCGGCGAGGAGCGGATACAGTCGAGCGGCAGAAGCATACGGTCGCAAAGCGGCGGAAGCGGACAGTCGAGCGGTGGCTTAATAGTCAAAGAACACCAGTGGGAAAGAGAATGGGTAGTCTGGAAAGAAGAAATCCAAGAAGACAAGGTCCAAAGGTCCTAAGTCCATAGATGTCTGCAATTACTGTAAGGAGCAGGGACATTGGAAGTCCAATTGTCCAAGGAGAAAAAAAAGCAAGAGCACAGTTCTGGCACATCTGCTGTAGCAGCTGAGCATGACACATATGAGGACATTATTCTGGTGGCAGGACAGTCAGCACATCATGGGGATGTGTGGATTCTGGACTCTGGAGCTTCCTATCATATTTGTCCACACATGGAGTGGTTATCAAGGTATGAGCATATAGATGGAGGACATAGCTCTATGGACAACAACAAGGTCTGCAAGGTAGTTGTGATTGACTCAATACAGGTGAGGACAGAGGATGGTAGATTCTTCACACTAAAGGATGTTAGACATGTTCCACAGAAGACCAAGAATTTAGTATCTCTTAGTCTACTGGATAGATAAGGGTTCAATTTCATGGGTGAAGGTGGAGTGTTGAATCTTTACAAAGGTTTAGCTGTGGTTCTCAGGGGAGTCAATAGGGGGCCTTATATATTTATCAAGGGTTTGCTGTATCTGGGTGTGTTGTTGTGACATCTGTTGAGGTTCACCAGTCACAACTGACTAAGTTGTGGCATATGGGACTGGGTCACATGGATGAAAATGTCCTATTTTGTGATTTTGGGTTATTAAGACCCCGAATTGAGTTTTGATTGATGTTTCATGATGTGATAACCTTAAATAAACTTGACAAAGCCATGATTAAGCTTCTGATATGTTTAGTTCCGGCACCGAATGGATCCTTCTAAGAGTTGAAGTTCGGGACCGTCGGAAAAGCATGAATGGCCTTGTGCTTTGATGGATTAGCATCCATCAATGTCTATGTATGTGGTAGACTTTTTTAGAATTTAGTTGCTTAAATGAGGGAGTAGAAGTGTTAAGTGAGCTTTTTCCTTGATAACCCTTAAGTGGCTAGTTAATGGTTAATAACATACATACTTGTGTAGTTAAAAGCATAAACATCAATGTTATTCTTGGTAAGGCACAAGACAATATCGCGGTGTGTGGTGTGGTCAGATAAAGTGGAGAAATTCGATAATCCTTAAGAGATCCTAAGAGTTGAAAGACTTCGCCGAACACACACACTATCGGGCTAGTAGGTTGCACTAGATGCTTCCCGATGAGCAGCATCGTGCGTAGTGCTCTTGAATACTTGATATAACAAATATAAGCTAAGCCAGAAACAAAGTAAGATTTTCAAAACGTGTTATGAGCGTGAAGTGAACCCTAGAGTTTGAGTCGTGTTCATAAAGACAACTCTTAATTAATAATAACATGCCAGCCTTTCATTATAATACGTGATCGTTCAATAGTGTCTACATTTTACTAAGTACCCTTTGTACCTACCTCTTCTGCATGTTTGTATGTTTTCTTCTTCAGAAGACGTGCAGGATGAGCAGGATTTTGATGACATTGATCTTATGTCATGCTATGCTAGAAGTTCCATCATGTTTTATTATCCTGTTGAACTATGAAACTTGTATATTTTATTCCAAGACATGTTTTATTTCATTTGACTTTTGTTAATACCTATGTTGTAAGATAGGTTTACTTCTGTTGTTTGACATCGTATTTGTAAAACTATCGTTGTTGTAAGTTTCCGTTTCTATCTATAGATTTGGATGCCATTGTAATATTTAAATCTTGTATGATTTTCCTGAGTCTCTGTAACTTCCGCGTTGCTTAACTCGATATGATGACGTAGAGGCTTACGTATAATGTTATACGTGTCGAACGTTTTTTTTCCCGGATAAGAACTTAGTATCCGGGAACAGGGCGTTACGTGTCGTGTGTCCGCCCCTGGGTGTATTGGCATCACATTTATATTTTATATTATTTATGTAATTGCGATGCTTGAGGCAAATTTGTGGTGCGGAGGTGCCAATAAAACTTATATATATATATATATATATATATATATATATACACACACACACGCGATTACCTAAAATTCGGTCGGAGAAAATCATGCATCTACTTTAACCCGAAAAAGAAGAGTCCCAGCTTTTTAACAGCGTTAAATCAAGGACGACCGATAAAGATATGATGATCACATGTTTAAGTCATCTAATCTTGTTAGAACATAAGAGTAATCATAATGTGTCTAAATTGATCATTAGTAAATATAACATGATCAACGGTGCAAATCTGTTGTGTCATCCGTTGTGGCACATCGTTGTGTCCGTATCATTACTCAGAACATAATTAGATGTAGACATTCACAAACAAACAAAATTAAAGTCTTAGTCTTCCGACATCGTACTCACTTTGCTTCATGCGAGCAAATTTTGAAATTTTGTGAATATTGAAAGGTAAACTTAAAAAAATATATATATAAAAATATTCAGCTTCGAGTACATTAAACGGAAAAACTGACATAAAAACAAAAATAGGTAATAAAAAAATGGAAAATTAGGGATAAGAATACAATGATTTTTAAATAGCAGAACAAATTTTTATATGCGTAATTTTTATAGCGAGAAGAATGACAGTGAATCAGAAAATCGAAATCAATCTTTAGTGAATTTTTCGCGATAGTGAATTTCGACAATAATCTATTTATTCAAACGATGAATTTTGAAAAATAGTGAATTTAATGAATTTAAATCGATGAATTTAAGTTTGAAATTGAATTTCGACGATTCAATAAATAGTTTTGTCGCTTTATGCAAAAGTTTTAAAAGCTTCTATAAATGAAATATTTGCTAATTTCAAAATTAAAAGGGAATGAGGAGGCGACAAAAATAAAAATTCACTACTTTGAAATTTTTGCGTAAAGGATTTTATTCATTGTCGAAATCACTTTGTCAAATTCACCGCTTCATTCACATTGAAATTCATCGTCGAATTCACTATTTTCAAAATTCATTGTCGATTCACTACTTTTCGATTTTCGAAATTCATTGTTTGTCATTATTTCGATTCATAAAGATTCACCGATTTTCGTTCACGTCATTCTTCTCGCTATAAAAATTATGCATTGTCTTCTTCTTCCTATAAAAATATGTGAAATTGCCCTCCGTTATTTAAATATATTTCAGATTGTGTCCTTATCCCTAATTTTCCTTAAAAAAAAAGCACGACAGTCTTAAATAACACTTTCAATGTATAAGAAATCAACATCAGTGGAAGGAGTTTTTTTCCGCTACGATCGAGGATGAAAATCAAACATTCGATTGAACATGGAAATGCAATGACTTGTACTATTATGCCGTATTTGATTCCCATATCAACATATTACTAATTTTATTTTATTTTTGAGAAAATATCAACCTTTCTTCTCCCATATATCAGTGTTTGGGAGTATAGTCAATGATTGTCGTATTTTTTATCCTTTCTTCTCCCATACATCGTTCTCTTTTGTTCGGAGAGAGGAAAATGTTCTTGCGCGTTTGCTAGCAAAAGAATGTTTGAATTTAGTTGGGTGTGTCGAATGAGTTTCGTCCCTATTCCCATGTAATGATATCTTGTGCAGTTGAACGCGCTTAATAAAATAACTTTACCTTCAAAAAAAAATATTATCAACATATTATTTGAACAACTGGGTTCACATTATTCTTCACAGTATTGAATTAACCGCAGGGACGGACCCAGCAGCAAAAGGGGGGTGCATGACCCTCACTGAGATCCGAAAATCGACGTGTTTTTATAGGTAAAAAATGTAAAAACACTATTGATGCCCTCACTCGCCTTTCGAATTTACTCCGATGCCCCCACTGAGATTTTTTTCTGGGTCCGTCACTGATTAACCGAAGTAATTACTCTTAAAAGAGGTGTGATAATGAACATATATATATTTGTATAATTACATAAACATGCATGTAATTCTATGCATGTAATTCTGCCTATCAATTACCTTAAATAAATAACATCCTAACATAGACCGATCAAGACGAATTACAGCTAGACATGATAGACTACGTAAACTATGTGGAGTCGAATCTGTAACTATTTTTTTTTCCCCTTTATTTGCACCGCGTACAGTTACTCTACAGTTTAATCCCAAAAAAAAAAAAAAAAAAAAAAAAAAATACTCCACATTATAATCTACTTTGTAAGAGTCCCTCCTCAAACTAAAGACCGACTTTCCATACGTGCATTGTGACAATAACTTTGATAAAGTCGGTTTTTAGCTCTAGAAACCGACTTTCAAAAACTCTATTTTTTGAAAATGGAATAATACATCGGTAGTTGGGGTCCATCGATACAAAGGAATACAACGGGTGGGTGCAAATAATAGTTGTTTTTTTCTTCCCGTTTTTAAGGGAATAAGATTATTGGAATTGCATAGCGACCAGGGCTTGGATTGAACAGGCGAGTTTGTGTTGAAGGATGATGGACTCGACAATTAGCCGGTCTGCCTCCATCCGCACCTCGTGGCATTTATGTGTAGCTACATACAAACTATTCTTTAGTTGTCGGTTCTGAACTTTCAACAAGTTTATTTGGGTCGCCAAGCCATCAGTTTCACTCTTCTTTTTCAACCTTGATCGCCGAGCCGATTCCCGGTTTGAGACGGTTCGCCGACGTTTTCTCTCTTCAACAGAGTAAACACACCGAGTTGTTGTTGTTGATGATGAACCGGAAGCTGGTGGAGTAGTAGTGGAACGCACGACGTCGACGGAGGATTCATGCAAATAATCGCTTGTGGTGAAAGGATCTTGAAGAAGTAATGGAGGAGTAAATTGGAAATGGATTTGTTCATCAAAGATGAAAGCTTGATCTTCAAGAAGTGGAGAAAATTGGAAATGGATTTGTTCATCAGACATCATAATGGGGGATTCAAATTTTATTATTATTAATTTTTTTTTTTTTTGGTTAATGGGGAATTCAAATTGAGAATGTTAATGAATATATAAAGGGGAAAAAGGGAAGAACTAAAGAGTCCGGAAGGGGTATTTATGGAGGGTGCGGTACCCATTAGTATTGCACATCTGGTATGAGATCACTTTTCTTTAAGGCATACTCCCTTCGTTCTACAATAACTGATGTAGTTGTCAAAAACACGCATATTAAGGATATAAGTAAATGATTTAATTTGAATGCTAAAATAAAAACAAAAAAGTTTATTGTTAAAAAAGACAATTTGAACATAGAAATATGCAAAGTGGACAGTGAAATTTTTTCGGGTAAAAATGACATGTCTTTATTCCACTATAAAAGTAAAACATTGGATTCGAGATCAGTTCCACTGCAGCAAACAATGGATTGGGGTTATGAACAGTTGATTTGTCCCTATCACTCAATTTATATTTTCTCTGTCCTCATTCCTATTTTCCTATTCTTTTTTGTCCTTTTAAACCACTCCGCATTAAAAAAACTCTTAATGCAAGAAAAACTATTAAATTTCCCATTACTTTATCATTAATGCAATGTTGTATTTATTCTCTCATTCCTTAATAAATAATGGTAGATGTAAGAAACACACAATAAAGACTGCATTAGAAATTTAAGTGCCTCAATTATTTTGGAACAAATATTTTTGCAACTGTCTCAGTTATATGGGAACGGAGGAAGTATAAGATTACTTTCATGCCAAAATATAAGTCCGTTTAGACTTTTTTACATGGATTAAGAAAGTTGTTAAATATCATTAATTTTCATGGTAAAAGTTTGGAATACACTTTGAATCTTATTAATGTGATAGTTATAAAGTAGGTGAATGTATAATAAATTAGGGGTAAAAGGAAGAAAATTGTAATAAATATTCGATTGATATTCTAAATGGACATATATTATAAGACAAATTCAAAAAAGTAAACCGACTTACATTTTGGGACAGATGTAGTACTTATTACCATTAATTTTACCTTTTTTTTTAATACGTGATCACTTTTAAGATTAGGAAGTGAGCCAAACTACTCATGTATAGCTTGAGATTGACTCGAGATGGAACTCGATTTGAATCAGTTTAAATCAGATCGAATTTGAAATTGACTCGACTCGAAGATTAAATGAACAATACTCGAATAATACAATACTTGACTCAGCTAATCGTGAACAATTCGAATATACATTTATGTGTGATAAAAAATGCATATATGTATATTTATACACGTATACTTACATATATGTAATTATACAAATTGACGATGCTCAAAACGGTCACCAAGAAAATGGGGCCATGGACCGGAGAATCGGGCTTCGTGGGGATAATTCGACTACTGTAAGGGGTGGATTTTTTGGTGGAATATAGTTGGGTCAATGCGGAATTGACTGCCTACGTACTCTTGTATTGTAAGGGATCAAGCTATTGTAGCGTAATTCTGAAGATGGGGGAGGATGCTCCATTTACAGGGCTCCCACGTGGGGGTGTTGATTGTGCATCCATTGAAGACGTGGTTAATGGCATGAGCCAGATATGGGGGCGGTCATGGTGTAATCATGGCCCTTTATACATAGATCATGGAAATGTCGTAAAATCGTGGCTTTTTGTCCAGATGATTGTGTAACCGTCATCTAAGCTCGTCAAGACTTATATCGAGCTGTGGGTACCTAGACCGAGGTGAACATGCAATATGTTGGTGGTACGGGCTGATAGGTACTTGTACCGAACTGGCTTTGGTTTTTAGGGAATGACATGTGTCGTGTCGATGGCTTAGAGACGTTTTTCACTTGAGACCAACCGGCTTTCTGAGGTCAAAGAGTATATGAGGCAGTACTGGGCTCGTCAGACCCGTTTTACTTTAAGGATCCAAATTCTATAATTGTGTGCCACGTAGAGCTGTTAAACGAACCTAGCATTCACGAACAAGGCTCGAACTCGGCTCATTTAAGCTCATTCGAGTTCGTTCATTTATGCTATCGAGCCGAGCTTGATCGGGTTCTCCTGCTCGTTTACTAAACGAGCGAACACGAGCCACTCGTTAGTGTTCGTGAACATATATAATATATAATATAAATAATAAATATAAATCATATATACACAAAAAAAAATTTAGGGAATATATACACATAAATAATTTGGGAAATCAGGAATAATGATACAATCTGGAATATTTTTAAGTAACAGGACTACTACATATTTTTTATAGGGAGAATGACAACCGCATAATTTTTATAGCGAGAAGGACAAACAGTGAATCCGAAAATCGGTGAATCTCCCGGTGAATCCACTAAATCGTTGAATTTAAACAGATGAATCCGAAAATCGGTGAATTTAAACAATGAATTTTGAAAATTAGTGACTTTCGACAGTGAATTTCGGAAGTGAATTTAAACAGTGAATTTCGACAGTGGATAAATAGTTTTGTCTTTTATGCAAAAGTTTCAAAAGACCGTCCTCCTACTCAATTGATGAAATATTTCTGTCCTTCTCCCTCATTCCCCCTATATAATTTAACTAATAACAAATATTTTGTGGATGTTTGATTAAACGAATATTTTGGGTTGAATAATAGATATATTGGATATAAACAAATCATTCCCCTTAAAAAAAAAGGGAATGAGGGAG
Source organism: Gentiana macrophylla (assembly GCA_026214975.1). Lineage (NCBI taxonomy): Eukaryota > Viridiplantae > Streptophyta > Magnoliopsida > Gentianales > Gentianaceae > Gentiana > Gentiana macrophylla. Next base: position 119,627,059 of record CM047805.1, read on the forward strand.
AAAGACATAAATATTTCATCAATTGAGTAGAATGACATTCTTTTGAAACTTTTGCATAAATGACAAAACTATTTATTCACTGTTGAAATTCACTTGTGTTTGAAATTCACTGTTTAAATTCACTGCCGAAATTCACTAATTTTCAAAATTCATTGTCGAAATTCACGGATTTTCGGGATTCACTGTCGAAATTCACTGATTTCAGGATTCACTGGGGAGATTCACTAATTTTCGGGATTCACTGTTTGTCCTTCTCGCTATAAAAATTATGCAGTTGTCCTTCTCCCTATAAAAAATATGTAGCTGTCATGTTACTTAAAAATATTCCAAATTGTGTCCTTATCCATAATTTCCCATAAAAAAATACTATTGAACGAGCCGAGCTCGAGTTTGAGCCTATTCGCGAGCTTGATATCGAGCTCGAGCTTGAGCTCGAACATTCTTTATACTTATCAAGCCGAGCTTAAACAGGCTTTTAGGCTCGTTTGTGTTAATGAGCCGAGCCTACCCGATTACAAACGAGCTCGAGCTTGAACATCAGCTACTCGGCTCGGCTCGTTAACAGCAATATACTGCCACGTAGATGACTCGGGACATACCACGCCGCATATGTATATGTACCTTTATTTATATATTCAATGTAATTATATCAAATGTTAAGTTCTTTTTTTTTCTTTCTTTCAGAAACGGAATATTTGATTAGAAAAAGAAATTACAGCAGAGCAACCCTAGTTCCCTCTTCATCTTTCAATGCTGAAAGAATCCAAGAGGGAAATAAACCAGTCCAAAAGACCGGATTAATCAAATTCTTAGCAAAAGTAGCAGTTCTATGGCTTAGCAAATTAAATTTTCTACTAAAATAGCATAGTCTACACAAGCCCAGGGAATTCAAAAGGTGCTTGATGTCAGCCACAATCACCAACAAGTCCGGAGTTGGAAAGGCCGCACCGTTAACCATTTCAGACAGCAAAAGGGAATCCGTTTTGATAGTGAGTCCATTCCAGCCTCTATTTTTGCTTGCAGCAATGCCCACCTGACTACTTCAGCTTCTGATCTTAGAGCAGACCCAAAATTATTGAAAGATCTTCCCCAGATTTCCACAAGGTTGTAGTTTTTGTCAAAGATTGCAACTCCACCGCCAGCAGGTGATGTAGCAGAAGTCCAAGCAGCATCTGTATGAATGATAAAATTCCCATTAGGGTTATCAGGATTACAAGCAGCCGGGACACAACCTCGGACAGATTTATCAGCGCTATCAATAAAATTATCTGCAAATTGCCTTGCAATAACACAGGTAAATTCTCTATATTCTTTTTCCATTTGAGAAGCAATATCTTTAGATTCATCAAGATTTCTATTGAAAACCCAGTCATTCCTAGCCTTCCAAATGCACCAAAACGCATAAATTGTAAATTCAACTGGTTTTCTACTTTGCTGGAAAGCATTATTCAGAGTTAAATCATTCCACCATGAGACCAAATCAAAATAAGCATCCTCAAATTGGGGCCACAAAGCTGGGAGATAAGCCCAAATCTCCTTAGCTCTAGGACACACAACTAAAATGTGTTCAACAGTCTCCATTGGACAACCACAAAAACTACAGAAAGAAGATATAGATCCATGTGCACATCTATTAGCTATATTAGCTTTACAGGGTAGGATACCCTTTAGACACTTCCACCAGAAATGCTTAATTTTATTAGGCAAAGAAGGAGCCCACAAAAACTTCCAAAACATAGAACAAACATTTGGCATATTATGAGTGGTGTTGGAACCAGAGATCGAGAAGAGACCAGGGTTTAATTTTTCAAAATAAAAACCATAAGCAGATTTTAAATTGAAGGAACCATTAGAAGAGGGTTTCCAGTAAAGAACATCATTGTTATGACAGACACTTATAGGCAGAGATAAAATCTGATGGACATATACTGGCCAGAAAACTTGTTTCAACTTTTCCTCATTCCATACCTTATCTTCAATCAAATCACTCACCCAGTATGTATCATAAGAAAAATGGTAAGGGGTAATAGGTTTTAGGCTAGGATTATCTGGGAGCCAGTTATCTTCCCAAATCCTAACATCCTCCCCATTGCCAATAGACCAACAGGTTCCCATTCTGAAAAATTTTAGAGCAGAGAGGATGCCTTTCCAAAAGTACGAGCTGCCAGCAGTGAATTTTGCTTCAAGAAGGGAAGTAAAAGGGAAATATTTAGCCTTCAAAACTTGAGAAACAAGAAGGTGAGGGTTTTTAATAAGTCTCCAGATCTGCCTAGCTAGATAAGCAAAGTTCAAAGCTTAAAATCCCAAAAACCAAGACCCCCAAGGCCTTTCATCAAACAAAGTTTTTTCATCAAGCCTCAAAAAAAAATGTTAAGTTCTTAACCATTTTTACTTCAAAAAAAAGTTCTTAATGATTTTATATATTTTGTATTTTGTTGTCTATCAAATATTTGCATTAAAATATTTGTTTGATACTCAATAAAATATTAGTTGCATCTTTAATAAAAAAAACATTAATATAACAACAATCCGAAATGTCACTTTTAGTTATTATCATGTATTAATTTAAATTATTTTAAGTGATATTTAAATTATTTTCGAATTAAGTTTCATAACATATTAGACTCGATAAGTTTGATGTAAAACTCGAGCTCGGCTTGAGATTTTTAGAACTTCCATGAATCTCAACACGAGGTCGAGCTCGAAATACTCGGACTCGAGAATATTTAAAATGATCATCTTGTTTAGAGCAGTATTCGGTTCGACTCGCCTCGTATACACATCTAATTAAGATTATAATTCAAAATAATTTTTTTAACAAGTACATGAATGCGATGCATAATTTTTTTTAACATAAATTTATTTTTTCGGTCCATCAACTCCTAGCTATGATATACATGCATCAGTCGCTGCAGGGGCGACCTCGTGAAATCATGGCCGTAGGCCGATATATCAGTCAAAACCTATGATGCACCGACACTTCAATATGGTCGCCGTGCGCCGTGTCCGACACAAGACACGACACGACACGCTCCGACACTGTGTCCGACATGTGTCGACTGATTAAATTAATATTATTAAAATTTTAAATATCCGACACGTTTGCGACACACCGTTGACACTCCCCGACACGGCACCGACACTCCTGAACCAAATTTTTTAATTTTTTTCTTTCTTTAAGTTTTTTCAATGGAAATGCTAAAATACCTGATTTTCATTTTTATAGTAATTTAAATAATAATACGCCGGATCAAGTTTATATGTTTTTTGTTGATAAATAATCATTTTTACAGTTTATAATATTTTGAAGGTCAATCACAATTTCTTTTGGCACCGTATAAAGTAGAATATATATTCTAGATATTCATAGAGTTTATGTAATACATGTCTTATTTTCTCTAATTTTTTTAGATGTTTACAATATATATATATATATATATATATATATATATATATATATATATATATATATATATATATATATATAACGTGCCGGTGGCGTTTCGTGTCCTTAAATTTTGGAATTAGCCATATCGCCGTGTTCGTGTTGTGTCGTGCGGCGTGTCCGTGTCTGTGTCTGTGCAACATAGGTCAAAACCCTTTATCTTTGGTATCTTTGTTGTGTGATGCGCGTACTTTAAAAAACACGATGAAACTATTCATTATGTAATTGTTTTTTCCATAAATATTTGATTCCACCAGAAGAAAAACATTATTTGGGAAGTTGGAAAACGTCTCAAAAAAGTAGATATTGAGACGTTTTCATTATGTTGTGGCATTTTTTAACACCTCGTGTATCGAGATCACTATAGCTAAAAACGCCCCAAAGGCATTCTCTAGCAACGTTACAAATGGCCCTATCAGATTTTTAAATCAGGCGCTTTAAAACACCCTTACAGTTGTGAAATTAGTAGTATATTGAAAAACGCCTTAAACAGGAGTGCAATTAATACATTGAAAAGCGCCTCCACAATAGCCAACTAGATAGTACATCCAAAGCTCACCTAAGCGCCACCACATAAATATATTTGGACTAAAAACTTAATATTTACCATTGGTCCGCCACTGACTAGATAGTACATTGAAAAGCGCCACCACAGCTACAAACTTAATCCATTGAAAAGCGCCACCACTGCCATAACAACCACCTATTAAGCAATTCATTTATCATAACCAAGTCTTGAGAAAGTTATTGTGTAGTGCTTCATACGGTGTGGAGACACCGTGTGGCACCATACATGTCACACAGTTTTATTATGTATTTAAACTGTGTGGTTATGATCGTTTCATCCGTCACTTCACCTCAAATTTCCTCACCACACAATAACTTCCCCCAAGTCGGGATTCCTTCGTTAACTTCTCACCTTCATTATATTACCTTGGTCCCAAAATATAAGTCATGTTACACTTTTTATTTTGTCTCGCAATATAAGTCATTTTACATTAACAATAAAATATTTATTATTCTTTTCTCTCTAATTTATTATCAATCTAACAACTTTCCATTACCTAACAGCTATTGCATTAATGATAATCAAAGGACATTTAGACATTAATCATTAAATTTATGATATTCAACCACGTTCTTAATCTGTATGTAAACATCTAAGATAACTTATATTTTGATACGGATGTGGTATATTTTGCAATTGAACATTTTGGGGATATACTGCCGTAAGTCTCGGTGGATTCATCCAACATTTATCCACACTAGTGGACAATTTTTAACGTCTTTACCTTTTTATCTAAATTTTTTTTTTGAGGGGCTTTTTATCTCAATTTATATTATAATAATCATGATGATGCTTGCGCATACAAGATCAAAGTCAACGTTTCTCCATCCTCATAACTCCGATCTAGGGATGTAAATGAGTTGGGCTATTCGTGAGCTACTCACACTCGACTTGTAAGAGAAATCGACTCGATTCGGTTTTTTTCGAGTTCGAACTCGAGTCGAGCTACTTGAATAATTAACCGAGTCGAGCTCGAGTTTTAAAATATAGTAGTCGAGTAGCTCGCGAGCTTAATCGAGCTTGATTAAATAATTATTTAATTAATTTAATTTATTAAATTTATTATAAAATATTATTTTTTATTATTAAAAAAATATTATTCGAGTCGAGTATTAGACGAGCCGAGCTCGAATTTACCATATTTCGTTAAAAATTAAATGAATTCTAGGATAATAATCGAGCTTACGAGTCGAGTCGAGCTTTATTGAGTACTTAGCGAGTCGAGTTCGATCTTGATTTTTTATGGCTCGAGCCGAGTTTCGAGCCTGAACTTTTTTAGTCGTGTCGAGCCCTAGAGAGTATCGACTCGGCTCGGCTCGGCTCGATTACACCCCCTACTCCAATCTATAAAATAACACACCTGGCGTAGCATATGGTTTTATTACTTTAATATTTCTCTTATGATTTCATATAAAATATTGAAGTACTAAACAATTCATAGCACAATACATTTATAAAGTACAATATAAATATTAGCACGTACATTCGTAATATAACTTTCATATTTAGTGTTGGTTTTAGTAGGAGTGTACACGGATATGGATTATCTGAAAATCGAACAGAACTGTAGTAATTCGGTTCGGTTCGGTTTGGTTCGGTTAATGATCACCATGGTTCGGTTTCGATTCGCATTGTGAAGAAATCGAAATTTCAGTTCGATTACGGTTAATGATGTAAATTGACCTTAACCAAACCGAATAAAAAACTGAACCGAAAACCAAACCGTTATAACCGAACCGTTATAACCAAACTGTTTTAATTACATTGTAATTAAACAGAAAAATTATTAACCGTATCTTTTTTAATTTATCATTATATTTATTTTTTATGAATTTTATCTATCATACATACATATGCTATAAATACTGCAAGTAAGAATGACATATTTTCTCCAAAAAAATCTTACTAGAATACAAAATACTGGGAGGAGTGATCCTTTTAAGGAGCATGTATTTCTAATAGTGTCATTTGAAGCAAAATGTGTTTTAAATAAAACTATATAATTTGAAGTTCTTTTGGTTTAGAACAAATTGTTTAACTTAATTATTTCCACTTTAATGATTTAAAACGATATGTGTAAATTAAAATCTATTATCTGAAGACTAAAGTAGTGTGAATTATGTGGCTTGTTTTAAGTGTTTATTTGTTGTAGTTTTTAGATTACATTAACATTTCAAATAGTTTAACTATGGTTTTTTGGTTAACCGACCAATTTGAACCATTTATTTCAGTTTTTTTGTTAATTGAATCGAACCGAACCAAAAAATTCGGTTTTTAATTGTTTAATTTTGGTTTTCCGGTTAACCGTTTAATTTGAACCGTTTATTTCAGTTTTTCGGTTAACCGGTCGAATTGAACCAAAAATTTCGGTTCGGTCGGTTTGGTTACCTTTGAAAAACGGTTTGGTTGCAGTTTCGCTTTTTCAGTAATTGTAAATCATGGTTCAGTTTCGGTTACGGCCATTAATCGTACCGAACCGAACCATTTACCCCCTAGGTTTTTGATATACCTGAATCGGAATGGGGCCCTGTTCATCTAGATTGGGCCTATTATCATGGCCCATCAACATAGATATTGGACCTCTATCTCCTCTATCCGCGGCCACAAACTATCTCCTGCCTGCTATTTTACGAGCCGGGTCCTATCCGCCAGCAGTAAGATTGAACTTGTCCGCTAGTCGTAAGCCGGACCCATCCTCTCCGTGTGATTTCTACCCATAAAGGTCAAACTGATTTCAAGACAAGGCAAATATGAGTCCGCTGGTCGCCATACTTATCAATCCAGCTATATTCTGCTCGCCATGCTTATCGATCCATCTGGCCACACCAGCTGGCCCCTCCTGACAGCTAGCTAGGACACTTGTATTACATGCATATTTATCTTTAATTATGTAATCTTAATTGTCTTGTCGATGAACAGTAAACCGACATAGTTTTTTAGCCTATAAATATGGGATCACAATGTAATAGAAAGGGGGATCCAAGAACTAATATAAGCAGATACACTCTGCCCAATTTGTCGACTAACTCAATTGTTCTTCACAAACACTTATCCGCCACCCATGTTCTTGTCCACCACCATACTCTCACCGGAGAAATCACTCATACTAAGCCTCTTATCCTCAAGATAAACACTGTTGCCGCAAATCTGGTGTTCGGCGCAACATCAGTTTTAGAAAATAAAAATACAAGTTTCTGCCTTTGAGCGTCTTTGTCTAACTTCGTTACTCTCTCTTTTGGTTTGATCTAATCGAATCATCTAATTATATACTCCCTTAGTTTTAAAATAACTAATATAGTTATCAAAATCATTCGTCATATTTTATGCGAGACAGTTACATTTCCAATACATTATTTATTGTGTTTTTCATAAATCTACTATTATTCATTATGGAGTGAGAAAATAAAACATTGCACTAATTATAGACTATGGTTTTTTTTAGTCATTTTGACATTCAAATTAGAGAAATGTTTGTGCTACAACAAAATATGCACAACAAAGTACCATAACAGCCTTTTTCACCATTGATTTTTTTGGGACACATTTGAATCAATAGGTCTCACATCATAATCAATGGCCCAAAAGTGTGTTGTGTAATTTGTTGTTGAAAAGGAATCAAATAAAAAGATGTAGCTGACAGGTGTTAGCATCTTATTGAGTGTGTCTAGATAAGGTGACACCTATACACTAAGTTGTTAGTGTGGTTATTAGATTCTGTTTTCAATTACCATAAAAGGTTGGGGTCTGTAATCATTTATGTGTATGTTTTGGATAATATCTAAATACCAAATTCTGACTTGGTATCAGAGAATCTAATGGCGGAAGCTCCACCGCCGGAAACATCACCGCCTCCCACACCTGGAGGAGCTGGAGGTGTAACTTCACCTCAGCCAACCATCTCAGCTCCAATAACCTCCCAGAGCTCTCATATTGCTACCGGAATACCTGTTACCGGACTTCATTTCACCCAACTAACTTTCACACATATCTCCGGTAACCCATTACCGCTTTACTCTGGCTTTCAACCACCACATGCAGGGCCTTCTTACTCTGGTTTCAGCATCGGAACTCCATCTCCGACCTTCCCTCAAGCTCTCTTTCCTAGATCAAAGAGTTTGGTTCCTACAAACCGACCAACGAACCCACTTTCGCCACTTACTCCGTCACCTTTCCATGGTCACTTGAATCAATCAACCACCGTTAAACTCACAAGGGAAAACTATTTGCTGTGGCGTTATACTATTCTTCCGGTTGTGAAAGGTTACAAGCTCGATGGCCATCTCTTGGGCACACTTCCATGACCACCGGAAATACCAGGTCTTCGTTCAAATCCAGCGGTTGAAGAATGGGATTCTGTTGACTACTTAGTGCTTGGATGGCTGCTTGGATCGATGACAGAACAGATCTTAACTGAGGTAATTGGATGTACAACTGCTTATGAAGTTTGGTCAACTTTAGAAATTCTGTATAACAATCAATCTGAAGCTCGGATGTTGGAATATAAAAATGATTTGGCTAGAGCAGAAAAATGGACTAGATCCATGGCTGATTATCTTGCCACCATGAAATCTTACAGTGATAATCTAACGTCTGTTGGTTACCCTATGTCCAAATCTGAGCTCATATTAGCTACTCTTGAAGGATTAGACAAGGATTATAAAGCTGTGATTGTAAATCTGACAGCTAGAATTGGGTCATTGACCTGGCAAGAAGTGCAGTCACAACTAATCACACATGAAAGGTTAATTGCAAGATTCAATCCTGCACATCCTAGCCCTGGGGCTCACAACAATCCCAGTGTTAATCTGGTGAATTATTCAGGGAGTCCAGGACAAGGTAGGTCTGGTCCAAGGCCAAATGGTTCAGGACAAAATTCCTTTAGAGGCAGGGGAGGTGCCAGAGGTGGTAGAGGAAGAAGCAGAGGTGGTGGTAGAGGAGCAGGAAACAGCAATACTAGTCAAATGGTCTGTCAATTGTGTGGTAAACGTGGACATACAGTGGCTATCTGTTGGCACAGGTTTGAGACTGATTTCATGCCTGATGCAAGTGGTGGAGCTGCCAAATCTGGCCAACCATCAGCATTTATGGCCAGTCCAAGCACAGTAGCTGATAATGCTTGGTATCTTGACAGTGGGGCAACAAACCATGTTACATCAGACTTGGGAAACCTGGCTCAAAGCTCAACTTACCATGGTACTGATACACTGGCAGTAGGGAATAGTGAAAACCTAGCTATTGCACACATAGGACACATTATTCTTCACACTCACATTGGCCCCCCTGTATCTTAACACCATTCTTCATGTTCCACTCATTACTAGAAATCTTCTCAGTTTATCCAAATTAGTTTCTGATAAATATGTTGTTGTTGAGTTTTCTAATAATGCTTGTTAAGGACAAGGTTACAAAGACAACAGTGCTCAAGGGACAGCTCAAGGATGGCTTGTATCAGATCATGCCTCTGGCCAGTGAGTCAGACCAGGCCTCCCTTCAATCCAAGACCTCCCTTCAATCCAAGAACTTATCCACAACTGTCTTCCTCAGTCACTCCCAGTCTCAGGCTGCTAGTGCTAAGTCTAAGAGTCTAAGTATAGATGATCTAAATAAAGATCCTAATGTTTGGCATAGAAGGTTAGGTCATCCCTCCAGTAAGGTTTTAATTTTTATGTTGAAAGATTGTACTGATCTGAATTTTAATGAAAAATTGCATTTCTGTTATGCCTGCCAATTTGGCAAATCTCATGCTCATCCTCATTTGCCTTCATCTACTCATGCTGCATCTTTATTTGACTTAATTCACACAGACATCTGGGGTCCTGCCCCTGTCAAATCTACAGAAGGGTATACCTACTATATACATTTTATAGATGATCATACCAGATTCACCTGGATTTTCCCCTTGAAACAAAAATCAGAAGCTTTGTCTGTGTTTGTTAATTTTAAACATCTTGCAGAAACTCAATTTTCCACTAAAATTAAGTGTGTGCAGTCTGACTGGGGAGGTGAATATAGACCTTTTGAAGCTTTCCTAAAACAACATGGCATAAACTTTAGGCATCCTTGTCCTCATGACCATGCTCAAAATGGGAGGGCAGAAAGGAAGCATAGGCATACCACTGAATTAGGGTTAACTATGCTAGCTCAAGCCTCTATGCCACTTAGGTTTTGGTGGCACATTTTCCAAGCTTCTGTTTCCATCATAAACTGCTTCTACACACGAGCTGCTACATATGAAATCACCACATGAGTGTCTTTTTGGTCACAAACCTAATTATCACACATTCAAAGTATTTGGTTGTGCTGCTTATCCTTATCTCAGACCCTACCAAACCACTAAATTCCAGTATCACACCAACCAGTGTGTCAACCTTGGATTGAGTCCTTATCACAAAGGTTACAAGTGTTTAGATCAGACAGGTAGAATCTACATCTCCAATAATGTCACCTTCAATGAGAGCCAGTTTCCCTTCACTACTCATTTTAATCAAGGTCCTTCCAAACAACTTGTTCCTGGTATGGTTACTACACACCTACCCTTTGGTCTGACTCATTCAGAGGGGCATCCTGAGGCCAGAACTGAGCCAGACCTGGATACTGACACTACTGGTAATGCCATTCACAACTCTACTACTACTGAAAATCACCATGTTGATCCCATCACACCTATTACACACATTGATTCACCACAATATAGTGAGAACACCAGTACAAGTTCTTTGCCTAATACACCTCTGTTAATGACAGAGTCATCATCTTCATTCCAAAACACCAGTACACACACAAGTGCACAATCAGCACCTGATATTGAACTTCCTCATGATCAGTCACTCTCTGATTCTGAGTCCAGTCCTAGTCCTTCTCCACCCACTGTCAAAGTTCACCCTATGCAAACTAGGTCTAAAAGTGGTATTTTCAAACCAAAGACCTACACTGCTTTAACTAAGTTTCACACCTTTCCTACTGAACCAACAAGTGTATCAGAAGCTTTGGGGAGTGAAAACTGGAAGCAGGCTATGATGGAGGAATATAAGGCACTGGTTCATAACAGGACTTGGGATCTAGTCAAACCAGACAGGAATCATAGTCTGGTAGGAAGCAAATGGGTGTTCAAATTGAAACTGAAGCCAGATGGAAGTATTCTAAAATATAAAGCAAGGCTTGTCGCTAAGGGGTTTCATCAGAATTATGGGATAGATTTCACTGAAACCTTTAGTCCAGTGGCCAAATTATCCACAAGAATAATAATTCGTCACATTGCGGTAGCCATGAATTGGCCTATCAACCAAATTGACATCAACAATGCCTTTCTAAATGGGCCCCCGAAAGAACCAAAGGTATATGGTGCAACTGTAGGGTTTGAAGACTCCAATAAACCAGGGTTTGTCTCAAACTAAATAAGGCCATCTATGGGCTCAAAAAGCTCCTAGAGCCTGGTTTGAAGCATTAAAGAATCACCGCTTGATTGGGGTTCAAACAGATCAGATGTCGATATACTTAACTTTGTTCACATTCAAGCCGGGAAGGTCGGTATTATTTGCCCTAATTTATGTTGATGATATACTACTTCTGAAACTCATCCAAGTTGATCCGGAAGTTCATTCAAAGAGCTAGACTCCAAGTTTTCTCTCTGAAAGACCTAGGTCCTGTGTCACACTTCTTGGGAATGCAGGTTACAAGGGATTCCTATGGATTGCATTTGAATCAGTCACATTATGCAGCACAACTGCTAAAAAGGCTTGGTCTGGGACATCTAAGTTCTTGTCCAACACCTATGGTACCTGGAAAGCAACTGCTGCATGAACAAGGAGAACCCCTGGCAAATCCTACCATTTACATAAGTGCCATTGGAGCACTGCAGTATTTAACACTCACCAGGCCTGACAAAACCTTTGATGTTAACACACTAAGCCAGTTTATGCAGAATCCTTACACAGATCACTGGCAGGCCCTTAAAAGGCTTCTTAGATATGTTGCAGGTACACTGGATATGGGACTGATTTTCCAACCATCAAAAACACTTGAGATCCATGGGTTTTCTGATGCTAATTGGGCAGTATGTCCAATTGATAGGAAGTCTACTGGGGGTTATTGTGTCTATTTGGGAGATTCACTAATCTCATGGAGCTCCAAGAAGCAAGCAGTTGTATCAAGATCAAGCTGTGAGTCAGAGTATAGATCCTTGGCTAACCTAGCCTCAGAAGTGAAATGGATGACTAACTTGTTTCAGGAAATTCAGCTTCAAGTTCCTAACATACCTACATTGTGGTGTGACAACACAGGTGCTAACTCCCTGGCTCAAAACCCTGTTTACCAAGCAAGGACTAAGCACATTGAAGTGGATATTCACTACATCAGAAACATGGTGCTGAACAAAGAGATACAAGTGTGCTACATACCAACTTCAGATCAGATTGCAGACTACTTCACTAAAGCCTTGCCTGTCAGCACATTTGATACATTTAGACACAAACTAAATGTAGTACATCCACATATTAGTTTGAGAGGAGCTGAAAAGGAATCAAATAAAAAGATGTAGCTGACAGGTGTTAGCATCTTATTGAGTGTGTCTAGATAAGGTGACACCTATACACTAAGTTGTTAGTGTGGTTATTAGATTATGTTTTCAATTACCATAAAAGGTTGGTGTCTGTAATCATTTATGTGTATGTTTTGGATAATATCTAAATACCAAATTCTGACTGTTGTGGCTATTTTGTTGTGGTATTATCGCTACTATTCAAATTATTGTAATGATACGGGCATAATAGTTGTGCCACAACGAGCGACATAACGGTGATCTGCACCGTTGATCATGTTAGATTTACATCTGATCAATTTAGACACATTATTATCAACTGTACATATAATCGTTGTGTCGCTCGTTGTGGTACAACAATTGTGCCATATCATTACTCTTTAAATTAAAGCATTAGCTCATTTATTTAATATGCATGTGTGTTTTTTTCCAAACGGAAAGAGTATCTTATATTGTGTATTATATTGAATTTAATGAAAATGATAATCAAAATTTGTTTAATAAATAAAATGATGAGAAAATAGTACAATCCAGTTAGTAGAAACTCAAATTAACTTTGTACTTCATCGATCTATCACTTTGAGAGAAGAAACTCAAACTTTGTACTACTTCTGTTCTTCATCTATCTTAAGATTAACACCATTATTTGATGATAATACGACACCTGCGCGCACTTTATATATCTTAACCCTCTTTTGAGTGAACTCTTTCAACTTTTGAATAATTCTTCTAAAAAAGACGGGAAAAAAAAAAAAAAAAACCACTCTTCTGATATTAAAACAAAACTTTTATTGTTGAAAAAAATCATATGGCGTCTTTTTTTTTTTTTTGAAAAACCAACACATTTTATGTTCTTTAAGTTATGAAACTCGACTTGTGAGTTTTACGATAATTTTCTTGTCCTATAATAAAACGTCCCTTTGCCGGGAAAAGAAAACAAACACACCCTACTCTAGAGTAGACCATATCTATATCGTATATATTATAACCCTGGCTTTACGTGCATGCATGTTGTGATCTGATCAGGGGCATTTCACTAATTTTTGAACGTCAATTTTTGTACGTAGTTTTGGTTCAAATGGGCCACAAGTTCACATCGCTATATAACTTAATGAAGAAGAATAAGAGAAAGATGAATGAACTGAAATAATAACTATTCCATATTAGAGGACTGGTCCCAGTCAAATTAAAGCCGTTTTCTGTGGATTACGTACGAATTATAGAATAATAATAAAGCTAGCTTAATTAACAGTCGCAAATTAAAGAGCCCTTGTAGTATTTATCAAAAACATCCCATTAATTCCTAAAGTATAAGATGAGATGAACACCATTGATCTATTACGAGCGAGACATCTATATATATATATATAAGTGCAATACCTCAAATTCGTAATTATATAATGGTTTTACGAAAATATTATAAGGCTGAGTTGGCAGGCCAACGCCTGAGTCGATAAGCACAAACCTAAAACATATTTAAAAACTCATAGTTACACAATGGACAGCATAATACATCCTTTTCACCTTAAAACAACTGCCATCAATAAATGGGCACTTTTCTTCCCAAAAAAAAAAGTACACCCTTTGACATATCATCTTGGTTTATTCGCAAGTGATCAACAACACGCAGATCAAGACAATCTAGAATAGTGATTATCGCGTGTATCAGCCTTCCTGGTATATAGATCCATCTTTTTCGTTCGGTAGAAATATGGGCCGGCCGGTTTTGTGTTTTATCAAAAGAGATGTGACTCGTGGATTTATCTAATCTTAGATAGTATGTGTTTAATTTAGGTGATCTCTCGTTTCCAGCAATTACAGTCAAAACTGCATCGCAGTTTGCACCCAATTAACGTAAAGATTATACAACATTCGTCTCAAAATATAATTCATCATATATTTTTAGATTTGTTTCACAATATAAGTTATTCTAAATTACCAATGCATCATTTATTACTCTTTTCTCTATCTTATCTTTTTTTTTATTATCAATCCAACCACTTTTTATTACTTAACAACTATTGCATTAATAATAGTCAATGGACATTTTAGACATTGAACTTTCAAATTTATTATATTCAACTACTTCCTTAATATGTGTGGAAACTCATAGTCTCTATCATACCCTTCATTTATCATATATCCAACCACTTTTTTATTACTTAATAACTATTGTACTAATGATAATCAATGTGTATTTTAGAGGAAATACTACAGTTCAATCAGTACAAAAGAACTGGACCGCCCAGTTTACCGTTAGATCAATATTAAACGAATGATAACCGTCAGATTGATGACACATTCTTACTTATTGTGTACCGTAAAAAACAATTAACATGTTAAACCTTCAAAATTTTCAGCTTTTTTATTCCTTTTTACTATGTATTCTTTCCCTTTTAATCTGGTATGGCTTTCGTAAGCAATTCCTATATTTAATTCCTCTCACATTTTTCTATTGTTTTTTCTGAAGATTAAATATTGGGTAGTATTTTTTTAGGGTGTCTTTAAATGCACCACACTTATTCTATTTGGGCACCCAAATTAGAGGAACCACATTTTCATATGTTGTTTAACCTAAGGCACCACACACTGATATTTATATATACCCAATACACCACAGAGTAATTACAATATTG
The DNA here is from genome assembly GCA_026214975.1 of Gentiana macrophylla. Taxonomy (NCBI): domain Eukaryota; kingdom Viridiplantae; phylum Streptophyta; class Magnoliopsida; order Gentianales; family Gentianaceae; genus Gentiana; species Gentiana macrophylla. The sequence goes on from CM047805.1 coordinate 119,642,244, forward strand.
TCATTTCTACCTGTTGCACCACATTTATCAAATTTTCCACTCCAACAAAATAATATATACAAATAACCCTTATTTCCTTCTAGCCACCACCCGTACCAGCCTTGCCACCTCCACCAGCCCCGCCACCTCCCAGACCCACCAGCCCCGACACCTCCCAAACCCACCAGCCCCGCCACCTTGCACACTCCACCTAGCCTAGCCGCCCTAGACCCATCTTCCTCCACCATCACCTAGCCTTACCGCCGCCATTACACCCATCCCCACCGCCCCATATACCATGAAAAAAATACCAATAAACACAATCGCTGGATATCAGCTGAAAAGGGAATCAAAATTGAATTGAATCAAAAGAACAGTAGCATGGAAAAAAATGGAGAAAAACAAGTTGAATATTAAATTATTTTTTTTTGGTTGATTATCGCACTTAATATTTACAACTGCTAGTAAGTCTCAATTTTGACTCACCTCAAATCTCATGTTTTCCTGCAAAGTTGTAGTTGAATTTTTTTTAATTTTTAATTTCATTTGTTTTTTTGGATTCAAAACATGAATGGAGATTATCATTGTTTGCTTGGAGATTTGAGGTGGGATGGTAGATTTAATCGATGGATTGAAAGAGAATAGTGGGTTTTTGTTGTGGTAAGAAGTGGTGGAAATGGTGATATGGGTGGTTGAAAGGTGGAGAAGATGGTGGTTAGAGGTTGAAGAAAAAATGTACATTAATTGTTTAAGGTAAAATGATTTGATTATAATAAAATAAAATATTGAAAATAGTAAAAGTAATTTGGATATAAGATACTTGAATTTTAATAGGTGTGGTGTAATGAGTAGATTCATCATTTAAAAAACCCACATGTGGTGCCTCAAGTAATCACCTATTTTTTATACTGTTGTGGTGCCTCTAGTAGAAAAAATGTGGTGCCTTTAAATGCACCCATTTTTTTAGCACATTGTTTAGATACGACTGAAAAAGTTGATTTATTCATGTGTGGTTTAATGAGGGGATGAATTTGGTGATGATGGAGACAATGAATACCATTTTTCGATGCTAATTAAGCAGGATGTTTCATCTGCTTCAGATTTGGATGTAGGTTGCTCTGATTGTGAATTTGTGATGATTCTATTTCTAAGCCTGATAATTCAGAATCAGAGCCCGGTAGGTTTGAGTATGGTTTTTGGCTCAGAAGCCCTTCAACAGTGAAAGAGCGTTGCGCCAAATTTCTTGAGCAGTTGGGGTGTAGGTTAGTGCATGGTATCCACGAAGATGATAACGAGGATAATTATTTCAGAAATGAGATCAGCATAGTAATGGGGAAGAAGTGGACAATTATCTATATATTTTTTCAACGGCCGAGATTAAAAAACTGGACAATTACAGAAACTTGACAGTAGCCGCTCTCGTATTTTAGACATTTAACCTTCAAATTTATTATATTCAACTACTTACGTAATCTGTATGGAAACTCATAGGTTGACTTATAGACGGAGGTAGTATAATTGAAGGGCTAAGTTAATTGTTATAATTTTTAATTTAATTTTTGCACTTAATGATATATAATTTAGCTCTTTGATTTTCAAAGTTTACGAAATTTGGATCTTTAGTGGGGAAAATGCAACATCTAAGCAATTTTGAGATTTGTCGCTGCCAACAAGCCGCCGGCATGACTGAAACTCACCTTTACTACAGATTATCATGTCTACACGCAATACATAATATACTAATTCCTTCGTTTTTTTTTATATATGTCGCAGAGAGAAAATTCACACAGATTAAAAAAGTAATTAATATGTTTCAAATATAGTATTGGAAATGTTTTTTTTTTTTGGAAATGTAAATACTTTGTTGGTAAATATGTTTTTAGTATTGGAAATGTATTTCTTTTATTGGGATGTAAATATTTTATTGGTAAAGGAGGAAAGTAATAAATTATGCATTGGAAATGTACAATGACAGATAAATAAAAAAAAAGTAAATTGTGAAATATGACAGATAAAAAAAACAGAGGGAGTATCATATATGGTCCATTCCGCATTAATTTTACAGTATAGGAAATATTTATTTTATTTTATGTCATACAGTAATGTTAGATGCATTCTAGGATCATACTCATGCCAGATGGGTAATAGTTAGATATTGGCATATCCCACACGTTAGTTATGAGTTCCCAAGAATCATCGACATTCGTAGACCCATGCCTGGGGAGGGGGAGGGGGGGGAGTCAATTATAATTCAGGTGGATGTTGGTCGGTTATAAATGCCCACATGCGGGTCTAATTGAGTATTGCTATAACAGGTCGGATAACTTTCCTACTTATTATAGTATTTATTAATTGGATCGACGTGGCAAACATAACATGTTTATTAAATGGTCATACCATGAATAACAAACTCTCTCTTTGTAGACATGACAAATACGTAAAACATTTGAATCATTTGACACAATACTTTATATACGTGACTTATGCACAATACATTATGATAAGATAATTAATGGAAAAAATGAAATGATATTGTGAATATGATGGCAGTGGAATATGGGAATTATGTATGATAATGAATATATGGTCATGCACAATATAATATGGTAAGTAAGATATTTCACAGTTAGGTCTTATTATGATAGCATGCTATATTATGCCATTTCTCGATTCCTTTTTTAATTATTCATATTTGCATTTAATTATATTATAATTATTAATATGTTATCTTCATATTTTTCTTGCATTATAAAAGAACTATGTGTGTGTTTCACATATACTACCTGACATGGGCATGACCCGAACTGGTATATGTGGCGCTTAATATCCATATCCTAGTCTTCTCAACAAGTGGGCCAAAATGGGCTAAGCCCAACAATGAGCCTTACATATCCAAAAGCTTCTGCCTACAAGTCTATCTCAATATGGCACATGTCGTTATATGTTTTCTGACAAACCGGTCGACGTGAGATGTCCCTCGGCTCATTCAACCGACATGGTGCTGGTTCACTTTGATCTTGAACTCTTAGCTCGGGGCAGATCATTATCGACGACCTCGGGTATCTGAAATAGGTAGTCCGACCATGTAGCAGACTTTACCCCACTATGGTAATTGCGACAGTGATGGCTCTGTGATTTCTATCCCATTATGGCATGAACTGCAAACCGCTCCATTATCTTATTCATACTCTTATCGCATGCATCTAGGCGTCAATTCCCACAATGGAGCTCTATAAAAATATATCTTCACCCACGAAATCAGAACTATGTCAATAGCTGGATCACAAAATCTTTGGGTACGTAGACAGTCAATCACAATTGGCTCAGCTATAAATAATCAACAAATCAACCAGTCAAGTTCGAGCTATTGCGAGAAAAGATTGGTGTCACTGAAATGTGTACCAAGGAGGAGTATTAAATGGTGCTACACATTTATAGAAAGAAAAAAAAAGTAATATCTAGATTGTATGAAAAAACTCTAGAAATACATTTCTTGTGTAGAAGCTTCTAGTATGTAAGACTCTAGAAGTGATGAGACAAACTTCTCATGAGGAATGTCTAGAAAATTCCATAAGATACCTGAATCATGATATATATATATATATATATATATATATATATATATATATATATATATATATATATATATATAGCCCACGACCATGTACTTAATCAACCAAGCAAGCAAGTGATAAAATCAAGTTCCATTCTATTCAACTTAATAATCCGTTTCCATCTCACAATCAATCAATCCTAGCATTCTCCATTCAACTTACTACAAAAATTCTAACAAGTATGTGTATTTGTATTTAATTTACCTTATGATTAACAATGTATGAAGTGCATAGGTGGAAAAGAGCTTATTCATAAGTATGAATGGTCAAATGGAATTGAACTTGTTCTAGTGGTAACATTTCCTGGTATTGACCAGGGTTCAAATCCCCATCGCCGCCCCCTATAAAAGAATCTCCTTCCCCCTCCCCGAAAAAAAGTATGAATGGTACCATGTTCACTTTTTTTTTTCCTTCTTGCAAACATCTAACAACTTGTTTTGTGATGAATGAAACATTTAACTATTTATATATCTTTTGATGTATCTTTTCTTTTGATAAATGAAATTATTTTGCATCGGTATTTTTTTAGGACACATATATCCTTAAAAAATGAAAATCAAGACCTTTTTAAAAAAATATTAACTCCTTATATATCTTTGATATATGATCTTTTGATGAATGAAGTTGTCTAACATCTGTATTTTCTTTAGGAGATGTAATATTCCTCTAAAAAGTGAAAATCAAGATCACCTCATAGTAATTTTTTGGGTCCGCCACCGACTACGGCATACAATGTCACTTATTATTCATTACACAAATTATAAACATCCATACCTTCAATTAAACTTCACCTGAGCATAAGACTCATCCCAGATGGTTAGTCACCTGGGTTTTACCCTGGCCTCAGTGGGAGGACCAGGGTTCGAATCCCCCTTCCCCCATTCCCCTCCTTTCGTAGCAAGAAAAAAAAAAAAAAAAAAAAAAAAAAAAAACCTAAACTTCACCTTCACACTTATCTTGCTCTTCAAAGTAATCAGTAGCTTCATCTTCTCTCATTCATCTGTAAATATTTTAATCCAAATAAAAAGGAGCGAGCATCATGGTTTGCATAGGAAAAAGTAAAAACATCAATTGACAACACATAATTTTTAACTGAGAAGAAATATACATGCATTTGTATTTGGGAATAAAACAATTCCTATATATATATATATATATATATATATATATATATATATATATATATCTCAGAGAGTTTGAGAATGTGATAAACACAAGAGTAGAAACTTCAACTTAGTTTATTCATTGAGTAAAAAGATGTATAAATAGATACAATTGAGATAGAGAGACTAGCTAGCTAGCTTGGCGGCCACTTGAGTATGTAGATGTGGGCGCAAGCATGCAAAAGTAAAAGTAAAAGTTATGTCTATGACATAAAGTAAACTAGAGTTTGACATATTAATTGTTTATATGACTCACAATTAAAAAGGTGTACAAAATATTATGCACGGAATCCTAAGGCTCAAGAATCTGCTGAGCACCTGTGAAGCCTCAAGCAGATCGAGTCTGGCTTGAGTAATATTTCCACACCCCTCAAACTGGTCAGATATGTTGATGCGACCAAGTTTGCTACTTAGTCTCGAACACAAGAGGTGGAATAGCCTTGGTAAGAATATCGATTCGATCTGCTGAGGGGAACATACTTGGAGTTGAATAATCTTGGCATCAATCTGCTCCTTCGAAGTAGTGTCACAATGTCCACATGCTTGGTTTTATCATGATGGATGGATCTTCTCGCCATGCATAAGGTTGAAATTATTATCACAACAGAGTGTGATAGGTTCTTGATCTGATTCTTTGAAGTTCGATCAATACTTTTTTAGCCATAGAGCTTCACAAATGCCAAGTACAAGTGCCCTTAGTTCACTTTCAAAGATCGCTTCTTGACACAAGAGTTGTTTCTTGCTCCTCCAAGTAACTAGGTTCCCCATATATATAGCAATAGCCTGTGGTAGACCTCACTGTCAATGTGACATCCAAATTTCAATCGACATCGGTGTAGACGCTTGATTGATCTATCAAGAGACTTGGTGAAGTGCAGGGCCTTGGCCAGAGTGGATTTTAAATACCTCGAGATCCTATTCATCGCATCCCAATGTTGCTCAAGAGGGCAATGCATGAATTGACCGACCAGGCCCGACCCATATGCAATATCGTGTCTTGTGTGAGAAAGGTATATGAGTTTGCCTACAAGCCTTTGATATTGTTCTTTCCTGACAAAGAATGTCACCATGCAATGAGGGTATGACCTGGTCTCTACTGAGATATCTGACGAGTTTGCATCCCAAAGATGCCGATTTCCTTCATGAGGTCCAGACATACTTCCTTTGGGAGACCGAAATGCCATTGGTGTTTCTAGCTACTTCCATACCAAGAAAGTACTTGAGGTAGCCCAGGATCTTTAACTTGGAACACCTTTGCCAAGAGAGTCTTCAAGTTTTGGATCTCGGTAGAGTCTTCCCAAGATGAGGATGATATCATCCACATAAACAATTAGAATGGACCTCCTCGGTTGGTTGTCTTGACAAACATGGTGTGATCGAGTTGCATTGATGATATCCAGCAGCCTTTAACCACGGTAGTGAGTTTTCCAAACCAGGCTCTTGAGGATTGCTTCAGGCCATATAGAGATTTTCCGAGTTTGCATACCTTGCCCCGAGTGTGGGGATTGACAAAACCAGGAGGTACATTCATATAGACTTCCTCGGTGAGATCACCATTGAGAAAAGCATTTTTGATATCCAATTGGTGTAGAGGCCACCAGTTGGACAACTAGAGAGATCGAGAACCACAGACGGTGTTGAGTTTTGCCACTGGTGCAAAAGTTTCCTTATAGTCAATACCATAAGTTTGAGTGAATCCCTTGCTACCAATCGGCTTTGTACTTGTCAATTGTACCATCGACATTGTATTTGATAGTGAATAACCATCTGCAGCTAACTGCCTTTCTTGCCTTTGGGAAGAGTTGTGAGGTCCCAAGTATGATTATCCAGGAGGCGATCATCTCGGTTTTAACAAAGCAATTTTTCCACTTATCATTTTGAAGGGCCTCACCGAATATTTCTAGGGATAGAGTGAGAGTCCAGTCCTGTGTAAACATGGCAAAGACAGAGACAAGCGATCATAAGATAAATAAGTATGAATAGAATGATCGGTGCATGATCTTTTCCCTTTCCTTAGAGCAATAGATCCGCATCATCAATGTCGATGAAGATGGCGAGGATCTGCAGATTGCCGAGTGTCGGCCAGGCTCGAGTCGTGAGGCTCGAGTCGGTTGGTTCTTTGAGGATCGATGAGTCAGCTTTGTGAGTCGAGTAGGGTATCTTGGGTTCGATCTCTTGAGGATCGATGGGTTCTTTGAGGTTAAGAGTTTGTTTGAAGGAAGGGGTTTAGGTCAATTTCTATCGTGTTTCCATCGGTGATCGCCTCAGTGGACTTGTCAGAGTAGGAGTCCTTTTAAAATTTTACATCCATAGAATTGTAAAATCTTTTTTCGGAAGAGAGAGTAGCACTTGTAACCTTTCTGTCCTTTGCATATCCTAGGAATATGCACTTGTGAGCTTTGGGATCAAGTTTGCTTCGTGTTGGGCATGGATATAGACAAACACAGTACAACCAAAGATTTTTGGAGGTAATCGGGAAATAAGATGGGGCGAGAGTGTGTGTCCAGTAGGGTTTTGATAGGAGTTTTGAAGCCTAGTACCTGTTGGGAAGTCTGTTGATTAAGTATGTGGAAGTCAATATGGCTTCACCCCACATATATTTTGGAACATTTGTGGTAAACATAATAGACCTAGCCATTTCAAGCGGATGCTGTTCTTTCTCTCAAAGAACCCCATTTTGCTGAGGGGGTTTCAACACAACTCTTGATATGGACAATCCTTTATCCATCAAGAAATTCTTGAGATGAGACTCATAATATTCAAGAGCATTGTCGGTCTTCAAGATTTTGATCTTAGTGTCAAACCGAGTGGAGACCATGTTGTAAAATTCTTGAAAGATGGGTCCAACTTGAGACTTATCCTTCATTAAAAATAACCAAGTGGTTACGGTGTGGTCATCTATGAAGGTAACAAACCACCTCTTTCTGTTATGCTTTTTACTCTTGAGGGTCCCCATACGTCACTTGTGAATTAAGGTGAATGGTGTGGATGGTAAGTAAGGTAATTTTGCATACACAGATTTGGTGAGTTTAGCAAACCGACAAATATCACATTGAAGATCATTCAAATTACAACCTTTAAACAATTCAGGATCTATAGACTTTAAATAACTAAAGCTGGGATGTCCTAGTCTATAATGCCATAACATGATATTGTCTAGGTTTTGAGTGCAGTTCTTTGAGGCGGTTCAGTCTTGATCTTACATGTCTTGGCACAGGTTGACCACAAACAGACTGAGCAAGGTTTAGCAGTCCCAATCACGCCTTTGAGGAATGATCTGGAATGTGCACTCGATTCTCATTAAAAACAACGGTCCAGTTCAAATCTTTAGTAAGTTTATTGTGAGATATGAGATTGCAATCTAATTTTGGAACAAATAGGACATTCTCGAGAATATCTTATTAGTAAGTCAGACTGACCAAAACCTTTTGCACTAGAGATAGATCCATCAAATGAGTCTTAATATTGTGAATTTGGGGACATGGCTTAAGTTGAGTAATGAGATTTTTATTACCATCATATGGGATGAGGCCCAGAGTCAACAATCCAGTTTCATTACTAATAGATGAGTAGAATTTACTGTCTTGGCATGAGAGGCTATGTCAAGTAGAGTGACTACCTCCCTTTTGTTGAGTTAGGAAGGCTTTGAATGCGAAAAGTGAGCATTCAACTTTGTTGTCATCTTCTTCCTCACTTATGTGTCCGCCTCGACTTTCCTTGGCAGTGTCCTGGAGGTCTTGGAGGAGTTAGGCTTGCCATGTAGCTTCCAAAGACAAAGTGTCCTTGGTGTGATTAGTGCGTTTGCGGTGGTCACGAAACAGCTTCCCGCTTTTATCGGCGAGGCTTCTCAGAAGCCTCGGTAGCCTCAGCGGGGTTCCCGACGATCGGCAGGTGGCACTTTCAGTAGGGTTGTCGGCCAGGGGGTTCAAAGAAAGATCACTTTCCTCCTGCTTTCCTCATGTTTGACCTCGGCAAACATGGATTTGAGATTTGGAAGAGGTTTAGTAGCAAGAATTCTACCTCGACATCATCAAGTGTAGGATTCATCCAGTGAAGGAATTTGAATACTCTCTTTTCTCGATAATGTCTTTAAAGAGTGCGATCTTTAACATCATTCCAGGTGAGTTTCCAACATATCTAGGTGTTGCCATGCCTTAGATAGTTGATTAAAGTATTGAGTTCTGAGACATATCCCCTTGTCTGCAATTTTGAATCTGAGCTTCGAGTTCATAGACTTCAGAAGTATTGTCCTTTTTTGAGTAAAGGTCTCTGGCATTGTCCCAGATTTCCTTAGCAGTGTCATACATCATGAAGTTCTCACTGATCTCTTTTGTCATAGACCTCGTGAGGATGGTAATGACTTGGTTATTTTCTCAGTGTCCCATGCTTCAAACTTAGGTCGGTTTTTCAGTGAGGCGGTTTTGGAACTGCATGATATCCCATCTTGCCCTGGCCGGAGATATACATTTTCATAGACCTTGACCATAGCAAGTAATTGTTACCATCAAGTTTATGATTTGTAAAAAGAAGAGTGTTCGATTATCCCATCTGTTTGAGGCGGTATTGTGAGTCTCATGAAGAAGATGAAACATCGAGATAATGTTGACATTTTTACGAAAAAAAACCGAGTTTTGCAAATGGATTTTTAGAACTCGAGAAGGCTCGATACCATGAAGAGAGTTTGAGAATGTGATAAACACAAGAGTAAACTTCAACTTAGTTTATTCATTGAGTAAAAGATGTATAAATAGATACAATTGAGATAGAGACTAGCTAGCTAGCTTGGCGACCACTTGAGTATGTAGATGTGGGCGGCAAGCATGCAAAAGTAAAAGTAAAAGTTATGTCTATGACATAAAGTAAACTAGAGTTTGACATATTAATTGTTTATATGACTCACAATTAAAAAGGTGTACAAAATATTATGCACGGAATCCTAAGGCTCAGCAATCTGCTGAGCACCCTGCTGAAGCCTCAGCAGACTGAGTCTGCTGAGTAATATTTCCACAATATCATCTTTCTATTCATATAGCAAGAAAGTAGATTAAACTACTTAAGTACACTTAAAAAGCATAAAACATGATTCCTAGCTACGTTTAAAGTTCATTCTATGTTTTATCCTACAATTCGTTCTTTTCATTCTATCCATTCCACAACCAGACACGGGTTACCATCGACACGGGTTACCATGCATGATGTTGCATAACATGATACATCATTCTATATAATCCTTTCGCGAGCGGAATACACATAGCTCTCCTATAATTAAGAGTAGCATTGCATTATTTGTAGCTCGGCACCTAATTAATTAACCAATATTTAGATGTGGATGTTCCTATTATCCAATATTTTGTTTGGAGTAATTTTGCATTAAACAAACAAACTAAATTTATAAACCGATACTTATGATGCAACTAACTCCTAACCGACCGAATATCGGGTAGTTGTTAGTACAGTAGGGTAAGTAAGGGTGTCGATCCGCAGGGAGATGGTTTGACGATAACGTTTTATGTTTTAGATTTTAAAGCTAGCAATTTGCATAGACAGAGAACCGAAGTTGATTCAAAGCTATGGAAGGATTTTCCGGACTGAAAGTTAAAAGTGCGAAGGAACTAAAATTAATTAAACAGGAACGTAACTAAAGTTTAATCAAGCAATTGAGAGAAAAGCGGCAAGAATGGATCAACAATTTACTCAAGAATTAAGGATTCCTTTACAAAAGATTCACTTTGTTTCTAAAAGCAGGCGGGTCCACCTATTCAAAAGCAAAAGCGATCTAATCTCTCAAATCGTTCAATTCGACTAAAAAGCAAGGTGTAACTCTTTCGATTTAACGACCTAAACAACAACCGAGCAACTTTCGTTCTAGCTAACAGTTAATTGTTCAATCAATTAGCAAGGAGATCTTAGTTCATAGAATTTTCATTCAATGAAACAATCATGCAATCACCATCTTTCGATATTAATGAAATTAAACAATAAAGCAAGCTAAAGATCTGACCTCAATAGAAGAACACAGTAAATCAGAATAAGAAAACCCAAAAATCAATAAGAAAACCGCATCCCCAATCTTTGCCAAGAGTTGTTTAGCTATCCATGGAGTGATTGATTACAATGCTTGAAGAGAAATCCATAAAAGTCTAAGCTATATAGTGAATTGAATCTACTTTTGTGGCTGTTTGAACTCTGAGAAATCTCAGATTTTCGATCTGGGAAGAAATGAAATCTAATAAACTCTCTCTCTATATCCCATGTGATTACAAATGAGGCCTATTTATAGAAAAAAAACAGTATGTCTGCGGACGAGCGCTGTTTCACCTCTGGAACGTCCGTTACGGTGATAGAAACGCCCGTTTGAAGCCTAGAGCGTGCGTTTGAACCGACTTTTCTTCATTTGAGCTTCTGCTTTGGACATTGAGCGCCAGATTTGATTTATGGAGCATCCCGTTTGATGTCTCTGCAATCTGAATTGTTTGAGAAGTAACGGCTCTCTCCACTTGTTGATGCACATTTGCTTCTCTCCTCTAACAAACTTGAGCTTATCTACAATCCACCTCATCCCTTTTGATATTATCTTCATCTATATCATAATTAAGAAAATAAAATAAGCATAATATAGCCCAAAATGATATAAAATTCATAATAAAGCTCACTCTTAAGCCCATTTTGCAATTAACTAATTTAAAAGCAACTTTACTCATTATATTAATTATAAAGCCCAAATTCAATGCAAAATATTACTAATGTGGGAAATTCATAGGAAAAGTAACATAAAATTTCATATAAAATAGCCCTTAACAACTCTCCACACTTAGCTTTTTGTTCGTCCCGAACAAAACAATACATAAACATTGCCCGAGATACATATGCATCTTAGCAATTATAAAATATATTCAATACTTTAGAGACTCACCCAAAGTGTATGTGTGGTGCCATAGTAAATTTCCACTAATTCCACACTTGAAATCCATTCAAGCAAAACTAGCTAACATCCCAGTTAAATTAGAAATATAAAAGCGATTATAACAAGCACTTCACAAAACATACATATTTGAGAAAAAGTAATGAGGGAGTATTCAAAGATATTTCCGACATACTTAGAGGATGATCCGCTTCAACATATCTTGATTTTACTTGGGGATAGAGTATATAATAACTTGAGCCCTTAACTTACTCATAATAACACATTTTTTTTTTTTTTTTTTTTTTTGTAATACACATCGAGATAAGCTTTTGCCCGTCATAGTAGAGTAGGACATTTGAGATAATCCCTATCTACTCAAATCATAAAGCGACTTTTATTTGTCGTAGTAAGCTCTTGGTCGTCATAGTGGAATAGGACATACGAGGTATACCCTACCGCACTCAAATCATAAACCACTCCGACACACACAACTAATTTCATTGATCGAGATTTACAGGTGGCGGTGGTTAACATACTAAAGGTAATTCAAACTCTCTTGAGCATAACACCTCAATCAATGATTTATTCATTAATCAATACGCAAGGACATTAGTTACCATTCACTTATCACTTTCAAACTTACGGATATTCAACTGTATGACATACTTTTACCTCTGGATACAAACTATTAAAATTTTTCCAAACTTGTATGCAAGCAAAGAATCGTGCAATAATCATTAAAATTTTCTAATTAACTTGGGCATAGCTTAAAATTATAGCTCATCATCTACTATGGCATGTGATAAATAGTGGGGTGAAACATCTAAATATACTAAATATATAACATAACGCTTCAATGATATATTCTCAAAACAAAATATCGATTGCTTATTCGAGACAAAACAAAAGTTTAAGTATAGCTTATTCCGCATGGAATTAGAAAAATTATGAGTAAAGATGATATAGATTAAAATTGAATATTCCCTCCCCACACTTAATTGGCAACGTGTCCTCAAGTTGGCCAAAAGAAAATAGATAAGAGGACTTAGCTCCTTTTATCGAGATTGGACATCGGTGGCGAGGCAAGAGCATAAAAAACATAACAACGATGCCCGTATATAAGGAAAAACGCAAAAGTACACCGTAACACTTGAGAAAAGCATGGGGCATCGTCGTAGTAAAATAGTGCGATATAAGTTCACATACAAGTATCCAAGATAACGAATGGAAGAAGAAAGTGGAGCAGGTATATAATTTTGTCTGGAGAAACGAATGCGCGGTTAAGGAATAAAGCGCCCGTCTGATGGCCGAGCGCCCGTTCAAAATTCTAAACGTCCGTTCAAGCGGCAAAAATGAGAAGAGACTAAAATCGGTGAAAGAGTAGGCGAGCGCCCGTTTAACACCTAGAGCGGGCGTTCAAACAACAAAATAGCGGCGGGGACAAGAAACAACAAAGCAGAATATGCCCATTATCATCACAAACCGCCAACAAAAAAAACAACGAGTCAAAAGGCCTTTCAAAACCAGGCCAAAACTAGGTCAAGTGAAAAAAGAAGCGCAAGTAGTAGTAGAGAAACAAAGGAAACAAACAAAGTGTGGAGAAAGTTATTACAACATCAAAATATAAAAACAAACAACCAAACGACATATCACTCATCACTCAGAATCATCCCGGTGCACTCTCATAGCATCGGCATCATCATCCTCATCATCCTCGGCATTTCCAGCCTTCCAGGCAGACCCGCTTTCATCTCTAGATGGTGCGAGATAGTCCGGGTATGACACGCGCAATGGTGCTCTCCACCTCGTCTTCAAGCGAGAATTCGGCGGTGTTTGGAGCGAACCTTGATTCTTTCGTGATTTTGTTGCCCGATTCACTCAAACTTGGTTTGCCAAAATATCATTTTGAGTGCAACAAAGCATACGCATCCACTTTCGCAAAGCGTGCGCAATGCTCACCGCAACTTTGTCGAAGGGATAGAGTAGAAAGTGGTGCGGGAGGCGATGATCGGGCGGAGCGATACTAGCCGAGGTTTTCGGGTAGCCTTTTCGTTTCCTACTCTGAATGCCCGAGGATTCTTAGGCGGTGATCGGTTTGTATTCGGGGACCCAGCGTCTAGGCAAAGGCTGTGGATAAGGTGAGGGCAAATGATACACGGTTAGGATTCTTCAAATGCTTGAAGACTTCATCAAAAATAATTTCCCCAACATTCACCTCGATCCCCATTCTATAGCATACAACAAACCGAGGTCTTGAGGCGAAATGGGTGATGTTATCCGTAGGGCGCAACCGGTTTTGGATGAACTTGCATTTTACCCTCCAATCTTCGGGCCAATGTGTAGTAGTTATGTCCTTACGTTCATCCTCTTCCCGTGTTTATAAGTCCACGGAATATCCTTATCAACCAACAACCGTAAATCCTCCAGCGGGTCGCAATCACTTGTCTACTAATTCCTTAATCTCGACACGATGGTCTACTCCATCCAAATCCTCAAGCTCGTACTTAGCATTAATAACCTTGGGGAAAGCGGAACTTTAACTTTCCTAACCATGACAAAGCCGGATTCTAAATGTTTGGGATCGAGGTTAGCAAAGAACTCCCGCACAAGAGTGTCATTTACGAGAGTGTCGAATGACCATCAAAATGTCCCACCCCGATCTCTGGCGCCGTCAAAAGGCGGGGTCTACCTTATCCTCAACTAGCTCCTCTCAATCGGCATTTTCCGGGATCGTACTCTTTGGTAAAAGACTCATGGCTTTCGGGCTAATGAAGCATTTGGGCAAATGGTAAAGGTATGGGCTCTCGAGTGGGACCCCTAGGCTGCCTATTCTAACCCCGCCCGTGGATCTGTTGGAGACCACCATAGTCATCACCTTTACGTTTCTTACGCTGGGGGTTCAACCAAGGCTCTTACCCGCTCTACGAGACATATTCGCTACAACCGGAAGAAACGGTGATTCAACCGAATCGACCGCCATCAAACAAACACCACAACACCCCATCCAACACCAAGCGCCAAAAGCGAAGCCACCATCATCAAGCGACACACGAAAAGGAAAAACAACGAAAAAGAAAAAGAAAAAAAACAAATTAGACAAAGAAACATGACTAGGCGTGAGTTGTGAAATGTTGAAATCCAATTTACGTGAGTGAATGAAAGTAAAAGCGATGATTGCTTACCTAATCGGTGTGGGGTGATGAAATGCAAGGTTGGAGACCCACGAAAGTGTTCAAAAACGCAGCCTTTTTACCCAAAAGGACGGAACTGGATAGCCCCGATTGGTGAGAATTTGTTGAAGGAACGGAGAAAAGGCTCGTAGATTGGAAGAGAGGAGATTGAGGCGTGCTTTGGAGCCAAAAATCGCTCAATTTGGTGGAGATTTGAAGAAATTAGGAGTAAAGAGGATAGAAACCGTTTATAAACGGAGAGAGCGAAGAAATGGCGAAGGTTCTTCAATTTTTCCTTATATAAGCAGGTTGAGCAGCCGTTTGGGATTGAGCGGGCGTTCAAAGTCCAAAAGTTATCTGAGAGTTTGAGAGTCGGATGGAGCAGGCGTTACATATATACTGAGCAGGCGTTCTATATGTAGCAATGCAAAAACAACGAAAAAACACAAATCCAACTAACGGTAATATAATTTAAGCGTAAAATATTGTACTACATATAAGAAAAAGAACAAAAATACATAGAAGCGGTGGGTTGCCTCCCAACAAGCGCTTTTGTTTAACGTCGATGGCTCGGCGATTAAAACTAAAGCAGACACTAACTAAAAACTAGTCATAGGCGAGGACCAATCGATCAGGCGTATGAGGCAGCGAAGCGAGTCAATGGCGAGGCGAGAGATCAAAGTCATCTTGAAGGTTCCAATCTTCTGCGGCTCGCTCAATCCCACGGGCATGCTCCTCCTCTAATACTAAGGCGAGATCGGCGAGGCGGGATCGTTGAGGATTGTGAATGGCCTATCAAGGTCATCCTCAAGCTCCTCGATGGTCCACTCCCCATCCCGCCCAGATAGAAATGGAGGCAAGATGACAACAAAGGTGAAAGTCTGGACTCGGGTGAGGATGTCGATATCTGCATCCAGAACCCTCAAACCGCCAGGGCCCTCCTATAGGGAAATGGCATGAATCCTACTGACAAACTCGAATTCAGGCTCGGACATCCCAAAGAACTCATGCGTAGGTATGCCGTGAGGGTATCGTGCATCTTCCTCAGCCATCTCAACCGAGGCCCGAAGCAGGCAGCGCTCGTCAAAAACTAGATAAACAAACGGAACGAGAAAAGCAAACAACGCACAAAGAAAGAAAAAAATATCTAGGGTGCCTCTAGTAGCGCTTCATTTATTGTCGGTAGCTCGACAAAGCGTTGAAACTCAACCCGGATCGGGCCATTTCACTTTTCCATTAGCCACATTATGCAAGGTGTGATTGTCGAGGTGACGGTGGGCATAATGCATACCAGGAGTGAGTTTCTGAAAAAAAAAGCCAAAAACGCATGTTGAAATGACCTCGTGGTAGACTCCTTCTTCTTTTGTCTCTTCTTTGATATCATTTCGCGGCGCAACTCCTCCATATCCCAACTTCCGGCAGGACCTCCTCCATGGTCTCGGGGCTACCTCCCTCGGAGAATAACTCGGCGAGAATTCATCAAAGTCCTCGGTTTACGGACTACAACATCCAGCGTCGAGGAATTTAACAATCAAAGGTGTTTCCTTCGGTTGACCGATGTAGTGCTTACACCTTTGACCATTAACTTTGAAGGGTTGATCGCCGTAGCCTTTAAGCTCTAGCACACCTCCGGGATAGATGTTGAGAATTTCAAAGGACCGGACCATCGAGTTCGTAACTTGCCAGGAAAAAAGATGTAGGCGAGAGTTATATAAGAGAACCAACTCTCCCACGAGAAATTCTCTCTTTTTATCTTTGCATCGTGAAAGAGTTTCATCCGATCTTTGCTTATCCGGGAGCTTTCATACGCTCGAGTCTGAATTCGTCAATTCATGCAAGCTGCGTAGCCGATGCTCTCCACAAGCTCGGGAATCAAAGTTTAAGAACCTTGTCGCCCAATAAGCTTTGTGCTCGGCTTCGATTGGCAAGTGGCATGGTTTACCATAAACCATCTGGAAAGCGATGTACCCATCGGTGTTTTGTAAATCGTCGCGATCGCCCAAAGTACATCGTCGATTTGGACTCCAATCTTTCCTGTGACTATTGACCGTCTTTTCGAAATGTTTTTCGGACTCTGGTTGCTCCGCTCAACGACCGCTTGTCATAGGGTGGTATGGTGTACCAACCTTGTGGTGAACCCCATACTTCTCTAAAACTTTATCCAGGGTCGGTTACAAAAATGTGTGCCTTCATCACTAATGAGGCGGGCACACCAAACCTCGCAAAGATGTTCTTTTTGAGAAACTTCATAACTGTTTTATGATCGTTGAGAGGAGTGGCGATGGCCTCGACCCATTTAGACACGTAGTCTCATAAACCCGAGAATGTATTTGTTTCCGCAAGATGAAGGAAAAGGACCCGTAAAGTCAATCCCCATACGTCGAAAACCTCACATTCCAAGATGGGTGTCAATGGCATGTCGTAACGTCGAGTAAGAGTTCGGTTCTTTGGCATCTGTCGCGACCTTTACAAAAGGCTTCGGTATCTTTAAAGATGGATGGCCAATAGAACCCAGGCCGAAAAATCTTCGCAACCGTCTTCCAAGTACCAAAATGGCCACTGTGGGTCCACTATGGCATTGTTCGATTATAGCATGTTGCTCGGTTCGAGAACACACTGCGAAGCAATCCGTCCTTACAAATTACGAATAAATACGGTTCATCCCGATGTAGTACTTAAGATCGAGAGAAAAACTTCTTTTCTCTTGGTAAGAAAATTCGAGATTCAAATAATTGGAGTGAAGGTAGTTGTGAAGGTAGAGTACCACGGGGTTTGATTGGCGATTATCGACAAGCATAACACTTTCAAGAGGAAAGTATAGATCAATATCGTCGAGGACATCCTCTTTCTCATTCAACAATCGCGAAACATGATCCGCTACTGCGTTTTCACTACCCTTTATATCTTTTATTTCCACATCAAACTCCTGTAGGGTGAGAATCCAACGTAGTAAGCGCGGTTTAGCGTCTGGCTTCTTCAACAGATAGCGCAGAGCAGCATGATCTGTCCAGACTATAACTCTAGCTCCCAATAAGTAACTGCGGAATTTATCCATAGAAAAAACAACCGCCAGCAGTTCTTTTTCCGTTGTAGTGTAGTTAACTTGTGCGGGGTTTAGAGTATGACTCGCATAATAGATCGGTTGGAATTTCCCTTGCACCCGTTGGCCTAAAACTGCACCGACCGCGTAGTTAGATGCATCGCACATGAGTTCAAAAGGAAGATTCCAATCTGGCGAGATCAGAATAGGGGCAGATATTAACTGACACTTAAGCATTTCAAATGCTTGCTTGCACTCGTCATCAAAATGAAATTCAACGTCACTACGAAGCAGGTTGGATAAAGGTTTAGCAATTTTGGAAAAGTCTTTGATAAATCGTGCAGTAGAAACCCACATGACCAAGAAAACCGCGTATCTCACGCACATTAGTTGAAAGCTCATTTTCTCAATAGTTTCCACTTTCGCTTTATCCACCTCGATACCTTTGGATGAAATTTTATGGCCAAAACGATACCCTCCTCTACCATGAAATGACATTTCTCCCAATTAAGGATGAGGTTCTTTTCCACACATCTTTTCAGCACTTGATCAAGGTTCAGAAGACAGTCATCGAAAGTTTGACCGAAAACCGAGAAATCGTCCATGAAAATTTCCATACATCTCTCCACGAGTCCGTCAAATATCGCCAACATACATCTTTGAAATGTAGTTTGGAGCATTCTGAGAGACCAAATGGCATTCTCACTGTGGCGAAGGTACCGGGGAACGCACGTGAAGGTGGTCTTCTCTTGGTCTTTCGGGTCAATGGGAATTTGAAAATAACCAGAATAGCCATCTAAAAAACAGTAGAAAGCATGGCCGGCCAAACGCTCAAGCATTTGGTCAATGAAAGGAAGAGGAAAATGATCTTTCATTGTGACTTCATTAAGCTTTCTATAATCAATGCAAACTCGATAACTTGATCCACAAGTCTTATAGCGACCTCTTCTCCTTTTCATTTTCTCAATTGTGATTCCCCTTTTTGGGAACTACTTGAGTTGGCGACACCCAATCGCCTGCTCTGCGATGGCATATATGATTCCCATATCCAACAACTTGATAATTTCTTTCTTGACAACCTCCTGCATATGAGGATTCACCTTTCTTTGCGGTTGTCTCACTTTTTAGCTCCATCTTACTGTCTTGATTTTATGCATACGGATGTCCGGAGATATCCGCGATATCCCGACTTGCCACCCAAAAGCATGTGCATTTGCTTTCAAGGCGTTGATTAATTTTAATTCCTCGATCCGGGATAGTTTGGATGAAATGATGAGAGGAGCTTGTTACCATCTTGTAAAAGATATACTTTAAATGCTTGATAACGGTTTCAACTCAAGGTCAATCGGAGGTTCTTCCAAACTAGATTTTAAAATTTTACCTTGCAGTATCGGAGGAAAGCAACATAGCTTCTAATAAATCAACTTCCTCTGAAGGCGAAAGATTTTTATGCCTAGCAACTTCATCTTCAGTCTCGATTCCAAGCTTATTCAAATCTATCCTACCATATTGATTTAGATTATCGACCAAGCGTTCGTATTCAGAATCTACTGCAAGGACTTGCTCATCTAGGAAATCACTAAAGTCATCAAATGATTCCTCGATAGAGTAGCCGGTTGGACATTCGAAGGTCTTTTGATAGCTTTAGAGACAACAGAGCTCACTTCTTCATTTCCAACACGCAAAGTTACTTTAGCTCCATCATCACAATCGATAAGAGCTCTGCGATGAAGCAGAAATGGTCGTCCAAGAATCGAGGGTGTATTAGGTGTTGGATATCTAAGACATACCAATCCACGGGAAAGGTAAATCGATCGACTGACTGAACCAACAAATCCTTTAAGATCCTGTTGCTTTCTTAGATGATCTGTCTGTGAATGAATACTCATGGTGGTAGGTTCCAAAAGATGGTCTAACTGGAGACGTTGACACACGTATAGAGGCATAAGACTAATTGAAGCTCTAAATCACATAAAGAATTAGGAAAACAAGACCTCCAATCTGCAGAGTAAGGACAAATCGTCCAGATCACCTTTCTTAACAGTACATCTTCATAACTTTCGGCATGGAACATTCTTCACCAACCATCCCCTCCATGGCCTCTAACTTCTTTTTAGGCGAGACCACATCCTTTATAAATTTAGTATACTTGGGCATCTCAACCAACACGTCGAGATAACGGCAAGTTAACTTGGGTGTTTTTCGGAGGTTGAGTACCTTCTCATATTTCTTGTCTTCACATAAAGGAATACTAGTCTTTCGGAGGAAGCGGAGTTTCTTCAAATCGTCTTCGAAAAGACTTTCTTAAAGAGGAGCTCACGGCTTGGTCCTCAAGATCTTTCCATCTTACTGAGACTTTTCAACTCCTGTCCTCACCGGCTCAGGCGCTTTCTCACTAGAGTTCTCACTTGCTCACGGCGTGTATGCGCTTTAGATCCTTCCTCCTTATCCTCGGAGAGTTAGTCTCCCGAGTGCTCTTTATCGGATTGGGGAAATAGGCCTTCTCATCTCCCTCCTGCACTTCCACTTTGGCGGGGAGGGGCTGAGTAATTTCCACAGTTACGTGGACCAGGGAGTTGAAATACCGGATCTCAAGCTAATGGCATTAGTATCTTCTTGGCAGTAGGAAGGAGATGGAACAAGAGCGATACATTGACTCGAGATAAGCTGATTGACTTGACCACTTCCACTGGGGATTTTCTCGGTGAAACTTGGCAAATGTCCAAGTGGTGCGGAAGCAAGGCTGTTCGACCAAGTTGTCCCAATTGTCTCTCGAGGTTCTTGATCGTCTTTGTTTGCTCTTCTAACCTCGCAACTATTTCATTTGGGATAGAAAATCCGGGGGATTTTGAGGACTCGACTAACATTGGTGGGCTATTGCGAGCGAGAATAGAATCATTAGGCGGTTTTGATTGAATCTTTGAGTAGGCGTAGGAAAGCCGAAGATTGATTCGATAGTTATTTGGGTTCTATTGACATTACGAGAACACAGGTTATACCCACGATTTTGGAAATTGCTTGGACGAGAATCTTGATTCGGAAATCTAGGATTTGATTGGCCATAGAATGCATTGACTTCAGGACTTTGCCCATTCCTAGGACAAGCAGGAGACGTATGTCCCTCTACGGCACAAGTCTGGCAAACTATCGGCGTATACTGCCTTGCATGTTGGATAGCATTGACTTGATAATTAGGTGGAAATTGACATTGACCAAACACATGGCCAACTTGATTGCAATTATCGCAAAACAGAACTTGGGCATTTGGTTGAGCCTGATTCATAGATTGAGAACTTGAATTTGTGGAAAGGTTAGCAACCTGTTGTTGAAGCAAGGAAATCAATTGATTTTGCATATTTACTTCCTCGATTTTTGGTGCAAGTATTTGGATAGCTTGGTAAGAAGGAGCGTAGTTATACTTTGCTATATCCTCAAACAACGCCCATCCTTCTTGTGGGGTCTTCTTCAGAAATGTCCCACCACTAGAGCTGTTGACCATACCTTTGGTCAACTCAGTCAAACCACTGTAAAACGTATTAGCTTGTCTTTGCAAGTCTAATCCGTGATGGGGGCATTTCCTGAGTAAAGATTTGAATCTCTTGAAGGCTTCGAAAAAAGATTCGTTGGGCTGCTGAGTGAAAGTATAAATATCACTAAGACAACGAGCGATCTTAGATGGAGAAAGTATTGACTTAGAAATTCCTTCTCAATTCTTCCCATGTTGTGATAGACTCAACGGGTAAAGAGTTATACCATTCCTTGGCTTCACCCTTCAAGGAGAATGGAAATAACTTGAGTTTAATGACATCCTCGCCAACACCTTGTAACTTTGTAGTACCACAGATTTCAAGAAATGTGTGGATATGGGTGTGAGGATTTTCCGATTGGTACCCATGAAAAATAGATGCATGTTGCATCATTTGAATCAAAGCAGGTTTAAGCTCAAATGTTGAAATTTGCAATGGTTTGTATGATAACTCGAGATTAACTCGACCACGCCGATCCGGCATAATCGGCTAGGGTCCTTGTATCGTCGGCCATCTCAAGACAAACTCTTCAATTTCTTTCCGAATTTTTCTTCCAAATTTTCCTCAAAAATTTGGGTGCGAAAACAGTTTGTCTGCGATTTGGGCGAACAATGGATCTCTCAATCTCGGGATCAAAAATAAGAGTGCCTTGCTTGCTCCGAGTTAACATAAACCGAGTCAAACGGAAAAAGGGATCAAGAATGACGAAAAACAGAACACAGAAAACCGAGCGGCCGTTACGAAATGAACCGCCATTCAAGCACAAGCGCTCGTTCAACAGTCAAGCGGGCGTCGATTATAGAGCGGCGTTCAAGGTCTGAAACGTCGTTTGGTTAGAACGAGAGCAAAAAAAGCAGAAGCAGAGCAAAGAGGCTTAGAAAAACAAACTTCAACACACCGATTTGCTCTCTTATCACCTAAAACAATAAAAGCATAATCAAAAACGGCACCTCCCGGCAACGGCGCCATTTTGTTTGGAGTAATTTTGCATTAAACAAACAAACTAAATTTATAAACCGATACTTATGATGCAACTAACTCCTAACCGACCGAATATCGGGTAGTTGTTAGTCTGATAGGAGGTAAAGTAAATTGTCGATCCATGAGGAGATGGTTTGACGATAACGTTTTATGTTTTAGATTTTAAAGCTAGCAATTTGCATAGACGAGAGAACCGAAGTTGATTCAAAGCTATGGAAGGATTTTCCGGATTGAAAGTTAAAAGTGCGAAGGAACTAAAATTAATTAAGCAGAGCGTAACTAAAGTTTAATCAAGCAATTGAGAAAAAGCGCAACAATGGATCAACAATTTACTCAAGAATTAAGGATTCCTTACAAAAGATTCACTGTGTTTCTAAAAGCGGAGGCGGGTCCACCTATTCAAAAGCAAAAGCGATCTAATCTCTCAAATCGTTCAATTCGACTAAAAAGCAAGGTGTAACTCTTCCGATTTAACGACCTAAACAACAACCGAGCAACTTTCGTTCTAGCTAACAGTTAATTGTTCAATCAATTAGCAAGGAGATCTTAGTTCATAGAATTTTCATTCAATGAAACAATCATGCAATCACCATCTTTCGATATTAATGAAATTAAACAATAAAGCAAGCTAAAGATCTGACCTCAATAGAAGAACACAGTAAATCAGAATAAGAAAACCCAAAAATCAATAAGAAAACCGCATCCCCAATCTTTGCCAGAGCTGTTTAGCTATCCATGGAGTGATTGATTACAATGCTTGAAGAGAAATCCATAAAAGTCTAAGCTATATAGTGAATTGAATCTACTTTTGTGTTGTTTGTTTGAACTCGAGAAATCTCAGATTTTCGATCTGAGGAAGAAATGAAATCTAATAAACTCTCTCTCTATATCCCATGTGATTACAAATGAGGCCTATTTATAGAAAAAAAAGTATGTCTGCGCGACGAGCGCTTGGTTTCACCTCCGGAGCGTCCGTTACGGTGATAGAAACGCCCGTTTGAAGCCTAGAGCGTGCGTTTGAACCGACTTTTCTTCATTTGAGCTTCTGCTTTGGACATTGAGCGCCGATTTGATTTATGGAGCATCCCGTTTGATGTCTCTGCAACTGAATTCTGTTGAGAAGTAACGGCTCTCTCCACTTGTTGATGCACATTTGCTTCTCTCCTCTAACAAACTTGAGCTTATCTACAATCCACCTCATCCCTTTTGATATTATCTTCATCTATATCATAATTAAGAAAATAAAATAAGCATAATATAGCCCAAAATGATATAAAATTCATAATAAAGCTCACTCTTAAGCCCATTTTGCAATTAACTAATTTAAAAGCAACTTTACTCATTATATTAATTATAAAGCCCAAATTCAATGCAAAATATTACTAATGTGGGGAAATTCATAGGAAAAGTAACATAAAATTTCATATAAAATAGCCCTTAACACTATCTATCATGATAAAACAGTTATACTGCTAATATAGTACATATTATGCATATGTTATACAAATTACATGCTAACAGGACAACCAGACAGAAAATGAATTCACTAGACACAGACCCTATTGCAGCTACGGCCAAACTAGTGCATATGCGCTAGTCCCTGTGCCCAGTATTAGAGATCAGATCACATGAGATACGAATGGATTTAAAAAGAGGTTTTAAGATTAGATTGTCAAATATTAATGTTTACCTTCAATTATTTTATTCAAATAATTAATTGTAATTCTATCTTTATCTTATTTATTTAAATTATGATTTCTCTCCTTTATAAAGGAGATTCATTGTATCATTTTATTCATCAATTCAATAAAAACAGTTTCAGAGTCTTCCGTCTGTGTATTCTGATTTTCTTCATGGTATCAGAGCCAGGGGCGAGGGTTCGAATACCTTGGCATTGGTGAATCCTCGCTCGTTCTGTTCTTCCGCTCGGGAAAAAAAAAGAGAAAATATTGTGTTTGCATTTTGCATTTTTTTGCACAAGGTTCTTCCGCTTGAAAAAAAAGAAGTGAAATTATTGTGTCTGTATTTTGCATTTTTTTTCCCTTGTGCATTCATCAGTTAGCAACTTTTTTCAATAAAACAAGCTGCCATAATGATTTCTTTTTTTCATCCATGCACATTGGTCTTTTAGAGATCCTCTTTTTTTTAAGGTTTTTTTCAATAAATAAATAAATAATCACTCTTGATATAGCATATGATCAGGGCCGCCCAGTATAAGCCGCGAGCGGCGAGCAAAGCGCGATAATTTCAGTAGAATTTACATGTTCTGCAATTTAAAAAAAAAACCGTATAGATATAATCCAATCTAACGTAATAGAATGTGTTAATAAAGGCCAAAAAAAATTTAATTGACCTAAAAAAAAACTTCTTGATTGATAAAGGCGCAAAAATTACAATTACAATTATGCAAAATTATATATATATATATATATATATATATATATATATATATATATATATATATATATAGAAAAAAAATAATAAAACAAATTCAATCCCCAATGTGCAATTGGGCCAATCCTTTTCTAACTTATAATCCTAATTCCTAAATATGATTCAGCTTTTTCCCCTGCTTCCCTGCTCGCCCCTCTCACTGCTTTTTTTTGTTTTTTTTTTTTTTTTTTTGTAGACTTTTCTTCTCATTGATTTCATCTTTCAATCCTCCCCACAAATAAATAGTACACCATCATTAATCTATTCCTTCAAATTCTAATCTCAATCTTCAAGTATGAATTTGGTTTTTGTTTCTAAATATTCTAGAAAACAAATGTTGAATTTTCCTGCTTTGTAGTATGTTTTAAGCATATCAATGAATTGAATTTTGTATCTAATTATGTTAAAAGCGCGATATTGAAGTGATATTTTGTAATTATGTTTTTTGAAACAAAAACTACTTCGAATTAAAAGCGCAATTAAATCGACGTGGCGAAAGCTAAAAAATTTCAGAGCACTTGGCCTGCATATGATATTTTCGTTTTGCATCTGTTCTATCTCTATTTCTTTTAATGCAATTCAAAAAAATACAGATCTAAGTCAACAATCATTGTCACAATGAAGAAAATTCTTCCGTCGGCCGGTGCAATGCGGTAGAGCATGTTTACCACATCAGAAAGGATTGAACAGGTTTCTTGACGATAACAACAACAAAATAGCCATGGGCTAAAAGCCAAGAGCCGAGAGCCAAAAGAGGCAAGAGCCGGGAGCTAAAAGCCGTGGGTGTCAAAAAGTCGCGTACATTCATTTTCATTGACTGGACAAGCGTCGCCTCCGACCCCGACACCGTTTGGGGGAGGGTATTCGAGATAAATGTTACAGGAGATAAATATGGTGTCAAAAATCAAAGAAGAGATAGAGATGTTTGGTTTAAATAAATGGTTTATATTTGTTTTCTAAATTATTTAAAATTATATTATGATAAGACTTCTCTCCTATATAAAGAAAAGTGGTGTAATATTTAATTTTATTCAATCAATAAAACATCAGTTCAGTCTTTTACGTTTCCGCTACGTATTTTGTTTCTCTTCATGGTATCAGAGACATGGGCGGGGGTTCGGATGCTTAACATTGGTGAACTCTCGCCCGATCCTCTTCCGTTTTTAAACTTTTTATTTACAGAGCCGTCCACCCCTATCTAAGTGTGGAAAAAGTAGATCGGAGAAGTAAAAAACGGAAACGGGAAAGCTAGGGTTTCAGCAAGAGGAGAGCCCCGTCCTCATTTCATTTCTATTTTTATGAATTGTTTTTTCTAATTACAATAGTTGGGAAAATGGGTATTTATACCCCAGCATGACTAGTCAAAAGCATAAAAAAAATACAATCGTCAACACCTCCTCTCAAGCTGGGGAATCAAGCTATAAAACAACATTAAAGCTACTCAATAAAGAGCTGAAAACAGGTGCATCCAATGCCTTTGTGAACATGTCTGCCAATTGGTGAACGGTGGAAATGAGGATGAGCTTGATGTAACCAGCTTGAACTTTCTCACGTATAAGGTGACAATCAATCTCCAAGTGCTTTGTACGTTCATGATAGACCGAGTTATGGGCGATGTGCATGGCACTTTGGTTGTCACAGTACAGTGTGGTAGGACTGCCGTCAAAAACTTGCAAATCTTGAAGAAGGTACTGCAGCCAAAGCACTTCACAAGTTGCATTAGACAAGGCACGGTACTCTGCCTCAGCCGAACTCCGAGCAACCGTGGTTTGTTTTTTTGCTTTCCATGACACTACTGTTGTCCCAAGAAACATCACAAACCCAGAAATAGACCTTCTGGTGAGCTTGCAACCTGCCCAGTCTGAATCAACATACCCTGTCAGCTTCATACTATTGTCTGTTGGGCAAAATATCCCTTGATGAGGAGCCTTCTTGATATATCGCAGCAAACAATGTGCAGCCTTCATATGAGCAATGGTTGGAGTATCCAAGAACTGAGAGAGCTGTTGGACTGCAAAGGACAAGTCCGGTCTAGTGATAGTAAGATAGAGCAGCTTTCCAATTAAACTCCGATACTCTGTATTGTCAGGTAAAGGCTCTGAATCCCCAGACTGTAGGGTGGTCTTGGTGGCCATGGGTGTGTCAGCAGGCTTTGCAGCAAGAAAGCCAAATGTTTCCAGCAATTTTGTGGCATATTGCTTCTGTGAAATAGTAATACCTGTATCTGTCATGTGCACTTCTATACCAAGAAAGTATTGAAGATCACCCAAGTCTTTAATTTGAAAAGAGTGGTGCAAAAAACCTTTTACATCATCTATATCAACCAAATTAGTCCCAGCAATGATAATATCGTCTACATAGACTACTACTGCCATAAAACTCTCTCCCTGTCCCTAGTGAAAAGGCTATAGTCATGGACAGATCGTTCAAAACCTTGACTTTGCGGTCACGTGCAAATGTCGCTTTATGGTTCCATTGCCTACTGGCCTGTTTAAGGCCATAAATGGACTTTCTTAACTTGCAGACCTGGTTAGGAGCCGTCCCCTTGTATCATGGAGGCAGCTTCATGTATACCTCCTCCTCTAAATCCCCATGGAGAAAGGCATTATTGATGTCTAATTGCTTCAAGTACCATCCCTTTATTGCAGCAATGGCTAGAAGCATTCTGACTGTTGTGATTTTAGCTACTGGAGAAAAGGTTTCCTCATAATCCACCCCAAAGGTTTGTGTATACCCTTTTGCTACAAGCCTAGCTTTGTACCGCTCAACAGTCCCATCTGATTTGTATTATATCTTGTAAACCCACTTGCACCCTATTGGGTGTTTCTGTTTAGGGAGATCAACTAAATCCCAAGTGTGTGTTTGTTCTAGGGCTGTAATTTCTTTACTCATTGCCTCTCTCCATTGTGGATATTGTATGGCTTGATTGTATGACGTAGGTTCTGAAGTGTGGTGGTAGGAAAAGGAAGTGTTTGGGTCTGGCAGGTTGTGGGATGATTTATGGATGACTTGATTACAAAGATAGTCATGTAGGTAGCTAGGGGTATGTTTGGATCTGAGGGATCTTCTAACTGTTGGGATATCAGGAACAACAATATTATCAGCATTTGATGAAGATGAGGATGTACTAGGTGAGGAACCTGAAACACTAGGTGATGAGACACTTGATGTAGCAGGACTAGGTGAAGGTGCTGGAAGATCTAAGTGTTGATCTTCCTCATGGGTAGTAGGAATGTGTGAAGATGAGTACTCATTGGTGGTGCAAAAGGGTACAGGTAAAGAGACTAGCTCATGTAGTTGTGTAGGCCCAGTTTTGAAGGAAGCATGAAAGGGCAAATAGGATTCATGAAATATGACATCCCTAGATACAAACACCTCTCTAGTGGAATAATCCAACAGAATATAGCCTTTGGTTGTCTTCGAATTTCCAATGTAAACACTCAGCCTACTCCTTGGATCAAATTTGGATCTATGTTTATGTAAAGTGCAGGCATAAACTAGACACCCAAAAACCTTAAACTGAGTGTAATCAACTTCCTTGTGATATAATCTGTGGTAAGGAGTGTCATGTTTCAGGATTGGGGTAGGTAAACTGTTGATCAAATCAGTAGCATGTAGGAGACAATAGCCCCAATAAGACACATGCAGATTAGACTGGAACCTTAGAGCTCTAGCAACATTTAATAGATGTTGGTGC
This sequence comes from Gentiana macrophylla, assembly GCA_026214975.1. NCBI lineage: Eukaryota > Viridiplantae > Streptophyta > Magnoliopsida > Gentianales > Gentianaceae > Gentiana > Gentiana macrophylla. Next base: position 119,670,752 of record CM047805.1, read on the forward strand.
TTCCTCTCAACAATGTCATTTTGTTGAGGAGTCTCTACACAACTAGTCTGATGTATTATACCCTTTTCAGCATAGAAATCTTTTAGGTCAAACTCTTTTCCATTGTCTGACCAAATTACCCTAATCTTTTGCTGAAACTGTGTAAGCACAAAAGCATAAAAACTTTGTATTAAAAATTGTACTTCCCCTTTAGATTTTAACAAGTAAACCCAAGTGAAACGAGAAAAATCATCTATTACAGTCAAAAAATACTTGTGTCCATGTAGGGTAGAGGTCATATATGGTCCCCAGATGTCCATATGAACCAGCTCAAAGATACACCCGGATACAGACTCCATCAATGGAAAAGACAACCTTTTCTGCTTGGCTAATGGACAGACATGACATATTTCCCTATCATGTTGTGTATTATTTGCATTAGTAATGCCTGACAAAGACAAATTGGTTAACAAACTGTGTGACAAGTGACCTAGTCTGAAGTGCTATAACATACCAGAAGGGACTACCTCAGTTGTGGCACAACAGACCTTATTACCAACAGTGTTACTCTTTTCTAATGACAAATCCGAACTGAGAAGATAGAGCCCTTGCTTGAGCTTAGCTGCATCAATATTCTGCCTACTCCTCATGTCTTGAATAACACAAGAATCAGATTCAAAACTGATTCTGACATGATTATCTCTTGTGAGACATCCAACAGAGACAAGATTATATGTGAATGTTGGTATGCACAGGACATCCCTTAAGATCATGTTCCCATGTAGCTTAACAGTGCCTATATGACTAACAACAGCTTCATTACCATTTGGTAGACCAACCTTTATACCCCTAACTGGCTTCAAACTATGCATATCATGCACTGAACACACTATGTGGTCAGTTGCCCCCGAATCTATTATCCATAAACAAGAGGATGCAGAATGTATACCTGCACTTCCATCAATGGGATTGAGAGCTGCAATCAGTGTGGTCATTTGGTTGACTACAGGTGTCCTCTCATGAGTAGCACCAACGACCTGAGTGTTCTGTATAAGCTTGATAATATCTTCATATTGCTATGTGGTGAAGCCTGTTGTCCTGGTTTTCTGTGTAGCACTTTCCTTGGCATTTCCCTGTGTTGCACTTTCTGATCCAGTCATTCCGTCTACCAGATTTGCTTTGCGTTTTGACTTAAAACCAGGTGGAAATCCATGAATTTTATAGCAGGTATCAACAGTATGCCCATGGAAGCCACAGTGTGTGCATTGTGCTTTCTTTCATTGTGTCTGCCCATTCACAAAACCTCTATTTGCTCTGATCTCACCTTGGATTCCAGGTGCTCTTTCCTGAATCCTATTAGCAAACACCATGGGTGTAGCAGTGTTATTTTTTCCACCAGCATATTGCAGTTGTCTTTCCAGCTTAATTGCCATTCCAAACACTACTTTGATGTTTGGCATAAGCGTCATGATCATGACTTGATTGTTGACTTGTGAGTAATCTTCGTTAAGGCCTTTCAGAAACCTAATTGTATGCTCGTTCTCAAAATAATCAACAAACACCTTGACTATAGCTTTGCAATTGCAACCAGGAGGACATGAACATTTCGGAATTGGCCTCAGAATGCAGATTTCATCCCAAATCAGCTTCATCTTAGTGAAATACTCACTTATCGAGGTGTTTCCCTGCTTCAAATTGTTCAATTCTTCGAGAAGATCTGATAAACGATAAGAATCTAGGTTATAAAACTTGTCCTTTAAATCCTCCCAAACCTCCTGCGCGGTATTGATCCATAGTAGACTACGAGCAATCGTACTATGAACGGAGTTCAAAATCCACGAGGTAACCATCGTGTTGCACTGATTCTAGGCATCGAAGTGCCTATCTTCTTCTGCTGGTCGAGCAATCGTTCCATCGATAAAACCGACTTAATTCTTTGTAATAAGTGCCATCCGCATCGATCTGCTCCATGTGTGATAATCATTTCCTTCTAAAACCGGATGAACTAGGGTTTGCGAAGTGCTTACGTTGGGGTGAATGTAAAAAGGACTCGAAACTGGAATTACCTCCTGATTTGCCATGAATCTACCTTCGATTGCAGCGAAAAGAGCGATTCAATCGATTTCACTCTCTGATACCATGTGGAAAAAGTAGATCGGAGAAGTAAAAAACGGAAACGGGAAAGCTACGGTTTCAGCAAGAGGAGAACCCCATCCTCATTTCATTTCTATTTTTCTGAATTGTTTTTTCTAATTACAATAGTTGATAAAATGGGTATTTATACCCCAGTTTGACTAGTCAAAAGCATAAAATACAACCGTCAACACTAAGCAAACTTTTGCAATGCATAACCAGTTCATCCAATCCCGATCAAATCTTTATGACCCAAAAAAAATAAAAATAAAAATAAAAATAATTCAATCTCCTCCATTTATCCATATGTTCCGATTTTTCCTGCATTGCAACTATAAAAAAAAGAATTCTACCCACGTTGCAGCAGCCATAAATTCCCCCAACCCAAAAACAACAACAAAACAAAAAAACAAAAACAAAAACAAAAACACTTTTGAACCTATTTCTGCCGAAGCTTTGCACCAAAGCAAATCTCACTATTGCACACACAAAAAAAAAAAAAAAAAAAAAAAAAAAAAAATCCTTTCTTTTTGCATTTACGCAAATTTTCAATCCAATTGTTTGAGTCTAGTTTGTTTTTATGGTCATATTTATTATTATAATAAATTTATCTTGAATACAATATCTACGATTTTCTTTTCGCATTCATTTAATCGGTTTATTTAGATTCAACAATGAAGCCAGATCCCCCAGTCAGACAACGCGGAGATCAGAAAACGTGTTTGTCGTCATCAAAGAAGACTTCACAAATTTTTAGACAACAACAAACAAACAAAAAAATACCACAAGCCGAAGCCGAGAGCCAAGAGCCAAAAGAGCCGAGAGCCAAGAGCTTAGAGCTGTGGGTGTCAAAAAGATGCATCATCTTCTTTGCTGACAGGAAAACGTTGCCTCCAACGTTTGAGGGAGGGTATTAGAGATCAGATCACATGAGATACGAATGGATTCAAAAAGAGTATCTAACAATTAAAGTAATCAATTGATTAAAGAACCTCCTTACCTCAATTAGAAGATCTTAACACTCAGATGACTGTTGATCTTGTGATGGAATTTAATGTATACGAACAATTTCCTACACAAAGGTCAATTCTTGCATCAGTAAATTGCAATTAAGTATTACATAGTGACTAAAGTAATGGTAAATAAAGTTGTGAAATGATTAATATGGAGCGATTAATATTTTTTTTATTTGTTGATGAAGAAATAATTTGTGAGAGAAATTATAATAAAATAATGATAAAGAAAGTAGTAAAGTGAATAAAATAGTAGTCTATATGAGTATCTTTATGTCCAATGGTAACGATAGAGTTACCCCCTCAAGTCTACACTATTTATACACTCAATAAAATCTTGTGATTGTGATTGTTTTTCAAGTTTTTTTTTATAATTTTTTTTACAAGTGAAACATATGTGGTAAGATGGTGATGGTATAAAAATGATGTAGATTTAATAGAGTAACTCTATCACTCTCCTCTGTCCAAACATGACCTAATGTTTAAAAATAGTGGATGAGATAGAAATTATATTTGTATCTCAATCTAGATATTTTTACGGGCATGATAAAAAATATTTTTGTCTTTTATGCAAAACTTTTGATTGCATGTCATTTTCCCTAATTTTGATTCTTATTTTGTCATTTCCTCTAAATCCCCCTGAATTTTTTAATTGATTTTCCTAGATTATTTAGGATTGTATTAAATAAATCCCATTAAATAAGGATATTCTTTTATTTAGTTAACCAATTAAATAATAGAAAAAGAGGAGGATTACTTAAAAGATAAAATTACCCTTGTAAGCAGGGGCGGAAGCAGACCCCCGGACAAGGGGACGATACAATAGGGCATTTTTTTTAAGTCCAACAATTACATTTTGTTTTGACTTTTGAATAAATAATATGATAGGGAAAATCATCCCTAATTTATACCTAAGAGTTGCCATTTATCTCACTTTTTTACTTTGATTTGACAATAATAATATAATATAACAGTACGGTTCGTTTCAAGCTTGTTTTTATATTGTTTTATTTATTATAAAACTTCTTAAAATGTAACACTTTGATAATGATTAGTAAAAAATTTGTTAAGTTAATTCGATAATATTATATGACAACACAAATATAGAGACGAAAAAAGATTTTAAGGAAGGGGGTATATATACTAGTGTATTTTTCTGACTCAAGGGGAGCGACTGTCCCTCCCCCGATAGTGTAGATCCACCCATGCTTATAAGAAATACATGATGTATCAAGCTCATTCATAAAAATACGGGGTTTTACGGTTGCAATATCAATGTGATGACTAGTTTGTGAGTTTGGAGTGTTGCTCTTGTCGAATTTTCATTAGTGTTTGGCATGTTGTGATGGAAGAGTCTACATCCACCGAATCACATTCCCGAAACATTACCGACACATTATCATCACCATTCAGTTTTTTATTTTTATTTTCATTTGTTATTATCCAGCCAATCAATGGCTTGGATTCATTTTCTGTATTTTAAAAAAAAATATTGTGAAGATATTTGGTTCATGTATCATTTGCGTGTTGCGATGATATATGCAGAATAGAGATTGATTTACATATGATACACCGAATTCTTGTTTTTCAGCTCAAAAGCGGCTTCCAATTTGTTTATATTCTTTATTTTCTAAAGGGTGTTTTCATTTGTTGAAGGAAAAAAATTATTTAATTAGAAATTGGGCAAAAAATAAAAGTTTGTACGTGCCGTATCTTGGTCTTTCCCATGTACCCAATTGCATGAAAAGAGCATAGTCCTGCCTCCTTAAAATCTACTCGTGATAAATTCAATCCCACAAAGTAGGAAAGGATGCAGCACTCTATGCTCTTATAAGTTCTAAACCTCCGTACAAAACTCAAAAATCAAATACAAGAAGTAAAAAAGGTAAAGTCCCGACTCAAAGGATGAGCAAAAAACTGCAAACCCTTCCCAAAGAAAATCCTCCTAGGATCCCGACTCGTTGCCAAGACGGAGATCTATATACTTCTTTTGGTCCTCATCATCCTAGGATCCCGACTTGCTTGTAAAGTGGAAACTTGCAACCTTGAGCTTATCTTCATCTTCCTCGGATCCCAACTTGCTTGTAACGTGGAGAATTGCAAACTTTGTACGTAACCGCCTTCATCTTCCTAGGATCATGACTTGCTTGTAAATTGGAGTATTGCAAACTTTGTACGTAACCGCCTTCATCTTATGTACACCATTATAATACTTTCTTCGATGCATAATCATCAACCAAATGCGCATACGCCTATGAGGCATGCAATATAATTAACCTCAAAAAATAAATCTCCCAAAAACGTTAACATATAGCTCTCAGCTTGTTCCCTGTAATGATCTTGGCATAATAGTCCTGACAATGTAACACTTGGTTTGCACCCTTCAACCGAGAGTGAAGGGTGGTGCGTCAAGAAATCCTCGCCATCAATTTCCTCATCTAGTGCCGTGACCAGGCCACCTGGTAGATAGCAATGAAAACAGCTAGTGCCATACAAAGGGTAAAATGTATAGCATGGATAATATAAAACGCAACCACCTGCAGGTTTGCACCCTTCATAAAAATGAAGAGTGCTTTTATGAGGACGTATTCTACATATAAGTGGAAAGATGGATAAATCATCTCGGACCCTGCGTTGAACGATTTGTGAGAGACTAGCAAAGGCGTCATAATGGAGGCTAGAGCATCCGCAACGATATTGCACTTACTACAGACGTGTGTAAGAGAGAAGTGATATGATGCCTTGCGGTTGAGATATGTGAAAGTATAATACAGAGGGGCCAACCCCCATCCTCGCTCCGTTCAACCATAAGGTGTAGATCTTGAGAGTCTCTTAATGTCCATTCTACTGAAACCGCGCTGAATACAAAGCTTAATCCCATGGATTTGGATCCGGCCTAGTGGTATGGACTGTTGCACTTCCTGGTGAGAACCAGGGTTCGATTCTCATCCCTGCCTTGAATAAAATCCCCCTGCCCCCTCCAAAAAAAAAAAAAAAAAACAAACTGAATCCCAAAATAAAGAGCAGAGCATTAGGCCCAAAGAACATCACCCAACCTAAACTTCTTGACAAATGCAAAGATGATCCTACCAGAATGATCACAAAGTGTACCCCTACGGCGATATCCTCCCAAACACTGCCATCCATGTTTAGTTTGAAACTAACATACTCTGGAAGTTCCACTGAATAATAATCGGCACGTTGGCCCTATTGGTGCGAAACTAAATGCCCTAAAAGAATTTGACTTCCTGACCAGGCTCAATGTGCAGCCTGTGAAAGACAGTACCTTTTGACAAAGTGCGCAATAACCTCTCAATGTTAATAATAACCCGCCACGTGAAAGGACGGACATCATCGAACCTACAAGTATTGAGCTCTTTCCAAAGAGACCACAAAATGACAAGCGGGACATCATTGCGAAAAATGATAATCCGAGGTGATTGGGCCTTTCCAAAATCGCAGAAGCGCCTCAATACCAACTGACGGAGGCCTTAAAAAAACCCTCAAAATACTAAATAGGCTTATCCAAGCCAATGTAGTGCAAAATTCCCCGTTAGCAGAAGGAATACAAATAGGCTTATCTATGGGTATTGTATTTTTCTAGTTGTGTGTGTGCTATATACATTCTTTGATTTGTACGGTATTGTACGGACCTTTTGTAATCTAAGAAACAAATCTAATCAAGTAGAAAGACTTATATTTTGAGACGGAGGGGAGTACAATTTAACACATTTTGCTGGTCTGCAATTGGTTCTGAACTGAACCCTTCAAATGGAAACACTCGGTACGCCATTGGCAGCCAAGCTTCAGCATGACCGTTGTTTTTGAATTAGTAAATTTAAAGATACACGTCAGAGAACAAACAAGACATTTGGTTAGACTGGAACTCATACTTCAGGAGCAAAATGTGTTAGGGTACTGGTGTGACTATGCCAGGACTAGCAAAACATGAATGTCTACAAAAAAACATCAACAACATTTGCTTCTAGGGAAACTATATTTCAACTAAGTAAAGGTCTTAAAGCCTAAAACCCCTTGCTTAGTACCTCAAGAAAACATATTTGGGACAAAAACATGACACCATGGGAAACCAAGGAAAGCCCTGTTATCACTTCTTAAATATGACCCAAACAACTCAGAACTCAGTTCGTTCGTGCTAGCAAAAAGGTCAACCAAGGGAAGCCTGCATTCTAACAATATTCTAACTGGCCATGACTCAAGGTCTCAAAAGAATTTACTCATAAGAGGATATCTACATCAATCTTCAGTAAAGCACATTAGACATGCCGTTTGTTTCTATTACAATTACAAAGTATTAGATTACAATGTTTGAATGATGAAAGAATGGCTGCATCAACCATCAACCATCAACCATAACTACAAACCACAATACCATGAGTGAAAGCAATTTCAGTGCATTAGCAACAATGGGAGGCCAGTTTTGGGTTCAATTCCCATAAATGCAATGTCATAGACAAGTACAATGTTATCCATTCCCCACAATTTCTAATACAAGAGTAGGTTTTACAGGATATCAATCAATTATGCAGGTAACAAAGCACGTGTACCGCCCAATAAATGCAATAGTAGTGCAAGACATATTGTAAGAACAACAAATGACTTAGCTCCAACAAATCTGATAACTTCCCTGCCCTTCTCGGTGGCATCTTCACGGACTGTACTAACGCTGCTTTTGAGACCTTCAGAAATCTTCCAATAAAAGAACTCCACAAGCGATCTCATACTCTCAGACGTCACCCTACCAGTGACATCAAGCACAAATCTCCGATTGCTAGGTACCGCCAAGGTTGATGAAACACTATTCACCCACCCACTGCCCTGATAATTACTGTTTCCCTTTGCTTCTTTCATCTTCCTCAAAGGTACATCTTCTTGATCAAAGAGCTTGCCATTAGGAAAGCTTATTGAATCAGATTTTGAAGGTGGATTTGTGCTAGAACCAGGATCAGATTTTGAAGCTGTTAAGACATGATGAGATGTCTTAACTAATGTTTCCACTGCCCCATTACAGAGTGAAACAAGAAGGTCACTGGCTTTACCCTCATGCTTATGATTAGTAAGAGCAGAAAACACTTCATCATAAAAATTAATGCTCATTGTTTTATCAAGATAAACAGCTACAGCAGTGCTCACAAAATTCTGTATACAATCAGCCATAAGCCCTCTACATTTATCATCACACATTAACTCTATCCATCCATCCAATGAAGAAGAATTCGACCTTTCACATGCAGCCTGATCATTACCATTTCTTTCACCCGGGGCATTTGCATAAAATCCCAACACTAAATTCTTGGCAAAGCTACCAACAATAGCTGAGGCAAATCCAGTTCCAGCACTAGACATCAGTTTATCCATAACCCTGTCTGTAAAATCTGATCTTTTCACCTCCTCAATCTGATCCTGATGGTTTTCAATGCTATAACCCCCCCTTACAACTCCTACAGCCATAGCTTCTGCAACCCTGCTTAAGGACTTCAAGAATTCATCTGATCGAGCCATTTTCGATAACTGCTTCAAACTTGTGGGAATTTCATCAGAATCAGACTGGAGAAACTCCTTCAAATCCTTTGACACAACCCCTATTGCATCTGCGGAGTCTGAAACAATTTCAGCAACCGACAGGAAAGCTCCCAACAGCTTCAAAAGTCTCCTCCTTTTCCTCTCCACATAAGGCAAGTTATAAATTTTATAAGCCCCATAGCTAGACAAACCAAACAAACCCATTAAAATTAACCATTTCTTCTTCCTCCTGGATAAATCCAAACCCCTTTTAACCAACTCTAGGTCCATCAATTATAAAAGACAAACGAAAGCAGCAGCTTTAGAACCTGATTAATTGGAAAATCCAAATCCCTAATTCAAATAAATCCTTTTATTCTTTAGAAATGCCTACGCAACGCAAGTAGAATTTGAATAGGGAGCTCCTCTCGCTGGAGAGGAGTCTACGAACAACAAACGGGTTCACGGAAATCAAAAAAAGTGGATATAATTTGCGAGAATCGAGGAACCTAGGTATGCGAAAGTGTAATAAGTGATGAATTATTGAAAATAAATTCGAAAATCGGACGATGAGAAAACGAACCTACATGAGAGAGAGGTCCAGGAAGAGAGAGAGAAACAGAGAGTCGTGCTGTGATTGGCGAATGAGATGGATGCTTAGGGATTTTTGTACTATTTTATTTGAGCCAATTGGTGGTTGCAGGAAATTTAAAAAAAAAAAAAATGGAATTAGAACGTGGTGTTTGATTCGTCGACGACCAACTGAATGATCATCACACAAAATGACGAAATAGGTATCTCGTGCCTCAGACGTGCGACTCCGGATCCTTTGTTGTATCTGATTTAGGGTTAGTTTAGATCGAAAGAATTAGATAGAAAAATGACAGAAAAGAAATGGGTGGGAATGAGGGATTGTGAAGTTTATTTTGAATGTTTGGTTATAACTAGACGAAAAGGAAATGGAGGTTTACAAATGGGGAAAATTATTTAAGTAGTACGATCTTAAAGTTTTTTTTCCTAAATAATACTACCCAAAAACGCCTCTCCGATGAATTACGAATTCATCGTCAAGGATCGCCAATTCATCGCTAAGGATCGCCAAGGATCGGAGAGGCATCGCTAAGGATCGCAAATGATCGCCGATACATCGCCAATTCATCGTCAATTGATCGCAAATGATCGCGCATTGTACTAAATAAGGAAGAAACTTTCGCTAAAATACTAAATAAGGAAGAAACTTTCGCTAATGTACTATATAAACTTATCTCCCAAAAAAATGTGCTTGAAATATCAATAGAAAAGAAAAGAAATCATAAGATTATAAATAATGTTTCAATTTTAGACATTACATTAGTGAGATATTATCCAAACTATTAAATTTGCCTGTGTTGGCCGGAAAGCAAACTTTTAAATTTGTATTACATCATTTACTTTGGTCTCCCTCTTCCACGTTTCCTTTCCTTCTAATATTGACTTGACAAATACATCTAAAAAAATCAATCCGAACCCTTTCCTTTCTTCCCCTTCATTTTCTTCCACTCCAAGGAGACCCTTAGTATTTTGGTGCATTAACATTAAAACAATATTATTTTAATGTTTATTAAAATTGTGATTAAATATTCTCCAAATGCAATTATATTACAAGACAAACATCACAACACCCTCCGGCAGAACGTCCCATTGCATATGATCGGAATTCCTTGAGGTGTGGTATTGGACAAGCACGAGAAGATATAGAAACTTCTTCATTCGGGGGAAAAAAAAAAAAAAAAAAAAAAAAGACTTATATTACAAGATGGATGGGTACATCGTAAGTGTTGTAAACAAATAGTATGTTTTTATCCGTGTTTAATTTACTCCTTGATATGGGTTAGATCCGTCATCATACAAGTGACACTCACACAGCTAAGCCACAAGCATAAGGGTATTCATATCAGAAGCCCTATTTTTTATCCATAAAATAATATATATCCATATTTTACTACATCCCAATTCAAAACACTCCACAACAGCATCTCTATCTCTATCTTTATACCAAATACTATTAAAATAGGGATAGTGCTCCCAAAAATAAATAGGGATGTGGCTTCTGTTGTGGAGGTATTTGAAGAGAAATTCTATTTTTTTATCTTTATTTTAGGGATAGAGCACCGTATAAGGCTTCTGATGTGAATGCCCTAAGACCACCTCCGAGCGCAGTCCGAGCTTAATATCCTCAACGTCACCCGCCCTTATTGCTATGTAAGTATCCAGAGTTCGGCACCCACATCCGAAGCTCGGCATCAAAGCCAGTCCAACTTGGCTCCAGTTCGGCATAAAGATTCCTCAACCATAAAACCTTACGTAGGTCGTTCATTATACCCCTAGCAGCAGGCATGACGCAGATCGTCCTCTGCCATATGCAATCTCTTGCTCTACATGCATTTGGCAATTCACTACAAACTAGATAAACTCCTCATTCACGCTATGATCATTGATTGGCCAACTCCACCTAGTTTCACTATATAAAGGAACCAACTTTCTCTCACGCATGGTATGATCTCTACTTGACGTTATTGTACGCAATTTTATACTTGATATGTCAAATATGGACTTTGGTGTTGGAGGATTTTCCCGGAGATAAAACTCCGGGACCCCTAACAGCTTCTTCGTTTACATGCACCAACCACCTTCTCAAGGCTTACATCTCAGCTTCAACGGTCAAATCATCTTTGGACGGATTCAAGCATCGTCAAATGACGCTAGAATAAGGGTCTATATATCATTGCGGTCAGTTCCGATTGCAGAAAATCAAAGTCAAATATGGAAGAAACTCCTAAATATACCGACATGCAAAGAGTAGAAATAGTGGTTGATCAAATCATTTCTAGTGGATCAAGATCGGCATCAGGTCCCTCTAGTAAATCGGATCAGCTCCGATCTGAATCTCTCTGGAGGAGAAATATGTTAAAGTTGATGGGGGAAGTTGCATATGGACCGGAGAATCCCATTCATCTACAAGTAAGTACTAAAAGTCTTGTCATTGAGGTTACGATTCACATATTCCTAGTCAAGCGCATTTGCATAGACAATGGCAATGCCATCAACGTTTTATATACAGATGTTTTTCGAGCTTTACAACTTATTACGGAGAACATGGTATGAACAACCACTCCTTTATTTGGGTTCGAAGGGCCTCCCGTGCAGCCTAAGGGCATGATCCAGTTGAATATGACTTTTAGAAAAGTCCACGCAGCAGGACCCTGTCGGTAAGTTATACAATGTTCGAAAGATCATCGGTCTATAACATCATAATCGAAAGATCAACATTGAGCGAGTTGAGAGCTATCATATATTTAGTTCATGGCGGCATCAAGTCCCCAATCATGGAGGGAGTAGCCGGTGTAAGAGGTGATGTAGGAGTAGCTAGGAGTTGTCACACAGTCACCCTTGAACATGAGAAGGAAAGGCCAGTTCTGCATGTCCGGATAGAGGATCTCGTCCCTAACAGCTAGGAGCCCCTGAAGTCATAAAATATGACAAAATGAGTCATCCATGACTAGATAAACCAAGCTAGATAATCCAAATCGGATCTTGGATACCAACAACCGTAAAAGAGGGGTTGAAGGCGTTGTTGCGCGAGTTCGTGAAGATATTTGTATGGGTCACGTCTTACATGTCTGGAATTTTGACCGACTTGGCGGTTCATATGCTGAACATCGATCATTATGATGAAGCCGGTCCGGCAGAGGAAACGTCCATTTGCCCTAGAAAGGAACAAGGCTATCTAAATTGATAATAGTTAAGAAGGTACACTACCCTCCCTGGTTATCCAATCTTGTCATAGTAACAAAGGCAGACAAAAATTGGTTGAGATGCGTGGATTTCTCCAACCCCGACAAAGCATGCCCAAATAACTACATTAATATACGTTACCTAAGATAGATGCGCTGGTGGATTCAACTATCGGATACGAAATATTAGATTCCTTGGATGCATACAAAGAAAGCCATCAAATCAGAATGGCAGAGGAGGATGTAGGCAAGATATCCTTCATCACTGAGACCGGCACATTCTGCTACGTAACTATGACTTTCGGTCTCAAGATTGCAAGAGCGACATATCAAAGGTTACAAAACAAAATCTTTGCCGAGTCAATCGGGAATGTATGAAGGTCTACATTGATGATCTATTTGTTAAGAGCAGCGCTCTGGCCGTTTATTTGGGTAATTTTCGAAAAGTCTTTGAGGTCCTTAGGACTACCAAAATGCGTTTATATCCCAAGAAATGTACGCTTGATGTCCAATCTGAGAAATTTTTGAGGTTTATGTCTTAAGAAATCAATCGAGTAGCGCAGCGGAATTTTCAAAAATTGATTTCCCAATCCAGGATCGACTTCGTTTAAACAATAAACATATAAGAGGGGACTGTAATACTACATTGGTTGATCTAAAAGATCGACGCTTTGACCGTCCGGTAGGAGTAGATGTGCGCGAGCCGTCCACGTATCCGGCCTCTACCAGTAATCCACACGAGCACCTCGCCGGAATCCCGCCACGGATTGCTACCAGAAAAACTCGACTGTGGTCGACCTTTTCTCTCTCTCTATTATCTCTCTCTAAGAAGCTCTCTTATCTTTCACAAGAACAAATAGCTCTTGGAATTATGGTGTACAAAAGAGCTAGTCAATCCCTCCTTTTATAGATAGATGTGGCGCCCCTATGTCTCCCAATTGATTGGGAGAAGCTTCCCAGTAGATTGAGGAGAAAGAAAACATGTTCCTAATAAAATAAATCTCTTTATCTAATTTATCTCATTAATATTTAATATCTTATATTAAATATGTTTCCAAGATATATATTGACAATATCTTATATTGAATATATCTTATTATATTACCATAAATCTATTTTCCCAAAATCAATCCATATCCAATATTAATATTATGGTAATCTCATTAATTAAATTTCACAATCCATGTGTATCTTTATACACTAGAAGTGGCGCCCCATTTAGCCATCACTTGGCATCCGGAATATTCTTTAATTAATATAATGCTATCACTCATGGATAAAAAAATCCACCATTTGAATGAAATAAAGGAAAAAACAAACTCATATGACGGAAATAAATAGATCCAACTTGACTTATTACGATGAATTATATTAATTAATTTGCAAAATACATGTATATCATATATGATATGTATTTCGAAATATATGTATCTATATACATATTTAATTAATCAATATAATCAATATCTTGTATTATATTTATTCATAATAAATAAATACCATCATATTAATTACCACTATAACCTTTATAGCATGAAATAAATTCTTTCCTTATTTGGTTATCAACTATAACTACATTTTAATTCGACTCGATGTTCATATGTGTGTGACCTGATAGGCTCCCGAATATGTTGGCCGTAGACATAAGGCGCAATTATGAAAATACCATTCACATCTAACGATCACGGATATCGTCTAGCAACACGTCAATGATCCTCAATCATCGGAAGAGTCAATATGCAATGACTACTACCTTTCATGTGCTCGGTTAGCGTGTAAATAGAATCCTATCGCTGTAGTAATATCCATACGATCGTATCTTGATCGTATCCCGTAATCTGGATATTAGGCTCTCTCGGAATAACTCAATTACTCCCACTTTGCGAAGAGTCACGAGAACTAGACATTCCTTATGGGAAGGCCCTTTCGGATATTCACTCCTACTCATAGGGTACGCGATTTCCAGATGACCAAACATGTATACTCCGCATGCTTCAGTACCACACCCAATCACTACCACATGATCGCCCCATGGCTAAGGGAAACCTCAATAGTGTCAAAGCATGACAATCCACACCGTGATGCCATGTAGACTCCGGTCCTAAGAATAATTACACAACCGTCAAATAGTGTGACACTTAACAGTGTAAGTGAGTCAGTCTAACGTACGCATTCTCTAATACACGTCCATGTACAATTCAAGTGTCTCTACACTTCGATAGACGAGATTTATCCTTGCATTTAAAGACAGAAGACATCTAATACGTGCTAGTCTATTTGTATTATCAATGCCTTGTTTAATAGTACATAAGCCTATAGACATTTAAGTATCAAACTTATTAAAGGGATTAGAGATCTCATCAACCATAATCGTCTATATGGTTTCTCTATCACAGTTTAATACTAAGGACGTTATCATATAACAATTCATAATTGGTTCTTTAAAATAACAAATATATGACAATAGAAAAGCCATTTATTATATATGTGAAATCATAAAGCAATAGTAGGAATGATCCGACCCGTTTGGATCCGGTCCAACGCGATTGGGTTTAGGACACTATTTCAACATTATGATCACAGGATTTGGGCTAATCCGGACAAGGTGGATGCCCTCATGCACACGCCCCACCCAGGTCGATGAATGAAGTGCAACGCTTGACTGGAAGAATGGCGGCATTAAGCCGATTTTTGTCCAAGTCAGCAAAGCAAGTTCTACATTTCTTTCAAACACTCAAGAAGAGCAACGTATTCAGGTGGGATGAAAACTGGCAGAAAGCATTTGGGGATCTAAAGTGGTAGTTCTCATTTTTGCTTGATGATGGTTGCATTGCAGCTTTTCGCTATCTCCATCAGAAACATTTCCTGAGTAGCATATGTCTGCTCAGTCCTGTAGGGGCTTAGATGTCCTCACTGTGCCTTGCACATGCGGTGCATTTATTCCTCGTGTGCTGATTCACTCTGTGGCCTGTACTGAAAGGCCTTGGCTGGCTCCTTCACTGTTTTTGCTGGTTTTGTTGCCTTTGGAAAGCATGTTTAACTGTTTGATAAATACAAGAGAGAGAGGGGCCCCTCCTTCTATCGCCATTTGATGATACCATATATCGTCAAGTATAAAATTGAGCAAACGATAAGGTAATTGGACCTTTGAGGTGTGATCCAATGAACTTTTCCGATGCCTTTTCAGAATGGCCTGCAAAACACACAAAGCGTGAGAAATCCCAAAACTTTCCTCCAAAGGGACACTCCGATGTTGAATCAGATTTTGTATAGAGAGATTTCTAAGTAAACTGAGAGCTTGAACATGTGTATTAGTTGCATATGAAGCTCCTATAAAACACGTAAGAGTGTATCTGAATCACGAGGATGATGATCGTTTTGTGTCAATTAGTATGTTCATAAAAATGTTTGTATTTATTACGATCAAATCAAAGAACAAAACCGCCATTACCCAAACCAAAACTACACGGCTTTTTTTTTTCTTCCGGAAAAATGAAAATTTCATTAACGAAAAGAGATACAACATGAACAAATTGTACACACAAAACAACCACCGGCCGCCACCGGACAAACCGGACTACAACGTGCCAAAACTACACGCCTTTTATTCTTACTTTCAAAAAAAAAAAAAAAAAAACATCATACAAGAGCAAGCATGAACGCTAGCCAACTTTATTGATAAACCGTATCCACATTGAATTGAACTTTTGTTTCTCATGGTAAGCACATCCGAGACACCCCACTTTTTCTACGTGATTTCAGCTAAACTTTTATTTACACTTGTTCAATCCAGAAACCAATAAAGAATCATTATGGCATACAAATACAAACGAAGAAAAAGAAAAAACCAAAAATACAATCACTTCATTTTTTTGGGAAGAGAAGAACAACTCCCCTTTTTTTGATTTTTTTTGGAGTGGAGAAAGAACCTCATGGTCAAGAACCGCACATTAGTCCAACCTATGATGATCAAAATGACGTGCTTCCTCAAGTGCCAAGGGGGCCAAACTTGCTGTTCTGAATCCTCATGAAGATTTCTTGAACAAAAACCAAGCACACCAAACCAATGTGCAGCAAAACCTTCCAACCATGCAAAAATTACAGCTCAAGGACCTCCCTTTTCGGAATCCCATGAACTTAGAATGTTGAATGTCCCGAGCCCCAAGGCATTCCAATCAATGAAGCGGCCATTTAGTTTTCACGGGCAGATTTACAGTTTTGAAGGTCAAGATCCCCATAGAAGAGTGGGGATATCATCCAGTGGAACTGATTCAACAAAGTAAAAATTCCTTCGTAGTTGAGAGAAATCATCATCATGAGGTCTTGGAATATGCAGCATAGTCATTCATGGAGGATTTGGAATTTAAAGGCATTGTACAATCTAGATCATCTTCAAGATCACTGAATGACACGTCCTCCTCATTTATCATATTCATAGCATTTCCGGTGTACCCCTCTAAATCCGAGGTATCCTCTAACCAATCATCGTCTTCTTCATCGAAATCCTGGATTGGTGCTTTGTAGGATGGTGTCCCGATTGCTGCTGAATCTTCTTTAAGTGTCCTGTTTAAGGACGGGGCGTCTTCTCTAATGATGGGGCTGTCAAAGAGATTGGCCCCAGCATGGCTATCAGATGCATGCTTGTCACTGTCATATTCATTGGGGTAAGGATCATCATACGCATGGTAATCCAAATTTTCATGGGTGAAGAATGTACTCTCTTTTGAATGGTAACTTTCTCTTGCAAACATAAGTGGCTCTGGCTTTGTCTTCTTTTGTAGCTCTTGCATCCACATAGCCCTAGCTTTTACCAACTGCAAGATGAGGCCATTAAAACTATTTTTTTTATTTTTTTATTTTATTTTTTTTTCTACTACGAAAGGAGGGGAATGGGGGAAGGGGGAATCGAACCCTGGTCCTCCCACTGAGGCCAGGGTAAAACCCAGGTGACTAACCACCTGGGATGAGCCTTATGCTCGGCCATTAAAACTAATTTATGCAAATTATATAGCAGGTTCAAGCGGTTTAAATTCAGAACAATTCAATCACTGAAAACTTTCATAACTGGAACATCAAGAGAGCAGTACAAAAAGCAACAAGTCAAAGTTGCAACACACAGGTGTAGAAACATCATACTCAAAGGGGCAACGGCAGCAACTTTGCGATACAAGTTGGGAAATTTTCAGACTTTTTGTTTCTTAAACTTGATCTTGTACACACAGTTTTAGATAACTCATTCGAGTCGATACATAAAAAATAACACCAAAAAAAAGTAGTCGGTCAATATTACACATGTATGTTTATAAAAAAAAACTACCTACTGATTTATTTAACAGGTCAGCTGCACCAAACCTCTACAAGGTGGAGCCGCCTTGGCATACTTAACAATGATGCTATATCAGCTAGAAGAAGCAGCTTCATTTATACTGTTAGCTAGTGTAAATAGAGCACTTATGGTGGTTATTTACTTTTAAAAAAAATATCAGGTCGAAATTGCAGCCTGGTCTTGCAGCACTGACATACCTGGGGTGTGGACAAAGCATCGGCATCCTGCTTATTGAGTCTTGAATAGAGAAGAACGAAATAGACCATCCAAAAGTACCCCTCACTCATGTGTACTGGGCAAAGTTCTCTTCTAAGAGCAGCTAATCTGGGTGCTAAATGTTCAATAGCCTGAGCATGCCTGTCTTGAGAGTCAGATATTTCAAAATCTACAAGAAAAGAAAAATATATGTAAATCAACACGATTGAAGATGTAACAAAAAAGAAAGTGTTCTATTCAAAAGCAAGGCCTCAAAACATAAACACACAATTATGTACTATTCTTCATTTTACCAGAAAACTAGGAAGTTTCAATAAAGAAGTATGGCTGAAAATTTTATAATGAGCTAGTATCTAAAATGGTCAAAGTAAGAAGCAAACCATTTAGGTCCTGACATTCAATCGTATTCAATAATTCTCTAAACGAAAAGATTGCAAAAACATTGAGCATGCTCATATTGCTGACTTTGTCCGAAAGTCACTACACCAACAAACCAAACGCCTACATTGGTAGTATGAGTTAATTAGAGCTCGAAGCAAAGCATCAAACTGCTTCAACTACTCCAATAGTAGCAAATTGTGTGAGGCATGATCAATAAGTGCAATTCAATCTTTGTAACTGGTGGCTAAATATGTATCACCTCTGAAAGCATAGTAAAGTCAAATAGAAAATTCTTCTTCTTGCCAAAAAGAAAATAGCAATAACAACACTAACAGAATCCACCATCATGAAAATGCATGCTTCAAGGCCAATCCTTCATTTCAAAACACCCAAAGTGAAAAAATGCAAGTTCTCTCTTTAGCAATAGCCAAAAGAACAGAAGACATAAATTCATTAACTGGAGGTAGGTAAAATGGTGGCATTTCCAAAACAGGCAACATTTCAAATATTAAGGAAAAGGCCCAGAATTCTAGTTTCACACTTGTCTGCCCCATAGAAGTAGCATTTGCTCATTGCATCCAAATCCCTACTTTGCACACATAAAAACATTCCATGTTCATGATATTAACTTATCCAAACAAAATAAGATGAAATGCAAATCAACACACCGACATTTATCAATCCCATGGGGCATCAAATATCAATTACGTATCTAATGGAGTTAAATTCGATGCAATAAGACGTCCAAATGAACAAAACAACACTAAAACCATACCGTCACATTCTTCTTCCTCGGATAAAGGAAAGTCCAGCCAGGTCTCAGGATGATGAGCTATATTTTGAGCAAAGGCCAGAGCTTCCTCCGTAATCCCCACAGCATCTGCGGCAATATCATCTTCCTCCTCTACATCAACACCTATTGGCCTAAAATCTTCCGGAAATTCTCTAAAATGCCCCACCTCATCGGACTCCTCATCACTTGAATCCTGGACTTCCTCCCTTTTTCCACGATCCAATTGTAGAAAACTAGAACTCCTCCGTGGCAGAGGAGGCGGAGGAGGAGGAGGTGGTGGTGGAGCTAAAAATGAAGCAACACCCCATAATTGACGGGTTAGGGTTTGTTTAAACTCCGACAAATCCTCCCTAACCCCACGCCCTTGATTACGATCATCAACATCATCATCATCGTCATGATCTCCACAATTATCACGGTTATCGTGATTATAATTAGAAGGAGCATCGCCGCCGATCCGATTATCAACACGATCATCCAAATCGACTTCTTCTAAGCCATGAGATTGACAAGGATCGAGAAGAGTCGAGGAGGAATTTACGGCGTCATGACCAACATTTTTTGCGCCATTAAGACGGATAATGTTATCGTCGTGGCCATCAACGTAGTCGTCATCGTCGTCGAGACGGAGAGTGTTGGCTATGGAGCGAGCCAACCACGACATGGCGCTGGCGGCGATGCAGCTTTTATTGGTAAAAGATTAGTTGAAGAAGATCTTCTGATGATTTTACTTTAATTCGATCGGATCGAGGTGTTTGGGGGAGGGAGGTTAAAAGGGAAAAAAAATATTTAAAAAGAAAAAGAGTGTGAGCGTTATTTGTAGTGGTGAATAAAATGATCGGAAACCAAACCAATCGGTTGAATTAAATCGGTCTAAACTGAAAAATCGTAAATCATTGTTTTTTGGTTGATTTTTATATTGTAAAAACCAAACTGTGAAAAATAAATTGGTTTTGGTTTTTCAAAATAATAACCGGACCAAATCGGATATATATGTGTGTCCGTGCGATTTAATATATATATATATTTGTGTGTGTGTGTGTGCGCGCGCGCGCGTACGCGTATCACTATTGATTATGGGGGGCTTTAATCAAAGTCCGGTTCTCATAATGCACCCACAAAAGGTCGGTTTTACTGTAGTGCACATATAGAGTGATGCACGAGTAGATTAGGTGTGGTGCAAATGAGATCCCTTTAATTATCGTTACATTTAAATAAGTAATATCTCAGAATATTCCTTCTATCAACTACCTCACACAATATGACCAATGACAATATGAAACAATATAGTTTACATGGCTTTATATGATCAGCATAATTGAATATATGACAATATAAAGTTGTAAGTGTGTAGCGCACGCCAACACACGTTGTTCAGAACTATGGACAGAACACTGGTTTTAGGAAAAACTACAGTAGCAATACTAAGAAACCCCAGTGTACTCATTGTGGTATGACAGGCCACACAGTGGATAGGTGCTACAAGAAGCGTGGATTTCCTCCAAATTTCAGAGGAAGGGTGACGATACGGGATTTCACCCCTCCACGTGGAATTATCTAATTAGTCCAGCTGGCGTGTGGGGGAGTCCAAGCCTCTGGTATACGCCTCGGATCGAATAAGTGACAAGTCGATGAAAACCACAGCAGCCAGCAGATTTTGCAAGTGTCCCATCTCGAACACCCTTGTCGGTGGTATACGAGTCGAGACCAGAGTTCCAGCCCAGCTTCACAAGCCCAATATCTATGGGGTTACTTGGGCAAGGGGCAAGGCCCAATAAGGGTTATTTACGTCAATAGACAACACCGCCTTAAGTTTTAGGGCAGAATGTGAACCTATACCTATAAATACACAAATCCAGGAACTACGTAAGGCTTGATTCCTGGACAGTTGATGCACGGTCCAAGTAATAAAAATACTCGATACCTAAATAACACACTAGCAAGAGAACTAGGTTTAATCGTAGTATAGTTAGATAGAGTCGAGGTCGATCCCACAGAGACTCGGCTTAAACGAAATATGACTTATTAAACTAAAAAGGAAATTAAAGGCGGTCTACGACCAACGAATAACGCAGAAATAAAATTGACACAATAGAAACACAAAACCAACAAAAGACACAACGACACTAAGACACTTGTTTTTATAGGTTTTATAAATAATGGACAAACGGTATTGATAACGCTAGTAGTAATTACTCCCCCATGCTATGTAGATTGATGACGAGACAAAACAAGACATTTAAGATTTATTATTCTGACTACGGGAGTCATCCCCTAAAATAGATCTAGCTCCGGTTAGGCCATCTAGATCATCGTGTCTCTATTACGTGACTTCACATTTTTAGTCTCCATCTCATATAACTTCCGACACAATTACGAAACTAGGGATGCCGGTATAAACCGTAACCTCATCTAAGTAACATTCCTATGGTTAGGCGTACTCTGCAGACACCCGATTCAATCTCACCCCAAGTAACAATCACTTTTTGGATCTCATGTTAAATTACGATGACAAATAATTAAGTTGATCAAGTTTAATTACTCGTTTGAATTACAAAGTAGAGAACCTGACGTAGTCGAAGCCGTTCACAGACAAATCAAGAACATCACTGATCTTGCTACCAACGAGACATAGGCTCGTTGCCAACAAACTCAGATCTGAACCAGATTTGCTCGTGAAACGTCTTTTACGTCTCAGATCTACATAAACATGGGTTCGTAAGTTAACTACATATCGAAATCAATACACAAAAAGACTACTCCATAACGAAATAAATTAGACCTACGAATAAAGATTGCATAATAGAGTAGACATTACCTTCGAAGACGAGCATGATTCCCACTCCTCGATACGATCTCTAACCGGAGATTCTAACGACTCCGTAATGAACGAACATAAATAAAATAAAGAAATCAACGAACTATATTGATCAAAGTATTGAAAATATTGTATTTCTAAGGTGTACATATGGCGTGTACTACACTCATTTATTTATAGGTGTTCAAGCTAATTAAGAGATATACTTCAAAACATCAAACAAATAAGAGATAACTCCCGGCCGATCTCAAAATAATGTCATGCGCCCCCCCTAAATTGCGTGTTCAAAAGTCGGCGCCATCATGGATTGGTTTGCCGGCTTTTGTCATACTTTACTCCTCTTCTTGTGCTTATCTGATATTTATCTTCAATGCATCTTGAGTTTATCTTGAGATTAAATTCTTCTATTTGTATTTATCCTCCATAATTATCCAAATTCTGCAAAATAGATATTTATCCCAAAATAAATCATATTTAAATAAAAAATGGATAAATACCAAAATATACAATATAAACGGATAAATACTAAATTATATCTTATAAATGGATAAATACCAAATTATATAATATAAATCACATAACATTAAATAATCCATATAAACATGTGATTTATCATAAAATATATATTATTAATCCCGATTTAAGGACAATGTTGATGACTTTTACGGGTATAATTTGACCGTCATCAACTACCTCCCACTTAGACTTTGATCGTCCCGAACAAAGCATCAATAAGTCATTCCCCAAGATAACAATTTCCGAGGTCAAATCATACTTATACAAGAGACTCGAGTCAACTCATACCACTTACGCTCATAAGGTATCCATTATTCACTACTCGTCATGAATCGAAGTGTCGTGTGCATGTGCGTTTAGTTTTATCTATTCGTGGCAAGATTAAAGTTTATGCTAACTTCGAAGTCTTAACCTACCAACATCAGCATTCCTACTTCTTAAGCCTCGCAATGGGTAAAGACATGGTGCAATAAGCAAGAGCGTCATCCATAAGGTTTTTGGACTTGGAGACCGAGAAAAATACTCAAGCCTCTTAAAAATTTGAATTTTTTCGCATTTCCGTAGTTTCAAGCTTTAACACCTCTCAAGAAAGAAACTTGCTTTAAAAGTAAAGTATTCATTGCAAGAATCCCCCTCTCACGGATTAGTGGAAGCATTGAATATTACCACAAGCGCGAAGCTACTTTGGTAATGTTACTACAAGCCAGTGTCTAACATTTCGTCAAAACACAGATAATTCTCAAGCTTATTACTCCGCTTTGATGGCTAGAAGATAAGAATACATCAGCAGATAAATATCGACTCTAGGTCTGCATAACCAATCATCTACGCAATGTACACATAATTCTTCTCAGTTATTATAATTTGTGCGGAATTCGTCGATTCAAATTGAGTAAGCAAATAATAAATAACTACTTGCAATATTTGACATGAATATCCTTAAATTTACATTCACATAAGTATAAAGTGATCACGTAATCATGCAACTTGGTTCACTTCCCTATCAATCCTATGTATAAGGACTCACAATTCTAAGGGTACGAGATAATTAATTTGGCATTTGTTCAAAATTTTTGATTTTTCACCGTTTCATTCAATTTTTCAATTATAACACCATGGCTAAGTCTCCTACCCCCCACTTAAACTTGACATTGTCCCCAATGACAAAGAAAAATGAGATTTTAAGAAAAAGACTTAGCTCTGGAAATGGCTCTCAAGTAGATGCAGAATGTAGTTGTAGACCAAGCACGTCGTGGAGAAGTAAACGAAAACCTGTTTAAGCAAACCAAACAGAAGCTCCACGAAACCGTTAATAACATGTCAATGGAAGCTATAAAATAAGGTGGCAGTAATTAGATATAGAATATCCAAAAACAGTTTAAGCCACTTTATTTCATACAACCAATGACACGGAAAACCAAAGAGTTAAAACTATAAAACTCACATGTCGGCTATCAAGGAAAAAACCTCGTTTATTCCGAACTTAGAATCGGAACATGGCGAGATGAAAAAAACCTTAACAGTCTCATGCTACTTTATTCAGACAAAAACAAAAGATAGTTTTTAAGAAATAGTTCTGAGTTTATAGTCGCCAGCTCGACTTAACTCAACGATGGTTTAAGTATAGGTGGGATCTTCAAGAGTGAAGACTTCCTCCTCCTTACCTTGACCAAGACCAACATAATGTTTCAGACGGTGTCCATTAACCACAAAAGTGGATTGGTCTTTAAGGTTCAACAATTCAACACTCGGAAGGAAAACCTTACTCACTCTATAAAGGGCATATACCATCGTGATTTTAACTTGCCAGAAAGAGTCTCAAGCGCTTGAATTGTAAAGAAGAACCGGATCGCCTTCCTTAAAAGTGCGGTCCAATATCTTCTTATCATGAAACTTCTTCGTGCGCTCCTTAAATATTTTAGCATTTTCATAAGCTTCCAGACGAAACTCCTCTAGGCGAGTCAACTCTAACAACCTTCTTTCTCCAGCTAAACTCTCATCAAAATTCAGCATACGCGTATCCCACATGGCACGGTGTTCAAGTTCAACCGGTAGATGACATGCTTTACCAAAAACAATCTTATAAGGGGACATACCAATAGTCGTCTTATAAGCAGTCCTATAAGCCCATAAAGCATCATCTAATCGCAACGACCAATCCTTTCTAGTCGTATTAACAGTTTTCTCCAAAATGCGGTTTATTTCTCGATTTGTAACCTCAACTTGTCCACTTGTTTGAGGGTGATAAGCAGTAGCTAACTTGTGTCTAACCCCGTACTTAATCATCAACTTTTCAAACGGCCTATTACAGAAATGGCTTCCATTATCACTAATAATGACACGAGGGGTTTCAAACCGCGTAAAGATATTTTTCTTTAAGAATTTCAGTACAACCTTCGCATCGTTAGTAGGCGAAGCAATGGCCTCAACCCATTTGGACACGTAGTCGACCGCCACTAAAATATAGTGGTTGGACAAAGACGAGGTAAAGGGTCCCACAAAATCAATACCCCAAACATCAAAGAGTTCCACCTCTAGGATATTCTTTAGTGGCATTTCATTCCTTCTCGAGATATTTCCTGTCATTTGGCAAGAATGACAAGATTTAGCATATTGATGCGCATCTTTGAACAAGGTCGGCCAGTAAAAACCACATTGGAGAACTTTTGCAGTAGTCTTGTCTCCTCCATAATGTCCTCCGGCCTCATAAGCATGGAAATGTCTAAGGATATCATACATCTCTTCTTCCGGCACACATCTCCTAAAGACATTGTCGGATCCTAGCTTAAAAAGATAGGGCTCTTCCCAATAATAGTGCCTAAGATCCTTAAAGAATTTCTTTCTTTCTTGGGGGTTGAGATTTGGTGGCAAGTATTTTGCAGATAGATAATTCACAAAGTCTTTAAACCATGGTTGTTTATTCTCCTTCACAACCTCAATACGCGAAGATACTGCAGCGCAATCATCCTTTCCATTTATGGCCGTGATGGAGAATAACTGTTCATCAGGAAATGTTTCTCCAATCTCGGTCATTGGCTCATTATCCTCTAATTGTAAACGGGAAAGATGATCCGCAACCAAAATCTCATATCCTTTCTTATCACGGATTTCTACATCAAATTCTTGCAACAGTAGAATCCATCTCAATAACCTTGGCTTGGAATCTTGTTTGGCTAAAAGATACTTCAGAGCCGCTTGGTCCGTCCAAACAGTGACTTTAGATCTTACTAGATAAGATCTAAACTTGTCAAATGCAAAGATAACAGCTAGAAGTTCTTTCTCAGTAGTTGCATAGTTCCTTTGAGCAGCATTTAAAGTTCGACTAGCATAGTAGATGGGCCTAAAGATCTTGTCTTTTCTTTGTCCTAAGGCAGCACCTACAGCTGTATCGCTTGCATCGCACATCAACTCAAAAGGTAGATTCCAATCAGGCGCAATCAGAACAGGTGCAGTAATAAGCATGCTCTTTAACTTATTGAAAGCTTTCATGCACTCGTTAGTAAACACAAATGGCACATCCTTGGCCAATAACTCAGTAAGAGGTCGAGAGATTAAGGAAAAGTCCTTCACAAACCGACGATAGAATCCTGCGTGGCCAAGAAAACCTCGCAATGTTTTAAGATTGGTTGGTGGAGGCAGTTTTTCAATCACCTCAACTTTTGCTCTATCCACCTCTATACCATTCTTAGAAATACGGTGGCCAAGTACTATACCTTCAGTAACCATAAGATGACATTTCTCCCAGTTAAGCACCAGATTCGTCTCCTCGCATCTCTTCAACACTCTTGCTAGATGCGTGAGAC
The DNA here is from genome assembly GCA_026214975.1 of Gentiana macrophylla. Classification (NCBI taxonomy): domain Eukaryota; kingdom Viridiplantae; phylum Streptophyta; class Magnoliopsida; order Gentianales; family Gentianaceae; genus Gentiana; species Gentiana macrophylla. Next base: position 119,697,026 of record CM047805.1, read on the forward strand.
ATGAATCGAAATCATCTCCAAATATGGAGAAATCATCCATAAAGATCTCTAGGAAATCTTCAACCATATCAGCAAACAGAGAAATCATGAATCTTTGAAACGTTGCTGGTGCGTTGCACATACCAAAAGGCATTCTATTGTAAGTGAAGGTTCCATATGGACATGTAAAAGTGGTCTTCTCACGATCCTCGGGTGAGATATGAATTTGATAATATCCCGAGTAACCGTCGAGGAAACAATAAAACGCATGTCCGCTCAGTCTCTCGAGCATTTGATCAATGAAGGGGAGAGGGAAGTGATCCTTACGAGTAGCATCATTCAGTTTCCTAAAGTCAATGCATACTCTATGACCAGTAATGAGTCTAACAGGAATCAACTCATTTAACTCATTGGCTTGTACAGTAAAACCCCCCCTTCTTCGGAACTACATGGATCAGGCTAACCCATTCACTATCAGAGATAGGGAAGATGATCCCCATTTCTAACATCTTAATAATTTCGTCCCTAACCACGTCCTTCAATTGTGGAGTCAACCTTCTTTGGGGTTGTACAACCGCTTTCTTGGCAGGATCGACGGAGATTTTATGCATGCAAACGCTGGGACTAATGCCTTTGATGTCCGCTATAGTCCATCCAAATGCTCCGCGATACTCTCTCAACACTCTCATCAGCTTTTCTTCTTGTACTTCAGTCAAGGCAGAAGAAATAATAAGCGGCAAGGTCTCATCTTGAAGAAATACATACTTCAAATGTGCAGGCAGAGGCTTCAGTGTCAGATTAGTAGGAGGTTCTTCTAACGAGGTCTTTAACTTTTGTCCGGTTAGCTTAAGTTCAAAGAACTTATGCCATGTCGGTCTATGGTAGAATTTCTCAACCTCGGTAGACTTCATCTCCTCAACGTGTCTAGGGTTCCTCTACTACATCCAGGCCATATCACTTTTTCTTCCTCGCTTTTTTCATATGGCACTTCATCCTCTAACTCTAAGGTAGCCTCGAGGAAATCCTTAATATCCTCATACTGTTGGAAATCACTGACAAGCTTGTCAACAGAATCCAACATGAAACATGCATCCTCTTCGTCATCAGGTGTCTTCATAGTGTCAAGCAAATTGAATGCTATTTCATCTCCATTAACTCTTAACACTAACTCTCCTTTGTAAACATCGATAAGCGTCCTACTAGTGGCCATAAAAGGTCTTCCTAAGATTAGGGGCACTTCGTAGTTAGCTTCCATATCTAGCACAACAAAGTCGACAGGAAACACAAATTTCTCAACTCTTACTAGCACATCCTCAACCACTCCACAAGGTTCCTTAACTGAACGATCAGCTAATTGCAAAGTAATTGAAGTCTTTTTAAGGTCTTTCATACCTAGCTTTTGAAAAATGGATAGAGGCATCAGATTTACGCTCGCTCCTAGATCACACAAAGCTTTGTTCAAACATACGTTACCTATGGTGCAGGGAATGAGAAAACTTCCTGGATCCTTGCACTTGGCGGGTAGCTTATGTTGAAGAATGGCTGAGCACTCCTCATTTAAGCAAATGGTCTCTAAATCTAGGAGTTTCCTCTTAGTAGAGACAACTTCTTTTAAGAACTTGGTGTACTCAGGCATTTCAGCCAGTGCTTCAACTAGAGGTATATTGATGTGTAGCTTTCTAAAGATATCAATGAACTTCTTATACCTCTTGTCATCAACCTTAGGCTTAGGTTTGCGTGGAGGATAAGGTAAGTTTGAAGGATCGACATCAGGGAAAATAGGATACTTATTATTATAAAGCTCAACTCTAGGGCCAGCAGGTTTCTTATAGGCTTCTTGCTCCGGCAAGGTTCCAGAGGTATTTTCTTCCTTGCTTGGCTCACCATCCTTACCTTCTACGGATTTCTCTTTTTCTTTGAAAGATGGTGGAGTTACTTATTTCCCACTTCTAGTCATGATCGCATTCAAATCCTTAGGATTCTTATCAGTGTTGCTCGGCAATCCTCCAAGAGGTCTAGTTGAGACTTGCTCAGCTAACTGTCCTATTTGGTGAGTGAGATTCTGGACTATGGCTTCTTGGTTGGTCACCTTAGCATCGGTCTTCTGACAATATTGGCTAAAGTTAGTGGCTAAATCAGCCATCGATTTCAAAAGTTGTCCCATATTGTCAGTCACGACATTACTCAGTTTTTCTATCGCAGCTTCCCAACCAAAAGTTTTAGTTTGCTGTGGTACGTAAGTAGTAGGCGGTTTAGGCCCTTCTCTTGCATTGAGGTCACTATATCGGAATCCAGGATGGTTATGGTTAGGCTTATATCCTCCCCATTGATTTCCTTGTTTCCTAATATAGTTGGCTTCTTCAGTACCAGCATTTTTACTTTGAGGTATCACTTCGATTCCCGTCCCTTTCTCTACTCTTGTCATCCTCTCTTGCATTCCATCTACCTTACTGTTGATAACAGACATTTGTTCTAAGATTTTGGTAGATGACTATCCTCAAATATGTCAGCGGCCATCTTCACAGCAGCTATGTCATTGCCTCCCCATTGACTATTCATCGCTATTTGCTCCATCTTTCCTTGTGCCTCCTCAGGAGATAAAAGAGCAAACGCTTCATTGCTAGAGGCGTCTACTCTAATTTTCTCAGTCTCTCTCAACCCATGGTAAAAAGTTTGCATTAAAAGCCAAAGAGAGATATCATGATGAGGACACTTTCTCATAGCTTCCTTAAAACGCTCCCAAGCTTGATCAAAACTCTCCCCAGGTTGTTGATTAAATCCTAAGATGTCTTGGCATAACTTAAAGGTTTTTCCTAAAGGAAAATACTTATTCATGAACTTTTGCAACAATTGCTCCCATTGCTTAGCTTTATCTTTCAAAGTGAAAGGGAAAAGCTTAAGACGAATGTTCCCCTCCGGGATTAATTCTGGTTTCACAGTGCTAACGATTTCCAAGAAATTTGTCACATGAACACCAGGATCCTCGCTTTGGACTCCATGAAAAGTGGAATAGTTGGTCACCATTTGAATTACATTAGGCCTAGGGTGATAGACTTCCGCAGCATCTTGCGGTGCTACGATAGCAGGAATGAATTGCTCAATAGTAGGTGTTGCATAACTTTTTAAAGTGCGCCTCGCAGCTTGGTTTCCATTATCAGCATTAAGATTATTCGCATTATTAACATTATTGGCATTATTAATAACTTGTTCAGGATTAGGTACCTGTTTTGGATTGTTCAGAATGCCTTCCATTTCTGCCTCCGATTCAGAATGCTCAGAATGATCGGTGGTATGTCCTTTTTCTGATTCGTGCTCGCTTTCCTCAAGATTTGGATCCTCTTCTCATTGCTTAGCCAGTTCTCTAGCTAACTTTCTATTTCGCCTTGCGAATTTCTCTATTTCAGGATTATATGGCTCAAGCGGTTCCTTCGATTTCCGAGTAGCGTACTATAAAATAGCAAAAAACAATAAAACAATTAAAAACTTTAAAGGCTAGGCCTTTAACTAGACTAAATAATAAAAACGAAACTAAAACAGACTCTATTCACAATATTTACGAATTTACTTTTAATAAAATAAGCTATATTTGATTTAATGACACGAGTCCCCGGCAACGGCGCCAAAAACTTGATGCACGGTCCAAGTAATAAAAATACTCGATACCTAAATAACACACTAGCAAGAGAACTAGGTTCAATCGTAGTATAGTTAGATAGAGTCGAGGTCGATCCCACAGAGACTCGACTTAAACGAAATATGACTTATTAAACTAAAAAGCAAATTAAAGGCGGTCTACGACCAACGAATAACACAGAAATAAAATTGACACAATACAAACACAAAACCAACAAAAGACACAACGACACTAAGACACTTGTTTTTATAGGTTTTATAAATAATGGACAAACGATATTGATAACGCTAGTATTAATTACTCCCCCATGCTATGTAGATTGATGACGAGACAAAACAAGACATTTAAGATTTATTATTCTGACTACGGGAGTCATCCCCTAAAATAGATCTAGCTCCGGTTAGGCCATCTAGATCATCGTGTCTCCATTACGTGACTTCACATTTTTAGTCTCCATCTCATATAACTTCCGACACAATTACGAAACTAGGGATGCCGGTATAAACCGTAACCTCATCTAAGTAACATTCCTATGGTTAGGCGTACTCCTTAGACACCGATTCAATCTCTGTCCTAAGTAACAATCACTTTTTGGATCTCATGTTAAATTACGATGACAAATAATTAAGTTGATCAAGTTTAATTACTCGTTTGAATTACAAAGTAGAGAACCTGACGTAGTCGAAGCCGTTCACAGACAAATCAAGAACATCACAGATCTTGCTACCAACGAGACATAGGCTCGTTGCCAACAAACTCAGATCTGAACCAGATTTGCTCGTGAAACGTCTTTTACGTCTCAGATCTACATAAACATGGGTTCGTAAGTTAACTACATATCGAAATCAATACACAAAAAGACTACTCTATAACGAAATAAATTAGACCTACGAATAAAGATTGCATAATAGAGTAGACATTACCTTCGAAGACGAGCATGATTCCCACTCCTCGATACGATCTCTAACCGGAGATTCTAACGACTCCGTAATGAACGAACATAAATAAAATAAAGAAAACAACAAACTATATTGATCAAAGTATTGAAAATATTGTATTTCTAAGGTGTACATATGGCGTGTACTACACCCATTTATTTATAGGTGTTCAAGCTAATTAAGAGATATACTTCAAAACATCAAACAAATAAGAGATAACTCCCGCCGATCTCAAAATAATGTCATCGCGCCCTTTAAATTATAAGTGTTCAAAAGTCGGCGCCATCATGGATTGGTTTGCCGGCTTTTGTCATACTTTACTCCTCTTCTTGTGCTTATCTGATATTTATCTTCAATGCATCTTGAATTTATCTTGAGATTAAATTCTTCTATTTGTATTTATCCTCCATAATTATCCAAATTCTGCAAAATAGATATTTATCCCAAAATAAATCATATTTAAATAAAAAATGGATAAATACCAAAATATACAATATAAACGGATAAATACTAAATTATATCTTATAAATGGATAAATACCAAATTATATAATATAAATCACATAACATTAAATAATCCATATAAACATGTGATTTATCATAAAATATATATTATTAATCCCGATTTAAGGACAATGTTGATGACTTTTACGGGTATAATTTGACCGTCATCAACAGTACACAGGATACGTAGGCAATCCAAGATACATTCTTGGACTCAGCACCAAAACCCTAAAAAAACACCACCTTTAACACAGTTCGAGCCGTGTATATTCTTCTTGACTCACCCTTAGATTACACGTGGCCCTGTTAAACTGGAGGTGCGTAATTTAGCATCATCATTGGCGCTAGAAGGAGGGTCTTCTACCGGTGTGTTGTTAAGGATATCGCAAAGGCACCACCACCAAGGAGACAGAAGCCTACGGGCAGCAAGAATCTACCGATCGAAGAGCACACGGATGTAGATCCAGTAGGGGTTCAAACCCAGGCTCAGGAAATCCCCACTGGATCTAGACCCGCAGTTGCACAACCGCCAAGGCCTCAACTTCCCCTATAGTTGCAAGACATGGCTGATCACTTGGCGTCTTTGGATGAAGATGCCCTGAAACGAGTGGTGGCATCTGCATTCATAGATAAAGGGATCTATAGCACCCCTGACGAGCAAAACCTGTTAGACCCACCGGGTCGAAAGGAGCTCGAGAACACAAGGGGAAAAAGGCATGTCGATCCTCGAGAAGAGTGTGAAGACGAAGTAGAAGTCAGCGTCACCAGCGCCAAGAAACATCATGGGCATGGAAAGCCCCAAAGGCAAATCGAGGATAGTATTCGAAACGAGTTTAATTGCATCGTAGGTAAGGATCAGGTCTCAGAGTGGCTCGAGTCACCATTCAGTGCCGAGATAGAAGAATTTTCGATGCCTGAGTCCTTTAAGCCACCGAAGATGGAACCTTATGATGGTACAACGGACCCAGAGGATCACCTGTATCGATACATATCACTAATGAGATTAAGGAATGCCAACGATGCCATGAAGTGTCGTGCCTTCGATACCTTGCTTACAGGTCGAGCTCGGGAGTGGTTTCATAAGCTAAGACCTGGTGCGATTTCTAGTTTCCTACAGTTGGGACAAAAGTTTCAAGATGCTTTCATCGGGAATAAGAAGTTCCACCTCAGTGCCACTCACCTCATGAACATCAAGCAAGAAAAAAGGAGAGACAACTATTGATTTCGTGAGGCACTTTAATCTCGAAGCTATGAAGGTGCATAATGCCAGTGATGCACTTCAGGTCAATTCCTTTGTCGGAGGCCTGCGCAATATGAAGCTATACGACAAGCTTTCTAAGAAGATGCCTAATGACATGGACGAATGTGTGAACATAGTCCATAAGTTTTTCCAAGGTGAAGAGGCAGTGCGTTTGCACACCATTTCACTTGGCCTCAACTCGAGAAATGATACCCGAGGCCAGACCAAGGGTCAGCCTAAGGGGCAGAGCGATGAAGGAAAGTCAAATATGTTTGATCGATTAACCGCTCCGATAACGGATCGGCTAGGAAAGAAGGGGAATTTAAAATATCGAGATTTCATCCCTCTCAACCGATCTTGAGAGGAGGTGCTGGCCATCATGATCAAGAAAAACATTGCACGAACTCCTAAACCGATGTCCAAAGATCCAGAAAAGAGGAAGAATACCCACAAATATTGCGACTATCACAAGGATGTGGGGCATGACACGGAAGAGTGTTTCGACCTGAAGAGAGATATCGATGCATGCATTCAAGAGGGACGGTTAGATGAGGTGGTCGATAGATCACAGAAGGACGAGTCCAAGGGTCGTCAGGAATATAAGAGGAAGAGTTATAACGGAGGGAGAGACAGATCGCCGCGTCGAGATAATCAGAGGCGTCGGGACAGGTCGCCCGAGCCGACTCATAGAGATAACCGTAGAGACGATCGTAGGGAGGATCAAAATCGAGACCCCCATGGGGATAATCGCATCGGATATGGAGTGAACACGATCGTTGCTGAGCACGAGTCAGATCGTCCTCGATCCAGTCTACAGACAGATCGAGGGAAGCAAAAAAACTTAGGTTCATGACAGAAGTAAGTTATGGACCCAAAGATGATATTCCAAGCTCTCATAGCCACAGTGAAGGATTGGTAATAGAGGCAGTGATAAGCTGAGGCCTGATAAAAAGGGTCTGTGTCGATACTGGAAGTGCAGTCAACATCCTCTACTACTTAGCCTTCAAAGCCATGAAGTTGAGAGATGAGGACATTGTGCCATTATCAACCCCCTTGTTCGGATTTACGGGGCAGGCCATCCACCCTGTCGGGTCGATAAACTTACTGACCACAGTAGGGGATGGGGAAAAAGGCAGAACGATGGAAATGACTTATGTCGTAGTTAAAGCCCCATCGGGTTACAACGCGATATTAGGTCGACCCGCCTTATACGACCTAAGAGCCGTTATTTCTACCTTCCACAACAACATGAAGTTTCCCACCTGGTACGGCACCCATGAAGTAAAGGGTGACGTTGAAGTTGCAAGAAATTGTAGTTTGGTTACGATAAAGGGGAAAGGTGTCGGACAAGTGCTGGTCGAAGAGTTAATCCCCGAGGAAGAAGAAGATAAAATCTGGGTCTCCGTCGACCCGACAGAGGAAGTCCACGTTTGGAAGTAGGAAGAGGGCCAAGGGGTCCAAATCGGGAAGTGGATACCACACCCCGACATGCAAGATTTGATCGACCTGCTGGTTGAATATCGAGATGTGTTCCCTTGGAAGGCCGACGGTATGCCAGGCCTCTCGGCAGAAATTGCAGTGCATCGACTCATTATCGACCTGAAGAAGAGGCCGATATGGTAGAAGAAGAGAAACCTCGCCCCTGAGAGGAAAGAGGCGGTAAAGAAGGAAGTCGAGAAGTTATTAGTTGCTGGCATCGTAAAGGAGATATTCTACCTAGAGTGGTTATCCAATCATGTCTTGGTTAAGAAGCCAGACGATAGTTGGCGAATGTGTGTGGATTTCACGGATCTAAACAAGGCATGCCCTAAAGATTCGTATCCACTTCCTAAGATTGATCAGTTGGTCCATTCGACGCTAGGCTTTGAAGTTTTCGGGTTTCTATACGCTTATAAGGGATATTATCAGATTTTCATGGATCCCTAAGACTCGGAAAAGACCACCTTTATCACAGAGTTCGGTACGTTCTGTTTCGTAACCATGCCATTTGGTCTAAAGATTTTCAAAGGGCTGATAGGTCAACAAGATTTTCAAAGGGCTGAATGCAGGAGCCACTTATCAGAGAGCAGTCAACAAGATTTTCAAAGGGCTGATAGGTCGTAATATGGAGGTCTACGTTGATGATTTATTAATCAAGAGTAAGTCCATGTGACAGTTCATTGTCGATGCTAGAGAAGTTTTTGAGGTGCTCCGGGCTGCGAACATGAAGCTCAATCCAAAGAAGTGCACCTTCGGAGTTCGATCTGGTAAGTTTTTGGGTTATATGATATCGAAAGACGGAATTCGAGCTAACCCGGACAAGATTGACGTGCTCAAAAATATGCCTGCACCTCGTAGCATCAAAGAGGTACAGAGGTTGACAGGTCGTATGGCGGCCCTTAACCGTTTTTTATCGATATCAGCACAGAGAGCACTTTCTTTCTTCAAGATATTAAAGAAGGCAAGTCCTTTTCAATGGGATGACAAGTGTCAAAAAGCATTCGATGACCTGAAGAGCTATTTATCCGATTTACCAACACTGACTTCACCTCGGGAAGGAGAAAAACTACTGGTTTATTTGGCAATTTGTGAAGAGGCAGTAAGTGCAGTGTTGGTTCGAGAGGGAGAACATGGGCAAGTACCCGTTTACTTTGTGAGTAAAGTGCTACGTGGAGCAGAGATCAGATACTCACCAGCCGAGAAATTAGCATTGGGTTTAGTTCACGCATCGAGGAAGTTAAAGCCTTATTTCCAAGCACACCTCATTTCCGTGGTCACAGACCAACCACTAAGACAAATTTTGGCTAAACCTAAGACATCGGGTCGATTAGCGAAGTGGGTTGTTGAATTAGCTGAGTATGACATCGAATTCTTACCTCGAACAGCAGTTAAAGGCCAAGCTCTGGCTGACTTCATTGCCAAGGGACTATCTATTCAGCTAGAGCAGGAGAAGCAAACACCAGAGGAGCAGTGGACCATCCATGTCGATGGAGCATCTAGTAAAGAGGGGTCGGGGGCTGGATTACTATTGGTCAGTCCGAAGGGGGAGGAATTCCCCTATGCACTTCGATTCGAGTTCAAGGCCACCAGCAATGAGGCAGAGTATGAAGCCATGATTACGGGCCTGAAGCTAGCATCCAAGTTAGGGGTTGAGAATCTTCTAGTATATAGTGACTCTCAGCTCGTAGTCAATCACATACGAGGCGAATATGAAGCCAAAGAAGAGGCTATGAAGAGTTATTTGAAAGTGGTTCAAGGGTTGATGTCGAAGTTTAAAACGGTTCAAATCGAACAGGTGCCTCGTAGAAGTGCGAACAAAAGGGCCCGATCTGCGCCATTCCAAACTCGCATCGAATTTCAAATCAAAAAGGAAGGTCCTGGTCGAAATGTTAGCAGAACGGAGTTACAACGAGGTCGATGTACAGCCGGTTACTCAGGGATCGACATGGATGGACCCGATAGCTTTATATTTGAAGGACGAAATTCTGCCGTCTGACAAGTCCCAAGCCAGAAAAGTTCGACTACAATCCTCCAGGTATGCTCTGTTTGATTACGTTCTTTATCGTAAATCTTTTGTGACCCCATGGATGCGATGTGCCTTGGAGGACGAGGGGGCATATCTTCTCGAGGAAATACATCGGGGAGTTTGCGGCAACCACTGCGGAGCTCGAATGCTAGCAAGAAAGTGTAAACTAGCAGGTTATTTTTGGCCTTCAATGCAAAAAGTTGCCAACCGTCTGGTGATGAGATGCAGAGCTTGCCAAGTGCATGACGTGATAACACACCAGCAAGTGCAGGAAATGAATGCCATCGAATCGGTATGGCCATTTGACGAGTGAGGAGTCGACATAGTCGGCCCTTTACCTTGAGCTCCGGGAAACTTCAAATTTGTGGTGGTAGCAGTGGACTATTTTACTAAGTGGGTCAAGTCCAAGGCTCTTACCGACATCAGAGCCTCGACCATCAAAAAATTTCTCTGGGAAAATATCTTATGCAGGTTTGAGGTGCCGAAGTATTTAATCTCGGATAATGGAACTCAGTTTCTCGATGAGAGGGTGCAAACTTGGCTTAAAGAGTACAAGATCGAGCACAAACCGACCTCATTGGCCCGGCCTCAGTCCAATGGGCAGGTCGAACAAATGAATAGACAGATAAAGTTTGGTTTTAAGAAACGATTGGAAGATGCGGGTCGAGATTGGGCTGCTCAGCTTCCTAGCATCTTGTGGTCGTATCGGACAGCTCCTAATATGGCCACGCAGGAAACCCCTTTTGCCTTGGCCTACGGATGTGATGCAGTGATACCTGCAGAGATCGGATTATCTTCACCTCGAGTTCTTGCCTACAACATCGAGACCAATTCCGACGATCTACGACAAGAGAAAGATAATGTCGAAGAGAGGAGAGAAGTTGCAGCACATCGGATGGCAAATTACAAGAGGAAAATCTCGCAGTACTACAATGCAAGAGTGAAGTACAAATACTTCCAAGTAGGTGACCTCGTGTTGAGGAAAAACGAGGCAAGCAGGCAAGATCCAATAGGCAAACTCGAGCCGAATTGGGAGGGTCCTTATAAGATTCTGAAAGTCCATCCTAAGGGATCGTATCAACTGGGCAGATCGGATGGAAGTACAGTGCCCCGAACTTGGCACGCCACCAACCTCAGGAAATATTATGTTTGATTTGTTCGTTTCCTTATTTCATTTGCAATCTTACTTTCCTAGTTATTTGTAACAAGTCGATATGACAGTTGGTCTCGATGCTTTTAATCTAAGTGATTTTATTTCCAAATTATGCTTTACTTGCAAGTTGATGTAAAAAAAAGGGTGGAAGAAAAAAGAGCGAAAATCGACCGCAACAACGATCCATCGACATGATGGAGTTGGAATAAAATGGTGAATAAAGCCAAGTCAATGACAATGCTTATATCATCCCCGACCGACCAATAAGCTACGATGTGAGGCGGTTGGAAGATCCCACAAAGGATACCTTATTCGACCAATTCATAAGCATCACGAAGTGCGACAATCGAATAAGGGGTTGTCAGTTCGACAGTCGAATCGAGCCAACCAAATAGCCAAGTCAAGCCCATGAGGCAGTACAATGCTAAGTCGACTCGTATTCAGGTGTACCATGAGTCATGTACTCACACTACACTTCGAGGGGCTTAGAGGAATTAAGTCCAAAGGACTACACCTCATAAAGCAACGTCTTAAGGGAATTAAGTCCAAAGGACTACACCCTAGGCAAATAATCAATAACACAAACGACATTCAATGAATAAGTCAAAATTCGAAATTCAAAAATTGAAAGAGTTTCAGAGATCGAATTACAGATAAATAAAAGTTGATCAAAGTCATTACAACCACATCGAATACAGTGTTTCAAAAAATGATAACGCGGAACAATTTCAAGCAACAGGCTGGTTCGAAGTGGAGGCATCGGGGTCGGCTGTCTCCTCCGGAGCATCATCCCCCTCTCCATCATCACCCATTGTAGGGGCAACATACTTGTCATGCAGGGAAATGCCAGCCTTGAAATCCGTGAAGTATCGACTATAACGAGGGATGGCCACAGGATCGTATAAATGAGCCTTCTCGATGCTAGAGACTTCAAAGTCTGGGACGACCATATTGACCTGATCAAGAGCATTCAAGAATCCCCCTTCATAGCCTGACTCATCAGCAAAGTCAGGTCATTTTCAAGTTCTGCGGAAGCCAGGAAGCCTTTTTTGGCGGAGTCCAGGCAAGTTGCAAAGCTATCGACTTCATATTGAAGGTCGTCTCGAGCTTTTCAAGATACTATCAATTCAGCCTTTACTTCGTCAAGCTCCGATTTTACCTTGGCAAGCTCCGCTTCCCTGTCGGATAAGTCTTTATGCGCTTTGGACAATTCGTCTTGAGAGGTTGCCAAGTCGGATTCAAGTCTGAGACGCCGACCATCCAACTTTTTCACTGCCGATTTCTGCTTTTCGATCTCCGAATTCACCCAATTTATCGTCTCCTTTTGTTCCTCGAGAATAGCGGAAGGGGACTCGATCCGGTTCATGGCCACGTTAGCCGTTAGCCGAGCCTGCAAAGGGTATGACGTTTATACATGACGCCAACAAAAGGTCCTAAAATTAAGAAAATGAAGCAGACTTACAGCTCGGATGATCTTAGTGAAATAATCGCTCAACTCCTCAGGAGCCATGATTTCCATCTCGGCAATACTCATGCCAGGGATCGTTTCGATGCCACTCGAGCCTTGATGAGGGAGGTTGCGAGCTTTTTTTCCGGCTCCATGTCTCACCTCCGTGGTTTTCTGGCGCTTTCTCGGGACGAGACCCTCTTCAGGCTGCTCAATCACCTTGGCCTCATCAGGCTGCTCTCTCAGGATGTCGGAAGTCGATGCAGGAGTAGAAGATCGGGCCGGAGTCTTTTGACCTTCAGAGATGATTGTGCCCGACACGAGCCTCTTCGATCCAATACCAGCTAGTCGCTGGATCTCATTGGGATCCACCCTCTTGGGGTTAGACACTTTGCCCACCTCCTCCAACTTTGAGAAAAAATCCACTGCAAAGAGAGGAAAATCGACATTAATATACGGTAAATACATAAGTAAATATAGAAAAAAGAAAAAATGCAAAAGTGTAGCAGCTCGACAGAGTGAATAAAAATCCTACGCAATATTCTAACGTCCTCATCGAGTTCCAAATAAGCACCAGGACCCGCCGTCTCGATATCAGTGAAAGGATATAAAGAATGTAGGTTTCGAGTTGCGACATCGGGGCTAACCCTATCGAGAATCCTGCATTCGGGGGGGGGGGCATCAGAGTCCAGCTTATCATGCCATTTTTAGGCCTCTTATACCAAGTATGGATATCGACATCTTCTCACCCGTGACGGATGAAGAGAAAATGAGGCTTCCACTCGGCCTGAGACGAGGTCACTCTTCTCACAAATTTCGAGACCAGGGGACGCATCTGGAAAGTGTACCATCCCGTATCTTGCAGGGCTTGGATCGAATAGTACTGCCTAAACAGCAGGACTGAGAATTCGACTTTGGCTATTCGACACGCCAATACGAAACCCATAATGCTCCTAATTCCATTTGGAGCAAGTTGTGTGATGCTGATCTGATAATGGCGGAGGACATCTATGAGGGCCGGATCGAAGGGAAACCTTAATCCCTCTTTCAGTTGTGCCTCGTAAATGGCGCAAAATCCAAGGGGAGGATCACAAGCATTCTGAAATCTCCCCTGAGAAACTTTGATATTTTCAGGAGAATAAGGGATACCATACTTTGCACAGGTGGCCTTTGCTTTTTCTAGGGTTAAGATGGATATACAACCATAGGGCCCTTGGCCTTTCATCCAGGTTTTACGTTTATTGGCAACAGGTCAAGAAGTCGATTCCTCTTCTCCTCCCTCTTCTTCTTCTCCGGCTATCCTCTCGCCGGAAACCTGAGGCTGCTCTGAAACTGTTCTCTCCGCCGATTCCTATCCTCCCTTAACAAGTTCCTCCCTATTTTGTGAATCACTCTCACTACTAGACATGGAATTGAGGAAAGGCAAAGAAATAAAAATAAAACAAAGGAAGAATTTGAGTAAAGTAGGGCTTACTTGAGATTTTCAGATAAGGCAGGGAAGTTGAATGATAAATGAGAAATTCCGGTACCTTGGACTCCTTTTATGCTCCACAATCTTCCAAATTATTTGAAAGGGCAGGATTCGGGGCAGTTATAGGGTTGGAGGCGCGGTAATCAAGGGTAGAATCCCCGTGTGGACCAATAAGAATGCTTCGGTTCCTGCACCCATTAATGCTAATAAGGCATGACGTCATCCCACGATGCACTACGTCGACCTAGGAGCCAGCTGTATTCCCGCCTAAAGAAGGCCACGCATCGAAAGATAATTCAAATTTTCAGATCCGACTTCAGCATACGAGGTAGGCTTCTCTCCGATCTGGGGGGCTTATGACGGTACGGGATTTCACCCCTCCACGTGGAATTATCTAATTAGTCCAGCTGGCGTGTGGGGGAGTCCAAGCCTCTGGTATACGTCTCGGGTTGAATAAGTGACATGTCGATGAAGACCACAGCAGCCAGCAGATTTTGCAAGTGTCCCATCTCGAACACCCTTATCGGTGGTATACGAGTCGAGACCAGAGTTCCAGCCCAGGTTCGCAATCCCAATATCTATGGGGTTACTTGAGCAAGGGGCAAGGCCCAATAAGGTTATTTACGTCAATAGAAAACACCGCCTTAAGTTTTAGGGCAGAATGTGAACCTATACCTAGAAATACACAAATCTAGGAACTACGTAAGGCTTGATTCCTGGACAGTACACAGGATACGTAGGCAATCCAAGATACATTCTTGGACTCAGCCCCAAAACCATAAAAAAACACCACCTTTAACACAGTTCGAGCCGTGTATATTCTTTTTGACTCACCCTTAGATTACACGTGGCCCTGTTAAACCGGAGGTGCGTAATTTAGCATCATCAAAGGGGTAGAGGAAGATCTTATGCAAACAATGTTGCCACTGATGGTGGTTCTTGGTCAGATGGTGGTTCTTGGTCACATCAGGATCAGAAAAATCAGACTCAGAATCAGATTACTCAAGACTTGAAGGCTCTTGTCACTCAAGAGCAATATCAGCAGATAATGAACATTTTAAGGGGTGGAGCTTTGGTGTAGGGCACTCCTGATACTGGTTTCAATTCTGTTAATTCTGTTGTTCTGTCTACTAACTTTGGTAGTACAGACTCAGGTTTGGCTAAAACTTGTAATCTTTTTGATTGGATTATAGATTCTGGAGCTAGTGATCATGTTGTTTATGAAAAAATGTTGTTTAAATCCTGCAAGTCTGTTGATAACTTGTTTGTGTCTCTGCCTAATGAGAAAAGTGCCAGGATTACTCATATAGGTCAAGTCTTAATTAACAAAGACCTAGTTCTCGATAATGTGTTATGTGTACCTGAATTTCACCATAATTTGATGTCCATAAGTCAGTTAATCAAGACTATGGCTTATAATATCAAGTTTTTATGAATTCTTGTGTCATACAGGATTTGATTACTCTAAAGAGGATTGGTTCAGCTGAATTAGTAAAAGGCTTATACATTTTAAGGGCTGACAGATCCTGTTACACTTTTCCTGTTACTAATGACAAGTTTGCTGGTGCATCTGAAATGTTATGGCATTATAGATTGGGGCATCCCTCAGATCAAAGACTTAAAGTCATCAAACAAGATCATGCTCAAGTCAAACTTCCTGTAGAACATATTTGTGATGTTTGTCCTTTAGCAAAACAAAAGAGAAATAGCTTCCCTGTTAGTCATTCTGTTTGTAAAGATTTGTTTGATATTGTTCATATGGGTATTTGGGGCCCCTATAGAACTGTTGGTATCCATGGTCATAGATTCTTCCTCACCATAGTAGATGATTTTAGTAGGTTTTGTTGGATATTTCTGTTGAAAAACAAAAGTGAAGTTAGACCTCTTGTGCAACAATTCCGTAATATGACTGTTACACAGTTTAATAAATCTGTAAAAGTTGTAAGGTCTGACAATGGTTTAGAATTTCAATTGCCTGAATTTTATGCCAGCAAAAGCATCATACACTAGACTTCTGTAGTTAAAATTCCTCAGCAAAATGGAGTGGTTGAAAGAAAACATCAACACATCTTTAATGTTGCTAGGAGTCTTAAATTTCAGTCTGGATTACCTGTGATATATAGGTCATATTTGGTTATTCATGCTGTTAATCTTATTAACATCATACCATCACCATTGTTGCAAGATAAAACACCTTTTGAAATGTTGCATAAAGTGAAACCTAATTTTGATTCTGTGAAGGTGTTTGGTTGCTTAACTTTTGCTGCTAATCTACATCATGACAATAACAAATTTGCACCCAGAAGTATAAAGTCTGTGTTCATTGGTTATGTTCCTAATGTCACAGGTTATTATCTTTTGAATCTTCATACAAGACAGATTTTTATAGCAAGGGATGTAATGTTTCATGAAATGGTGTTTCCTTTTAAGCAAAAGGGTTCCAATTCAGGTGATATCTTCAACTTACCCTTACCAGTTCCCACAGATCAGCATGTACCCTGGAATGATACTATTAATACTCAAATTACAGTTGATGAAACATTAACTCAACATTTGCACACTGATCACTCAGATTCGGCTCAAGGGAAAATGTCTGATCAATTTTCTGATCATACTTCTGGTGCACATGATCCTGATCCTGATCCTTGGGATAACATAGATTATGTGGAACATGTACAAGACAATCTTAATCTTGACAATCCACAAACTAGAAAATCAACAAGGATCTGGGGAGCTCCTTCATATCTAAAGGACTACAAGTGTAATAATATTCAAAAATCAAAATCCCCACATACACTTGACAAAGTAGATACAATGAAAAACTTTTCTGTTTCATATCAATCTTACATTTTCAGCTCTCAAGTCATGACAGAACCAAAGAACTATAATGAAGCTGTAAAACCTGAGGAATGGAGACAAGCCATGCAAAATGAGATAAATGCTTTGCAGCAAACAAAAACATGGGAGGTAGTACCATTACCAAAAGGCAGGCAACCAATAAGGTGTAGGTGGGTGTACATGATCAAGAGGAAAGCAGATGGCTCAATAGAAAGATTCAAAGCCAGATCATTGGCCAAGGGCTATACACATCAACTAGGTCTAGATTACCTAGGCACTTTTTCTCCAGTAGCAAAACTCACCACTGTGAGAACATTATTAGCCATTACAGCAGCTAAAAACTGGAATCTACAGCAACTTGATGTCAACAATGCATTTTTACATGGGGACTTAACTGAAGAAGTATATATGCAAGTGCCACAGGGATTTGATGCACATCAAGGCATGGTTTGCAGACTCAAAAAGTCATTATATGGCCTAAAACAGGCTAGCAAGCAATGGAATATAAAGCTATCCCAAGCTCTGCTTGAGAGGGGGTTCAAACAGTCTAAACAAGATTACAGCTTGTTCACAAAAGGGTCAGATAGTTCTTTTATTGCAGTCCTGGTTTATGTAGATGATGTGCTTGTTACTAGTCCAGATTTGAGCAAGATCAAAGAACTGAAAGATTACTTAAATGACAAATTTGGCATCAAGGATTTGGGAGATCTTAAATACTTTTTAGGGCTAAAAGTAGCCAGGTCTAGCAAAGGAATTATCCTATCACAAAGGAAATACTGTCTAGATATACTTGAGGAATATGGCTTCTCAGAATGCAAGCCAAGCACTACTCCTATGGATACATCCATCAAATTACACAGCAAAGACTCTGCAACATTAGACTCCAACAGCTATTACAGGAGCTTAGTAGGAAAGCTACTCTATCTAGTACTAACAACGCCTGACATAACTTTTGCTACTCAACAGCTCAGCCAATTCTTGGACAAGCCCACAGAATTGCAACTTCAAGCAGATCATAAGCTCCTAAGATACTTAAAAAGCAAACCAGGACAAGGTATCTTCTTCTCAGCAAAAGGCAATTTGGAACTCAAATGTTATGTAGATGCAGATTGGGCAGGATGCAGTGACACCAGAAGATCAGTCATAGGCTTCTCAATATTTCTAGGAGATTCACTCATCAGCTGGAGGACTAAGAAACAGACAACAGCATCAAGAAGCTCTTCTGAATCAGAATATAGAGCCATGGCAATGCCCTCCTGTGAGCTTCAATGGCTTACTTATTTGCTATCAGAATTCAACATTAAACAGGAAAGGCCAATTCCAATGTTTTGTGACAGCAATAGTGCCATATATATAGTAGAAAATCATGTTTTTCATGAGAGGGCTAAGCACATAGAAATATATTGTCATGTAGTGAGAGATAGATACCAACAAGGACTCTTAAAACCACTGCCTATCACTACAAATGCAGCTAGCAGGCTTGTTCACAAAAGCCTTGGATAAAAGCAGATTTAAAACCCTATTGAGCTCCTATCCTTTAGTCAACAACTATCAACCTAAAAGTTCAGTTTGAGAGGGGGTGTTGAAGTTCATAACAAGGAGCAGCAACAGCAAATCACAAGTGACAAGCAGCAGCTTACAAACAACAACAACAAACTGAACTTATAATTGGAAGTTCATTGAGGACTTTTATCAAACACTTATGTACAAAATTAGTTGGAAGCGGTTATCTTGTTAGAGTTAGTTATAACCGCCTAGGAAGTTAATTAGCAGCAAGGATAGTCTATATATACATTGATTTACACCTTGTAACCTCTAATTGAAGTTTAATGATCAATAATAGTTTTATCAAGTTTTACTTACTTTCTTCTTCTTCTTCAATTGATTTTTCTGTTCTTGATTCATGAACATTGGATGTTCATGAAATTCATCATAGGCCCAAACCCATATAAGAGGAGGGGTCTCATCCCAAAACCTCGGTTGTGAGGTGAGGGAAGTCTATCTCTTAATATGGCGGGTGAAACAACCACAATTTTTCAATGTGGGACACTTTAACATAATGTTTGTGAAACATAGAAATATGCATCTTCAGTAGCTCTTTTCATGTCTTCTCGGTCATAATCTTCATATGAAACGCTAATATATGGATGAGTACGATGTCCTAGTAAAGAACAATGGTAGTATCTGATAAATATTTCCATGGTTCTTTTTTTTGATACAATTATACTTTTTAAATAGCATGAAAATAATTATAAGATAATTACAGTGCATCATATGAATGTGTTGAATAGAGACTGAGGCATGACATAAAGTATTGCATCCTTAAATACGGCATAATCGAGAATTACCATACTTACATTATCATACCGCAATTATCATTATTTACATTATCAATACTTGAATTACCATTACATTGCAATAGTGGAAGGAGCTATGAAGCACATACACGACGTACGACACGACACAACCACACAACGACACGACTGTGTTCAAAATATAAGGACACAACACGTCAGCACACGTTTTAAAAATATACTACCTCCGTTTCAAAATATAAGTTTATTTATCTTTTTGGTTTTGTTTCATAATATAAGTCAATTTAGAAAACCAATAAAGCATTTATTATAATTTTCTCCTTTTACCCCTCATTTAATACATACCCACTCACTTTTCTCTACTTTACATTAATAACAATCAAATGTCATTTTAAACTTTTTCATTAAAATTAATGACACATAACCAATCTAACCAAATTTTTTAATCTGTGTGAAAAAAAATCCAAACGGATTTATATTTTGGGACGGAGGTAGTATATGATATAAATTCATATTAGAAGATAAACGCAAAACTCAAAGAAAATTGCATAATTAGACAAAATAAGCTACGTAATTCATCAATTGTGTATTTATGTAAAATTGATATTCGACCTCGACATGATTGTAACGCAAATTTCGTTGTCCTGTAATTAAATATAAAAAAAAAGACAAGAAAATTGGAACAAATATATTTTTATTTATTTCATAATTTAAGTGGGTACAATCTCTAGCAAAATCCCTATATCTACGGGACGCCTTTGATTCTACTTTGATTTCGCCGAGGGTCGCGGGAACTTGTTCTCGGACTTTGTCATTACTCATCCAATTTGTTGGGAAGAACGCTGGATTTGTGGAAGATCTCCGGATATGGCGGATAATCTTTAATTGTTGTTGAAGAACTCCGGATATGGCGGATAATCTTCATTAGTTGGAGATGACCAATATGCTTTCATGCTTCCTTGATCTTCTCATTTGATTTCTCCGAGGGTTGCGGTGACTAGTTCTCGGACTTTGGTGGTGCTCCTCATATTTGTTGGGAAGAGGGCCTTTGTTTTTTGTTGAAGAACACTGGATTTCTTGGTGATCTTAGATTTGAAGAAGAACTCCGAATATGGTGGAAGACCTTCGATTGTTGTTGAAGAACTCCGAATATGGCGGACGAGCTTCGAAAGTTGGTGACGAACTCCGGATGTGGCGGATGATCCTCGAATGTGGAAGAACTCCGAATATTGTGGAGGACCTTCGATTTTCATTGAAGAACTCCGAATATGGCGGACGAACTTCAAAACATGTTGAAGAACTTGAAGACTTCTTTGTTGCATCTTAGATCATCTCTTTGTTGAAGAACTCCGGTTTTGGCGGATGGACTTCGTTTGCTGAAGATAGCTTGGAGGATTTTTTGTTACTCCTTCAATCTTCTCCGCGGTGGTTGAACAGAGGGCTGTATGCTTTCTCCCCATCTTATTCACCAATTGTTGTTGTGTTGATGAACTCCCGAATATGGCAGAATAACTTTGACTTTGATGAAGACTTGAAGAAATACTTTGTATTACCTTCAATCTCTTAGGTGAAGGGCATCGACTTTGCGGAAGATCCTCGATTTTGAAGACAATCTTTCATAATGCTTTGAAGCTTTTGATTTTTTTTTATCTTCTTGAAGGACTTTGGACTTTCCCGAAAGATCTTCGAGTGTTGAAGGCAACATTCTCCGATGATCTTCGAGTGTGGAAGACGCCTTTTAGTCTTCTTCCCTTTCTTGAAGAACTTTGGAGTTTCCTTGGAAGATCTTCAATGCTTTGGTGTTGTTGTGCTTAAAGCTTTTCCTCTGGTCTTCAATCCACCTCTTCGGTGTGTTGATGATTCCACCAAACATCTTCAATGTGTTGATGATTTCGCCAACTCTGTGTTGCTGATGCTTTTGACCTTCTCGACTTTCCTGGCTTTGGGTTGATCTTCAAGTGTTGAAGACGCATGGTTGAAGAAATCCGTCTTTGTGTTGATCTTCGAGTGTTGAAGACGCCTTGTTGAAGAGCCCCGTCTTTGTGTTGATCTTCTAGTTTTGAAGACGCTCTTCGATCTTCTTGGCTCCCTTGATGAACTTCGAGGATTTCTTGGAAGATCTTCGATGCTTGAAGATGCTCTGGGACTTCTCACCAGCTTCTATGATCTTCCTTGTGCTTGTTCTTCTTCTGTGTTGATGATTTCTCCACTTCTTCAGAAGAGATGATTGCATCAACCTTCTCTTGTGTGCCTTCTGTGTGTTTGCAAATGACCAATACCTCTCCTATTTATAGTGCTGGATGATACATTTGCATTAATTTACATTAAATGCGTTCACACCCTTGATTCATTTCCAGAACATTTTGCATTTATTATAAATCAGTAAAATCTCATAATTAACTGATTTTAAGAGATTTTATGATTTATCGACTTTTATATTATCTCCCAGTATTTAATGTAGAAAATAATACCAAAATACTTAGATTTAATGACATATGTAGTATGTGACAATTTTAATATGTCACATATATATTTTGTATTTCTACACAGCCATTCAATTATAAATAATTAAATCTCTAAGTTTCTTTTATGAGATTTTAATCAATCATTTATTTTTACATTATTCCCAAGAAAACATTTAGGAAATAAAATAAAATAAATTTTATTTAGGACAAATGTATTATGTGACATATTTAACGAACCACATGATTTTTTCATTTCTACAATGATTACAAAATAAGATACAAAAACTTGATGACGTTCAAAATATTAACAACTTAAAAGATGATCTTTTTTCTTCAAAAAAAAAAGATCTTTTATCAACAACATAGATAAGTTAAATAATTAAGAGATATTAATTGATTAATTATAATTAAGTTTGAAAAACATATTTACTTGTCAAATCATATTCAAATTTTATGAAATTTAATTAAAAATATGATAAAATATCTGTCCAGAAGTGCCAGGAAGTGTCGGTGCCATATCAATGACATTAGGATTGACTTACGCATAATACTATTAGGCGGTGAATAGTAATACTTAAAGATAAACACCACCCAAAAAATTGCTACTTTTTAATAGTGTCTTGAAACCCTAATTCAATCTTAAAAAACACCTTCACAATACCTTTCTCAAAGATCAAGTATTTAGTATTTCTAAACAAAAGTGTAATTAAAAAAGTTATTTTTATATACATTTCAACTTTTGCTGGGCATATTTCTCTTTATCAAGAAAATGATGAAGTCGTGTCGGGATATTTCTTGGTCTCGAAAAAAACTTCCATGAGATTAAAAAATTTAAAGGTGGTGCTTCATTCGCCGTGAGACCATGTGGTAAGGCAACGGGTTTTGGTACCGTTATTTGGAGGTTCGAATCCATCCGTCTCAGAGTATATCATTCATTTCCTTTTGTTTTATTTATTTCGGAGGTAATGAATATGTAATTCTTTGTTATATCGGACTAAAATTTTATTCTATTTAATTAACATGTAATCATAGCCCAACAATATAGTAAACAATAAATCACTGCATTCCATTTCATTTCATCCAAAGAAACAATCAATAAGTAAAGTCCTACTCCAACCATATACTCCCACCGTTCCAATTTATCTGAGGCAGTTGCCAAAATAATTTGTTCCATTTTATCTAGGACATTTACATTTCCAATTAGGGATGGCAATGGGCACGGGTGGGTACGGGTTTGACAGTATCCATACCCTATCCATCATAAATTTTTTATACCCATACCCTACTCACTACCCGTGCGGGTAGACATTTTTAAATCCATACCCTACCCATGCGGATATTCACGGGTTTATGGATATTCATGGATATTTGATTTCATTAACAAAAATGGAATGGACTTTATTGGCGCCATAAAAATGCTTCTTACCACACTTTTTAATCTATTTTTTTCTACATACACTACGAAATTACTTTCAGTATACTTATCCAGGAGTGTTTTTTTGTTTAGTCTATATTTTATTATTAAAGTTTATTCATAAACCATAATAGTCACGGACATAGAAAATATATCTCTAACAAACACATGTATTCATGAGTACTTGATCTCGTTTATGTTCTATAATTCAAGAAAACAGAAGTTAATAGATTTCAAAAAAATATATCACCATTTAAATATTGGTTTAACTCGAGCTAAAATAACGTTCAATTCAGTTTTTGTAAACTAACAAAAAGTGATGAAACTCTCTGACCATCAACATCATTATATTTATGTGATATTGAATTATTAAAGTTTATATTCACCTTCGCTTGATTTTTTTCATTGATGAGTTCAACCATCCTCTAATAATCAACATAGAATTGTTTGCTTCTCTCTATGATTTTGAGATGGAATGTTGAATTGTTATTTGTATGTATGTATATAAAAAGAATATATATAAAGTTTAAGACAATATATCATATGGTGGGTCAGGTGAGTAATATGCCGGGTAGAAAATAGATATCCATACCCTACCCTACCCTACCCACGGCGGGTTTTGAAAAATCAAATCCATACCCTACCCTTAAAAATACCCTACCCTAACGGGTAGGGTAGGGTGGATATCCACCGGGTTGGATCAAAATTGACATCCATATTTCCAATGAAACATTTATGGTATTTTTCATTGTTTTACCCTTATTTATTGTAATAGGATAGATAAAAAATAATGTCACATTAATTATATCCAATGACTTTTTAGTCATTTCATTTTAAGTCAATGCATTAACTCACTATCTTAATATGAGTGATTTTGACAATTACCTCAGATAATTTGGAACGGAATGAGTAGTATACAAACGAGAAATTTTATAGTGGTCAATGACCACCAAATTCAATCGTGAATTCAATGCCTGGGAATTAATACGTATGATCACAATCATGAGTAGTATACAAACGAGAAATTTTATAGTGGTCAATGACCACCAAATTCAATCGTGAATTCAATGCCTGGGAATTAATACGTATGATCACAATCATCCATTTGATGACATGTGTCGATTGAGTTTGATGGTTATTGACCACCATAAAATTTGCCGAAACAATAAATCACTACATTCCATTTTTTTTCCCACTGAAACGAAAGCTTTTTTAATCTATGGGGATGGGGGATCGAACTCGGGTCAACCCACTCGAGAGCCTGGGTAGACCCTAATGACAACCACTAGGGTATGAGACCTTGCCCCACTACATTCCATTTAATTTCATCCAAAGGAACATACAATAAAGGAAACCAATTAAAAGTTAAAACATACTGTTTTTGTTTTTGTTTTTTTATATCAACGATTGAGTCGTCTGACTATTGTCTTATTTGTTTGAATTTATATTGTCCACATGGGCATAACTTGGAGATAAAAAAAATAGAGGTTGTGGCAGCAATATTGCTTTTGAGTTGTGGTGTGAGAGACTGAGAGTTCGATATCATGTATCGACTTTTTTTAGCATGAAAATGTGTAGAAACATAAAATAACAAATTGCACCATTAAAACATAACCGTCAATTTACATCATCCATGAAGTTCTAAAATAAGGACAGTGGGCCCTTTTAGGTTGGGCTCAAATATATATATATATATATATATATATATATATTATTTTTTGAATGTACTAGTATAAAAAGAAGGAAAATCAGGTAAAAATACAAATTTCCTCCATTATTTAAGTTTTAATCCAAACTCTTTTTTTTAGTTAGAATAAAGAAAAAAAATTCAGTTGGACTAAATTACCCTTATATCACAAACACGCTACTTTCTCTCTTAATCAGGAAGAACATGATTATATGTTCTCCGTGTTCAAGGAAAACTTGCACCGAGCTATGCGTCATCAGAAATTTGACCTTTCTGTTGTCCATGGCGTCACTCAGTTTTCAGACGCAACATTCTAGGATTGCATCGCCGCTCTCGTCGTCTTAGGCTTCCTTTTGATACTAACAAAGCTCCGATCCTTCCTACTGATAATCTTCCTAAGGATTTCGACTGGAGAAACCACGGCGCCGTAGGTCCTGTCAAGAATTAGGTTCGTCTATTTTTTTTTTTATCGATAGTTGATTTTGCTACAGATTGATTATGGAAATTATTCCTACAATTGTACAATTATAATTTAGCTATATTGGTATGCTTCGGTTGTGAAATTGCTACTTGCCAACTATTTTGTTTCTTGGCTAGCTTGTGTTATTGTGATTATGAATATGAAAGCAAAAAGTAGAATAGTTTCTTCTTCTTTACAAGCAAGTGTTTCTTATGCTTTCACTTGCTCTAAGATGGCCTCAATGGCAGTGAGGTGGCCAACCGGTGATACTGATATTGTGATACTGATATTGATACTATGATACTGATACTGTGATACTGATACTGTTATTGTGTTATGGTGCTGAGTCGACATATTGAAACCGAAGGCGGAGATCTACGAGCTAATTTTCCAAGAAGAGGCAAATGCTCTTTGGTAATGATCTGTGAATTGAGATAGATACAAATGTTAAATCATTTGGTGTAGAGGTTGACTTTATTTAGAAAATGTTAAACCATTTGGTGTAGAGTTGGAGAAGAAGATGATGATAGCAATCGACATTGTCGAGATTTTTAGGTGCTTAGATAATCTTTTCCTTGATGTAACTTAATTATCATATATGTTGATGTTAAAGTTGTTTATCATATATGTTGTAATTTTTTTTTCTATTGTGATTGAATGTGTTATTTCAAAATACACAAGTTTTTTTGGGTGCTAATGTGATTACATTATTGTCCAAATGATTTTTAGTTTACGGTTTGTTTCTGTTTTAATCCATAAAGGAATATAGGCTATCGTTGTTGTTGTAAAGCTTGCCGAGTCCATGATTTTTGGCTAATCATATACTATTAATGGTAATGGTAATGGTGTCATTGTGTTTGTTAATAAAACGTGTTACTGTGATACTGTTATTGTGATACTGATACTGTGATTGTGTTAGTGTAAACGCTGCGATTATTAGGATTTCAAAATCTACGTCGAAAGGGTATCATATGAGATCTCAAAATGAAGAGAGAAAAAAATATAAACTTTGGTGAAAGAATTTTGATGATCGGTGTTCTAAATTAAAAGTTACGGTTGTTTATAAGAAAAACGCTCCGATTAATGCAAATATTTTTTCGTCTTTCAAAATTTAAGCCGGAATGGTATCGTATGAGATCTCAAAATGAAGAGGGAAAAAATGAATTTTGGTGACATTTTTTTATGATCGGAGTTCTAAATCAATAGTTACGGTTGTTTGAAATTTTTTTATAAAAAGGGGACTGCTGGGAGCTGGGACGCGCGTCTATTGTAAGTAAGAGTATTTTTGTCTGTCTGAATTTTTTTGTCCTTTTTGCAACTAAAAAAATGAGTGTGCCCTGTTTATTCATTTTGTATTGAAAAGTGGATTTTTGACTCATTCCCTCTAAAAAGAAAAAGGACGAAATGTTTTTTTAATGGCAAAAAGTTCGGTGATTTAGAAATATAATATTGGTTTGCTTATCCCGAAAATCACATAACATAATTGCAATAACAAAGATAGGAGAACACAAAACAAGAAACACTTTTATTAATATGATCATAAACAGCAACATATATAAATGAAATGCAGAAAGCAAAAGTAAAACAAAATCTTATTCAAACTAAAGCGAGTTTAGAACTTTGTCCTTAAAGCATTATTGTCCCAACTATGTGTCCACGGATACTGCAATACGTTTCCTAAGATACAACAATCTACCTTGTTCTAGTCTTTGCACTTAGATGTGAACAAGAAACGAACTGATTAGGTCTTGAATATCTCTACATAGTCTGCATAGCAGCATTAATTTTCATTAACGTGTGGGATTGTTGAAACTACTAAGATAGTGGTTGATGTTAGGCTTTGAATCACTCGATTCTGATATCGGGTGAATGAGAAATTAATTCCTAAAGGTAAAGAGATTTATATGGGTGTTGTAAAGGATATGTGTTCCATTTGTCCCACATAGGTAATGGAATTCAAGAATGCTCACTATTTAAGTGGGAGAGTTACATTGAGAGACAAACCCTAAGGGTGAAGAGAATTTTGTAGATGAGACAGGACATAGATGCTTGTTGGTTCAGAACCCCACACGTGTACGTCGCCGCCGCCGCCGCCGCCGTCCGGCTTGGCTTGGGTGGCTTGGCCCGGTTAGTATTAATATTTTTGGGCTAGCTCAACACTTGTTTTCTAAATTAGTACAAAAGGTGCATCAGTTCGAACATGTTCATGAATATGAAGGCAACTGTTCGGTCAGAACACTTCGGTTGATTCCAACCGAAAATTTTGAACAGTACCATCCTTCCTGCGAAATTTTGAACATAAATATATGTTCGTTACCAACTTATTCTACCTATATAATCACAATGCATAGAATGAAAACAATACATAATTTTTCCTGCATACCGAAATTGTGCCCAAATAAAAAGACATATTTCTGCATAAAACTCGCATACAGTCAGAGATATCAAAGCCTAATCAGTTCGTTGCTTGTTCACATCTAAGAGCAAAGACTAGAACTAGGTAGAATGTTGTATATTTGGAGACATATTGCCATATCCGTGTGTATATAGTCGGGGCAATAATGTCTTAAGAACAGAGTTCTAAACACACCTCAGTCCGAATAAGTATTCGTTTTACTTTCGCTTTTTGCATTTCATTTATATATGTTGTTGTTTATAAACATATGAATAAAAGTGTTTCTTGTTTTGTGTACTCCCATCTTACAATTTGTTTTTGCAATTATGTTATGTGATTTTTAAAATAAGCAAACCAATACTATATTTCTAACAACTAATGCAGTGCTAATGTTATGTGATACTTGTATTCCACAGTTGCTACATGATATACATATCTGTAACTTGTGTGTAGCGCCCCAACGAACCAACCCACCCACCCACCCACCCCCCAACCCCTGGGGATTATTTTTATACCATTTATTGTGTAGTGATTCTTCTTTTTACCGGCACTCTATGGAGAATATATATTTTGTCAAGGCAGAGCCGTCTGAGGGGAGGCCTATCGGGCCTTGCCTCGGCCTCCCAAAATGTAGTAAAATCCAGGCCCCACAAAAATGATTGATGAAGATCTTATTATGTTTGCATATGTTTACTGTATGTTATATTTGGTTGGGTCATGTTCTCATAGTCTATTTCTAGTTCCAGCCTTTCTTTTAACCCACTAATTTTTTAAATTCGTAGCTATATAGTAATTCATAAATAAAAGAGTTCGACAATGAAATTGCATCTTTAGTTTTCTACTTTAAAAAAATCTTTTTTAAATCTAGTCTAAAAATAAAAGAAAACACTTGCTGCCTATGCGTCCCTGCTTTCCAATATGTGAGGCAACATCAATGTCTTCAAACAAGATTCCTCATAGTCCCTTTCTTTTCAATATATAATTTTCATTTGTTGACATTATCATCACTCTTTTACACTAATTAATTAGTCTTTATAAAGAATTTTCCAGCTATGTTTCTTCCATCGATCTGTTAATGGTTCAGTATGACCATTTTGCAGGTATGATAATCATTTTTTTTTATTTAATTCCAGTGTTACCAATTTTTTTATGTAGTGTTTGGTTAATTGAATGACATAATATCAGAATACTAATCCATTTTAACATGTGGTACTTTTAATTAGTGGTTTTGCTCTTAAGAATGTTAGCAGACAACTGATACATTTTTTAACAATTTTGATGTAAACAAAATTTATCCTAAAATGTTTAGAGTATTGATTTGATTTTTGTGTTTGAAATAGAAATAGTGAGGGCCCGACAAAATCATTTGGCGTAAGGCCCCGGTTTACACAGGGACGACACTGTGTCGAGGAAAAATAAGAGAGACTTTATGGTGCAACGGTTGTAAGAATGTTGTACCAAGTGGCATACATTATAGCCTCTCATTTTTACTCTCTTTCACATAATACACTTTTATCGTGTGTGAGAGGTTAGAAATGAATGGTTGTAATGTATGTCATTTGTTACAACCTTGCTACAACGGTTGTATTATAAAATTTGTCGAAAAATAAACCCTCAAAATTTGATTCCAACCACTAACTTTTGAAACAGCCCTTCTTTTGAAGCAATTTCATACAGTTTCTGCATTCCAACGTATTAAAATAACTTTACTTGAGCTTCATCTTCAAGGTTAAAAACCCTTTTTCTGTTTGAAATTTCACACAACTTTTCCTCAGTCAAAGATCCCAATTAGCCAATGCCAACAAATTCTTGTTTCTTGCTCTTCTTTTAAGGCTACGCAATGTCTCGTTGGGAATTATTCATCCACGTGGGTCCTGATTCATCCAAGTGGATATACGGTGCAAATGAAGTAACTATGGAAGAAATACCCTATCTCGTTGCCCTTTCCAACCTTTTCATTCTTTCATTGGTACAAGACACTCACGGACCCATGAAAATTTATGAATGGAGACAACGGAGTAAAATCGAATATGCAGTAAAGAAAGATATAAGTATTTTTTTTTATATTTTCTAACACTAAAACTATATCATTTTAATGCATATTTTTTTCGGGTCTCGGTAAGGGCACTGACGCTTCCCCTGATGTACATAGGTCCGCTCCTAATACAAGACATATGAGTCAATTACCACTAAAGATAAGCAACACACACAATCAAATGGGCGACATCTATTTTATCTTGCGATTCCATATAATAGAGACACTGTATTTTCGTTTCCAAGGAGTGTCTTGTATGATAACTTCATTTGAAGAGTTAGGATACGTAGCATTATCTTGACCACACCCCATAAGAATTAGAATACGTAACCTATCGTAACAATACACCTCACGGCTTACCGTGACACCACGCTTAACAGAGTAACACAATGAATGAAAATCGACTTTCAGAATACTGAGTTCGTACACTAATCTTCAAGAAAGTTAAATATATATCATACTCGACTTTTCAAGAGCCAATTATTGATATGGTGTCATGACAGATGTGGCGTCATATTAAATTGGGGAAATACTTGTGTGGAGACACTATGTGGAACAACCATAACCACATAGTTTCAAACTGTATTTAAACTATGTGGTGTGTTTAAAGACACAAGAAAAAGCTAAGAAATGAAAGGCACATGACCATGGAATATAAAGAGAAACCGGAAACCCTCCAACGACCTGTGATAGAATTCAAGCAAGAACCGATAATGATTGATGCCGGTCAAGGGCAATTTCTACAGATTGCAAAGAACAGAGCACTACAAGAATATAGCAGATTCCGCAATTGTACAGCTAAAGTTACAAAGCTAACACAAAACTGAAGCATGAAGAGGTCCCTATGGATCTTCATGCTGAGATGCAAGAAACTAAAAAAAATCTAATCAATGGAACATAGGATACATTGACAAGCGTAAATGCAACGAAATGAACTGTACTAATTATAATAAGCAGTTAGTCATCAATCCACATTATCAATCTCTCAACAGAACAAGGTTTTTCCATCATTTACATGGACAAAACAGGTATTTGGACAGACTCGATGAAAGCCGGATGATCGACTGACTCTAAGACCCCGAGCTGTGTTGGATAGTTTCTCCTGTTGGAAAGGGAATTGAAGAAAAAATATATATATTAACAATTCACAGATGCCCTTTCTCATTGTATTGTTCTTGTAAGTTTACATTTTGAAATGAATGTGGTCGCCGTGTAATTTAAACTACAGAGTTTCAGGAGTTCGGCAGACCGTTGCTTCAAAGCGGGATTGCAACCACTCTGGATGACAAGCAACAACTTTGCAGCCAGACCTGCATCAACAGCAAGGGCAGCACATTCTTCAGGAGCAAGTTTACAAACTACCCATAAGATCGATAATGCCAACTCGGTACACGTCTCTGAAATCTTCATCAATAGCTTAACGATACTAGGAATAGAGCTAGGGCAATTCTTTAGAGCCAGAGCACCTTCGGGTAGGGCAGACAATGTGTCAAGAATATGAAGGGCCAGTTCTAAGCATTCGGGATTCAAACGAGGCAATACCTCTACCAATTGAGGAATTGCTCCAATGCTCACAATTGAGTGCCTTACAGATTCATGTGAGCAAATCATTTTGAGCAATCTTAGTCCAGCCAACATTCCATTCTGGTGCCTCCTATCCTTCACCAACCGTAGTAATCCAGCTAAAAGACTCAAACTTGAAAATATTTCTGAATTGAGGTCTTCACCATCCATTAGTATTTCGATTAATTTTGTACAATTGATCTTAGTATCGATTGAACCTTCATTCAATATATCAACCATCAAAGAAAACTTTGCAGGCTGCCTCAAGTAAGCCTTTGAATCAGAATTGAGGTCCAAATTCGCCAGAATCCCAATTGCTTCTGATCCAACAGCATGTGTAGTGAAAGGTCCCAACAGAGAAGAAATTAGACCAGCACCGCCATTTTCTATCAATGTCTTTTTAGCCGAATCGTGCGCTGTAACAACTTGCCTTAACTCTTTCAAAGCTTCGATTCGTACTTGGCCTTTAACTTTCTTCAATGTTTCCAGAAGCTCCAAAGCCCTTCCTTGCACATCCTCTGACCTCTTCTTCATCGCCATGTACTTCTGAGTAAACCAGCTATAACTTAGCTGGTAAAGGGTAGTGTTTGGGGTGATTGAATCATCCCAAAGCTCCTGCATTGTGGTAGGGCAAGTGAGGTGCCCCAAAGAGAACCATTTGAGAATGTTGGATCTCTCATAAGTCTGCCCTGTGCAAAGTGTCACAGGATCTTGCATTGGCTCCAATGAAATTGGACAAATGAATACTGAGGGAACTTCAATCAAATCAAGCTCCTCAATCATCTTTCTCAGATCAAACTTCTCTACAGTTGAACAACCATGAAACACACCACCACCTCCACCACCCAAGATCCCATCTTTTACAGCTGTTTCCAGATCCAACACCTGCCCACCTCCTCCAACTTCAAATCCCTCCCTCCCTTTACCAGATGGCTTATACATAGGCATCTTCAGACAATGTTTTACTCCAGGGGAAAAAGAAAAGCAGTACTCGAATGACTTAAATACAGAGGCCCTTTCTAAAAAAATGTACCAGTCTTGTTAAAGAAACATCACATCTGAAGACCACGGGAATGAAATGAAGCGTGTGGATGAAAAAGAGACGAGAAAAAGAAAGAGTAGGATGAGAATTTTACTCTTTTTCTATGTCTCACTCTTTCTCTAAATTTGAGCACAAATATCAAGAAATGGACATCAAAGGAGACATCTTTTCTTCATGGGGATTTCTTTTTCTAAGCTTTATCTGAACTCTTGTACTCTGGTCAAAAGAACACTATGATTCATTTTCAACATCATTATCATGATCAAAGATACTGCTCATGATTTATGATAAGATGAAAGGGAAAAGTAATCTCCGTCTCCAATACCAAAGCTTTAGCCTTTTTGAAGTTTCAATTGTTGTTGAAGCTAATCATTCAACGCCAAAAACAGAAAATTAAACATGAAAAGCAGCAATCAAGTGCCGGAAAAAGATGCTAACAACTTCAAACA
Organism: Gentiana macrophylla; assembly: GCA_026214975.1. Taxonomy (NCBI): domain Eukaryota; kingdom Viridiplantae; phylum Streptophyta; class Magnoliopsida; order Gentianales; family Gentianaceae; genus Gentiana; species Gentiana macrophylla. The sequence continues at coordinate 119,729,559 of CM047805.1, forward strand.
GCTACACCACTAAATCTAAACAGGAAAAAAATTGATCGAAGTAGCAAAATGTATTATTCTGAATTGGAAAAAAGTTCAGAGAAACATACCCAATCTTGATTGTAACAGGAAAGAAAAAAAAGATTCATAAATAGAAGGGGGTAGATGATAGAGAAAAAGCGCTCTCTCTCTCTCTCTATACGTAACCCTCCATCCACTATTCGTTGAATATGCTTATGGGGGCAGGTGCTGTAAACCCTAAAAAGAATTGGCCTCTTTTCGTTTATTTTGATCTTACCGAAAAATACTTACTAGCATACGTCTTAATAATTTTTTGTTTTCTTGAAGAACAGATGACCGGGAAGAGACTGGTTACAGACGGTAATTTTGACTCTTGGAGATTGTGTACCACACGTGCAAAAGAGTCCACACTTCAAAGTGACCGAAATATCCGGTCTCCTTGCACTCTATCTTAATATTGGGAAGTTTTTGTGTGGTGTCTCCTACAAATTTTACTATGGTCCATGACCAAATCTTACTTGGTGTACCCAACCAATAGGAATTCAACTTCTATCAATAGAATCCTACCTGTAAAACTTTTCACCAATGTATCCCTTTGAAAGTGCTGATTTGATGGTCCAAAAACTTGTACCTAGACCACCATAAAATTACTGGTTGTCTCCACACATGCGGAGACACCCGTGTGGTACCGTATTAACCACATATTTTCATTATGTATTTCAATTGTGTAGTTATAATCATTTTATCCGTCACTCTATCTTAAATTCTCTCACCACACAAGTATTTCCCCTTAATATTGTCTATGTCTCAATATATAAGTCTGTTTGGTTTTTTATAGCGATTAAGAAAGTTGGTTAAATTGTTTATGTGTCATTAATTTTGAAGCAAAAAACTAAAATGACATTTAACCGTCATTAATGCAAAATAATGAAAAGAATGTGATTATATAATAAATGAGGAGTAAAATAAGAAAAGTGTATTAAATGTTTCGTTGGTTATTTAAATGAACTTAAATTTTGAGACCAATCCAAAATGCTAAACAGACTTACATTTTGGGACGAAGATAATACTTAGTTTTTTTTACTTAAAAAACCTCTATCTGAGCTAAAAAAACAAAAATAGACACTCTATTTTAAATACTACTAATTAATGTAATGTTGAACCCTTTCGTCGACTGGTATTGTGAAATTTAATATTGATGTTACTATCAAGGATAATACCCTCTTCGTTGGCGGAATTTTCCGAGACTCCGTAGACACTATCCTAATAGTTTCTCGCTAAATTCGAGCCGTGCCTGAGATGTAGATTCTGGAGAAGGCCTTGCTATCTTCCACGGTCTTTCGTTTGCTTTTGCTTACGGATACCGCAATATCTCCATAGAAAGCATTCCAAAACGGTGGTTTGTCGCCTCCAATCTGACGACGAGGATTTCTCAAGCATTGGTAAAGTGTAGACACTTGCAAGGCTTCCTTGTCTCGCTTTAATTCTGTGACATTCTCGTTCGGGGAATGTCCTAGCTCATTTTTTAACAAAACTTGGTTTAGCTATTTTGTCTTTCGTTGAATGGGGATCCAATGATGTAATTTATGTTTGTACTTCTGATAGTGTCATTTAATAAAACCTTTCTTCCTAAAAAAATACTAGTATTAGTTTTTAGAATGTTATACCAAAGTAGTATCTTCTCATTTACGTTTTTTCATCTTTTATATTTGTAATATGTAAAAATGCTCTTCCTATTATTTTCGTTCTAAAAGACCCTAGGCTCTAGCGACATTCCTCTTTCGACCAAAAACCTAAATCACACCATTCTTAAAGGTGATTTCTTCGGAAATCTACCACACCTCTCTCCCTTAACACTAATGTCTAGGAATGTGGCTCAGATATCCAACGAAGATAGTAATTTGCTTCTGAGAAGCGTTCGAAAAGTGAAGCATCGTGTGGTGGATGAAGACCTAGATGGAAATCCGACGAAATCTGTTTGGGAACAACAGAGCGGCGTAGACATCATGCAAAATCCAACACCATGGGATGAGTTGAATCAACGGAATATGAATCAGAAGAGGATATGATCAATTTATAGACTATTATCTAAAGCTGTCCAGCTTTCATGTGTCGCAACCTATGAGGAATTTGAAAAGAGTAAATGTTCCCTTGGATAAGATAAAGCAAGTATGGGGCCCATGGCGGCGTGCCCTCAAAATCAAGATTCTAAGGAGGAATATCAGCTACAGAACCCTTCATTTGTGGCAGGTGGGCCTGTGGAGTAAGGTAAGCTTCTGGAAATTACTAATTTAGAGAATAATTACTACCCAATGCGATTTGTTTGCAAAGAGGACTATGATCTGGTGCTTGATCATGGCCTATGAGTAATCTATAATCATTACATAATAGTGGTTAAATGTCGACCTTCTAACATCCATTGAAAGGGGAATCCAAACTACTATGGTATGGGTGTGATTCCCATTGTTCCAATCAAATATTTGATGATGAAGTACTGACGGAACTGGGTAATTTTTTAGACAAGGCATGCAGGGTGGATGATACATCCCTAATTACAACACGAACGAAATATACGAGGGTCTATGTTGAATCAATATTAAGAAACCTCAATCATCTGTTTATGTTCAGTGATCTGGTTTATAAGATTGAGTATGATGGACTTTGTATGGTTTGCTTCAAACGTGGAATGTAGGGTCATGATAACGCCCTAAATGGTACCAATAATTATACTCTTATTCACCTCGAATTCTGCTCAAGAAAGGATAGATAGGCTCGTTATTATGTGGAATATGTGTTAAATGCTATGTGTATGTTTCTAGGATCATAATTCTGCATCTATGCCATTTTCCTGAAGATTTGGTACTGTTTTGTCTCGTTTTGTGTGTTTTATAGGATGTACCGAATCTGGAGTATTGAAGAACGGATCGGGGCCAAAAGAAGTATATTGGTCCAAGTGATTAAAGTCCAAGAAGAAATCTGCTGAAGAAAAAGAAGAAAAGTCGGAACGGTTTACCGAGGGATAGGGCCGGTAAACCGAGGACTTGTTGGACACAAAATTGATTCTGCCGCCTCTACTAGGTCGGTTAGGGTTTTAGAGAGTCATATGTCGGTCATTGTACCTACATAAGGCCGCATTAACAGATTATTGTATAAGCTTTTATATTTTATTATTGAATCTTCAATTATATTATACAATTTGATGAAATAAAGTTATTCCAAGCTTTTGAGGAGTTATTGCTGGTTTTCTCCTTTTCTATACAATCTCTAGCTTTAGTAGATCGAGCTAGATCTCCATTGTTGAAGGTATGAAGCTTTGAACGTTTCTTTTTGTCTTCAATATGGTAGATCTGTTCGTATTTATGTATTTTAGTTAATCTGCATGTTTAAAGACCCCGTGATTTACTTAGATTAATCGTAATTGAGCAATGTAGATCTAGGGATAGGAAAAGCTAACCACGGTAAACCGGCGGTCTATACCGGTTTACCGAGGCAATAATTAGAAAACCTAAAATTGGGATTCACTACAGCTACGTTGATCGACAAATTTAATTAACAGTAGGTTAGATCTGGCCAATCTTCTTATTGTAATCGTAAAACTAGCATGAAATACGAATAGTGAAGTGTTAGTTTGGACATAGTCTTGAATGGACCCTAGAACGTCTTTGATCAATGTCGATAAATTGCTCAGGGCGGGTTAGCGGTATGAGTTAGCGCTCGATATCGGCAATTCTAGTTCTTTATGCGTATGGGCTATTACGGACCAATTAAGGAGGGTAGCGTGCATATAGATTGTCTACTACCATTGTCGGAGTAGATAGGATTACGAGTTGCATCCATAGCTGATAATGATAATTCAAACGAAAGCTCGCTCGATTAATTTAAGGAAATTTTGTGGGGAAGTAAACATAACGGTTAACTAATCCAAGTTAGTAGATCGGTGAGAAGAGGGGGAAAGATACCAAGTTTCTTTTATGTTTATTGTTGGTCCATGACCGCCTCTATGTTGCTTCTTAATTAGGTTAGAATCGTTTATACTTATAGTTCCATTGTCTCTGTGGTATCGACCTTGACTTGCATTTACTATACTACGATATATTTAGTATTCTTGCTAGTAATATCGACGTTAGTGACTTACACGCGATCAAGATTTTTGGCGCCGTTGCCGGGGACAATGGCCAATTATAAATATAAGCGTTTTAATTCTGATTAATGAGTCATTTTTATTTTATTTTATTTTGAGCCTTGAGTCGTTCTGGATCAAACCGGCACTTGTTACACTGCCAGAAGGAGAAATTTCAGAGCCGGTTTACCGAGGGTTACCCCCGATTTACCGAGGCCTGGGAAATCAAATTCTCAACAGCCTTAGTTTTTCTGTGTTATTCCCTGTTGATTTTAGTTAGTAGGTCCGCAACAGTTGGGATCATACCCAACTGAAGTGGAAGTTGCTAACATTTTCTTTGTTTTATTTTGTCTTTTTTCGTAGGAAGACCAGGACACTTCAGAGATTCGATCAAATCAGAGTTGAAAAAGAGCAAACAAGTCAAGCAATATGCCTCGAACGATATTGAACGTCACACCGATTTCCATGTACCCTGGATCAGAAGCCAGAGAGCATTATGAAGCTATCAAGAAGCGGTTGTAGAAAGAGAAAGAAGCAATCAAGCAAGAGCCTAAAGAGAACTTAAAGGAGTACAGCATGTATCATCCAGGTGAGTTCCCTATCGAGCTAATTGAAATATCATCTTCGGATTATGACTCTGATGATCCTGAAGAGGATCCCGACATGATGTTTTCTGAGCCTGAGGATTACCTAGACTCGGACACTGTGGTGAAGTTAGGAGACCCTGGCATGTTCCGGCACCCAATTTTGTTAATGGTTTATCAGTAGGATTAGGTCTCTGCGACTCTGGCTCGAGTTGCAACATTCTACCTTTTTCCCTCTGTCAAAAGATTTAGCTTCCTGTCGTTATGAATCAAACTCGAACCATGACTTTCATCGATAGAACTAGAGATATGCCCGCCGGTCAGCTTAGGAAGTGCACGATTAAGGCAGGAGGGTTCACTTTTCCAATTGATTTCACGGTTATAGACGTACCAGAGGACCCAAGTGCCCCAGTTTTGTTAGGAAGACCTTTCTTAGCGACAAGCAGAGCAGTCATGGGTTTTGATAATGGGGAGATTACATTGAGGTTGAATAATGACGCAGTATCTTTCAAAATCTTAGAGCCCCTAGAAAATAGGCCGGAAAGTTGCAAAATGACGTATGATTCAAGAAAGGTGGAAATTATGGAGATAGAGAAAGAAGGGCGTAAGCATCGAGAGGTTGTAGTAGAAACCGTTGAGCAGGAATTCATGAGATTAATGCTGAGAGAGAGAGATAGAGAAGAGAAGGGCCACAACAAGACGCTCACGAAAGCTAGTCCTTCTCTATTGCGTAGTGAATGATGTGTGCTTAAAGAAGGAAATGTGGAATCCTTGGATCTAAAGTCTAAATCTCGACGTAGAGGTAGACCTAGTACGCAATCTAAGAGAGAGAGAGGCGTGCTAGGAAGAGAGCTCAAAAAGGTTCTATACAGGTACAAACCTCGGAGCAAAAGTTTGACGAGTTAAAGCTTCAACCCCTGAATGATCGAAAATCTGAAGAAAGTCGAGCTGGCGACTATAAACTCAGAACTATTCTTTTAAACTCTTAGGTAGATTAGGAATAAATAAAAGTAACTGGATGAAGGGACGAGCTTTTTTTCATCCTACCGCACCCTTAGGCTTGAAACCAATGGTTGTTGGGAATGTGTTTTTTACTCGTTGTGGATTCTAGTGAAGTAGGTTAGGATTGAGTCAGAAATAGCAACAAAAGGAGTAAGAGACTAGTCAATTTGACATCAGAATTGAGCAGAGAGGTTGAGTAAAGAGTGCAGAAGAGAAGTACAGAGAAATATGGGAAAAAGAAGCCCCGGTAAACCAAGGATTACCTCTGGTTTACCGAGCCAAGGTTTTCAGTTTTCTGCACGTCAGTTTAAAAAGCTGAATTTTTAGAGACACGTGGAGGACACATGTTGCAACCTGTCAGCAGAAACCGTCCCATTTTCCCCTCTTTTCAAAATTTTCATCCTTTCCCACACTCCACCATAACTCCACCTCAATCCCATCAATCTCCCTCTCAAAATCCCTCACCCCAAATTCTCCTCTAACCACTATCCCACCAAATCCTTCCACCTTCACTTATTTTTCCTATTTAAACCACCCATTACCCTCATTATCATCACTCTCATCTACCATCATCTCCTAAAATCATCAAACTTCTCCAATTTCTTCTTCTTCTTAAAACCAGTCGGCCACCATCACCACCAAAACTCCACCAAACCCAAACCATTTTCCATCTCACCCAACCTAACTCACCCATTTTCTTCATCTCTGTTGCTGTCTAGTGTTGCTGTGCTAAGTGAGGTGCTGCAGTTCTTCATCTTCCATTACCAGAAGCACAGTCCCAGAAAGAAAAATAGAAAAATCAGGCCGGTAAATCGGGACCCTCTGCCGGTTTACCGAGGATACCTTTTTTAGAATCAGCATCAGCATCAGTCATGTTATCATCCAGAATGGGTCCAAAGCGTAGCCGATCTGTCCTTCGTCCCAGTGGTTCACAGAGTATCTATGGAGATGCTAACCCCTTGATAGACGGGGTTGAGCAATTCCATTCATTAGAGATCTATGAGTCGTTCCGAGGGCATTGGAACACAAGACCAGTTGCTCGACAACGGGGCATGGAATTGGACGATTGTAGAGATATCTTGCCACGAGCCTTGCAAGAACAAGACATTCTGGACATGGCAGACGCACCTACACGGTTTAACGCCACGTTGGTGCGGGAATTTTATGCTTATGTTTCGCATAACCCTGGCTCTACTTTTGCGATGGTCCGTGGTGTCAAAGTTGACTTTTCTATCGAGCGGATCAACGAGTATTATGGGGTTCGCAACCCACCAGTGGGTCCGGATGAGTACACATCCTCGAGAAAAATTGAAGATATAGAGAGGATGAACATGATAGCTGAATTTTTCGGGGTGCAATGGAAGCGCAATCCTGCGGGAGCCCCCGCCATTTTCCTGGAAAACGAGCTATGCTGGGATAGGAAGGTGGTCAATAGGTTTGTCTGTGCTCGACTTCTGCCGACCAAGCATGCGGTGTCTGTCACACCGAAGAGGGCAGAGTTGATGTTCTATCTGGAGCAGGGATCTCCAGTCAACATCGGTTTACTGATGCATAGCCGTATTCATGAGCTTGCCGCCACATCTGAGCGCGAGCAGTTGCCTTATGGTCCGATGATTGACATGTTCACTTTGGAAAATAAGGTCAAAGTTCTGGTTAGTGATGAGGGGGAATACCCTGAGCCGATGATTAGTTCACAGTCAGTTTCAAAAGGGCAAAGACGGGTTGGAAGAGTAGAGAGAGAGCGTACTCCGGTCCTCGGAGCACCGCGGACTCAGAGAGCCTTGCTAGAGAAGCACTCGAGAGAGATTGCGAGTCTACATCGCAAGATGGACATGATTATAGACTTTCTAGGAGTTCTTCCTGCTACCCCACCACCTAGGACTGCCCCTCGTTATAGAGCTTCTTCTTCTACCGCTGCTGCCTCCAATTCTGGACCACTTCCCGGTTTTGAGCCTAGAGATGACTGGGAGGGTTATTCTGATGATGATTAGTTTATCTTTCTTTTTCTTGTTGTTGTTTTCCATTTTCTTTTATTTTATTTTTATTTTCCTATTTAGTTGATGTAGCAGAATTTAATAATATAATGATTTTGACGGCTTAATTTGTTTTGGAGTTATTTATTTTCTCTTTTACTGCCGCCATTTTATTATACGGTTTCTTGTCACCATTATTCTTCTTGGTTTGTTTGAGATACATAGCGCAAATTCTTCAAGGATTACTTATATGAGCCCGATGATTTATGCGACGATCCACTTCTTCTTTGGTTCCACCCTTAACCGAAGCTAAGTTCCTTTTCATTTATCACCTTACAAATTAGGGACAATGTTTCATTTACGGTGGGGTGGGGGGGGTAAGGAACGTCACTTAGCTTCTTAGCACTATACTCCGTAAATTGCGTGATTATCTTGATTCTCTTTGATGCACGATTCACCACTTAGACTTTGATTCATTTCGACAAAATTTCAAAAAAATATGATATATTTGATCTTTTCGAGTTAATTGACTTCATCTTTATTTCACGATGTACAAGTAAAAGTAAATGCCCACTTCTGATCAGTAGTGTATTAAGCGCATATTATGTTATGACCCACAGTTTTAAACACGTATAACTCACTTCCCTTGCTGTGTAGTCGATAGCATATTGCTTTGACTAGAGTTGACCCTGGCTTCATCCCGAATTATGTTTCACCAACGCTTATAAAGGCAAAGGAATTTCGGATTCGGTAGTTTATCAAGAGTGGGGCCGTGAGGATAGATAAATCAATGAGAGTTCACCCGCCAAGAAAGAGAAGTGCATTGAAATATATACATCTGTAATCTCTTTGGCAAAAATTTGAGTCAATGGAGCGTAAAACGCATGACTTTTGCATAGACCGATAAACGCGAGCCTAGGAGTAATACATACTCGGTTCTCGATCTGCCTTGCCAGCTAATTTGAATAATAAATAACATGTTTGAGACTGGTTAGTTCGACTACAGGTTGACGTAATGTGAGATTGTCTGCATTACTGAGCGGTTGTGAAAGTTATTGCACACACACATTGGCTCAAGACGTGAATAGTGTTTAATGCGTTACTGATGGATAAGAGTGGTATGATCTTGATCTTGACTTTGTGAGGCATAGTTGTTTTTAATTAACTTGTATACTGATCAGAGTGTTGTTTTCTTTTCGCCTTTTTGCTCGTGACGATCAAAAGCTAAGTGGGGGGTAGTTGATAACGCCCTAAATGGTACTGATGAACGTAGATCAAGTGAAATTAAAATACTTGACCACCATAAACCAATACTAGCAAGAGGACTAGGTCCATCGTAGTATAGCTATAGCGAATCAAGGTCGATCCCACAGGGAACCAAATTGTGGATCATTTATATACAAACAACTAATTATCCATATCAAGGAAACAAAGGTGGTCTACGACCAACAAAAGACAAGAAAGGTAAATGACACGACTCGACACAACACAAATAAAGACACGTATTTAACCTCCCCAATTATTATGTTATCATTTGGATCTAGAAATTCTATATAATTAAGCTAGACTCGACAACTATTAATCCGATTCGTATTTCTTTTATAGTGGCTACGGGAGTCATCCCCTAAACTAGATCTAGCTCCGGTTAGGCCATCTAGATCACTATGCTACATCACGTGACTTCGCTTTTTCGGCCTCCATCTCATATGACTCGCACGCTTACAAAACTAGGGATGCCGATATTAACCGTATTCCTCACCTAGGCAACATTCCTTTTTTGGCGTATTTCTGAGCGATCGCATCGGTCTCCGTCCCCATTAACACTAACTTTTAGGTATCATGTTAATCTACGATTTACGATAACTAGGTGAGCTCAATTCCTGTCTGAATGTCTAGATCTCGCTGAAAGTCCCGGAAGATCAATTCATGAGCCGACCTAGGAGCCCTATATTGGTATTTCCTAATCATACGCTAATTAAAACAGACGAGCAACGTAGCCGTAGTCATACCTACTAAGATAAGAAATTCTAAGTGGACAATCACACCATAAAGACGTGGCTAGATTGACGCGACGAACAACTAAATCTTAGCGTTTCTACATACGTAACGAATAAAATAGAGACTCATAAAGCAATTATACAGATCTACTAAAAACACGGTTGTTGATCATACCAAAGTCATCTATAGGTCACCGGATAACAGATCTGAGCGTGTGGATCCTTATAGACGAGGAATCCCCACTGCCTCATATCGTATCCTTAGATCTACATCGTTCGGTGAAGAACGAACAACCTCAAACGATAAACAATAATTGGGGCTTAATTACAAAGAACTAAGAACAAATAAATACAAGAACTTACATTATTGCAGATCTTGCATAAAAACTGCTCTAAGAAAAATCGAGAACTTTATTATAAATTGTGTATATTGTATTGTGGTGTGTTTGGCGTGTACATGCATGCCTTTATTTATAGGGGTTCAAGCTAATTAAGAGATATACATAAAAATATCAAAACAAATAAGAGATAACTCTCGGCCGATCTCAAAATAAGGTGCAAAAATGCGCCCCCCCCTCTTGGTGCGTGTCCCAAAGTCGGCGCCTCTCTTCGGATTGGTTTGCCGGCTTTTGTCATGCTTATCCGATCTTTTCGTGTTTATCCGATATTTATCTTCAATGCATCTTGGATTTATCTTGAGATTTAATTCTTCCATTTGTATTTATCCTCCATAATTTATCCAAATCTACGAAATAAATATTTATCCCAAAATAAATCACATTAAAATAAAAACGGATAAATATAATAAAAACGGATAAATACCGATTTATAAATAAAAACAGATAAATACCAAATTATATAATATAAATCACATAACATTAAATAATCCATATAAACAGGTGATTTATCATAAAATATATATTATTACTCTCGATTTAAGGTCAACGTTGATGACTTTTACGGGTATAATTTGACCGTCATCAGGTACCAATAATTATACCCTTATTCACGCCGAATTCTATTCAAGAGAGGATAGATAGGCTCATTATTATGTGGAATATGTGTTCAATGCTATGTGTATGTTTCTAGGATCGTAATTCTGCATCTATGCTATTTTCCCGAAGATTTGGTACTGTTTTGTCTCGTTTTTTGTGTTTTATAGGATGTACCGAATCTGGAGCATTGAAGAATGGATCTGGACCAAAAGAAGTATTTTGGGCCAAGTGATTAAAGTCCAAGAAGAAATCTACTGAAGAAAAAGAAGAAAAGTCGGCCCGGTTTACCGAGGGCTAGGGCCGGTAAATCGAGGACTTGTTGGACACGAAATTGATTCTGCCGCCTATACTAGGTCGGTTAGGTTTTAGAGAGTCATAAGTCGATCATTGTATCTATATAAGGCCGCATTAACAGATTATTGTATAAGCTTTTATATCTTATTGTTGAATCTTTAATTATATTATACAATTTGATGAAATAAAGTTATTCCAAGCTTTTGAGGAGTTATTTCTGGTTTTCTCCCTTTGTCTACCATCTCTAGCTTGAGTAGATCGAGCTAGATCTCCATTGTTGAAGGTATGAAGCTTTGAACGTTCCTTTTTGTCTTCAATATGGTAGATCTGTTCGTATTTATGTATTTTAGTTAATCTGCATGTTTAAAGACCCCATGATTTACTTAGTTTAATCATAATTGAGCAATATTGATCCAGGGATTGGAAAAGCTGACCCTGGAAAACCGGCGGTCTATAAAGGTTTACCAAGGCAATAATTAGAAACCTAAAACTGGGATTTACTACAGCTACGTTGATCGACAGGTTTAATTAACAGTAGGTTAGATCTGGCCAATCTGCTTATTGTAATCGTAAAACTAGCATGAAATACGAATAGTGAAGTGTTAGTTTGGACATAGTCTTGAATGGACCCTAAGAACGTGCTGATCAATGTCGACAGCTGTCTAGGCGGGTTAGCGGTATGAGTTAGCGCTCGATATCGGCAATTCTAGTTCTTTATGCGTATGGGCTATTACGGACCAATTAAGGAGGGTAGCGTGCGTATAGATTGTCTACTACCATTGTCGGAGTATATAGGATTAGGAGTTGCACCCGTAGCTGATAATGATAATTAAAACGAAAGCTCGCTCGATTAATTTAAAGAAATTATGTGGGGAAGTAAACACAACGATTAACTAATCCAAGTTAGTAGATCGGTGAGAAGAGGGGGAGAAATACCAAGTTTCTTTTATGTTTATTGTTGGTCCATGTCCGCCTCTATGTTGCTTCTTAATTAGGTTAGAATCGTTTATACTTATAGTTGCATTGTCTCTGTGAGATCGACTTTGACTCGCATTTACTATACTATGATGTACCTAGTATTCTTGCTAGTAATATCGATGTTAGTGACTTTCACGCGATCAGGTCATAAGACGTAACTTTGCATGCAGAATGCCATGAAAAAAGAACAACCTCAGGTTGATCCTAAATCAACAATGAGTAACGCCCTTCTCGAGGAAAATCCGTTTAGACCTTGGATGTTGGCAACCAACTACAGAAGACGACATGTCACACAAAGGAATTCATCAAACGATTGTCAAATGAGAGAATAATGGAGTGGAAATCCACAAGGGGAGACTATTAGGACTGAAATGAATAAAGATGGTTCTCAACAGAATAATGGGTCTTGTTTTTTTTTACCTGAAAAAAAGATGGAGAGGCAGGGGCAATCTCGTAGAGGTGTTGAAGCAACAATTTCAAAACATCCCGATTCGGTTGCAAGCTCCAGCAATTCGTCAATCCACCAAGAAAGTTCATTCATGTGGTTATCGTGGTAAGGGCATGGGCTTTTTCGTAAGCTCGATTCATGCATGCATCCAAACATCCACTACTCTAGTCAAGTGCTAAGAATGGACCTTTTTATAGGGACTCAAAATTATCCTAATCTAGGCAAACATACTATTGAGTAATTGTGTGTGTCACATTACTTTGCACACTCTTTGTGTTTGATTGATTACAAAATAACATCTATGATGATATTGTTGGAAGTAGCGCCCGAAAGACAATTTATGTAATTGTTTTTATAATTAAGAAATGACAGATTTATTCTCATCTTATTATTTGCTTTGTGCTTATATATTATACACTGCTGAAAACCCCAAGTCGTATCATATGTAGCCATATAACTTAGTGTGTGTCACATGCGAGGATTAAGTTTATGGTGATACACTTGAATTGTTAGTCCATGGTGAACTTAATCAAAGTATGAGGTCTATTGATTAAACCACCATTAATGCACCCAGAACACTTTATGGTGTGATCGTCTTATCCGGACCGTTGATATTGGTTCTCTAAGTGGGGCATTTATATATGATGAGAGTCATATAGGACAAGACCGATTTATGCATTTCTCATATAATTCCGTAATTGAGAAATCGTATTGAATCACAAGATGATCATATATGGATTAACCTTAATCCTGAAGTGATTGCATACTCCTACTTGTTTCAGGACAGGGTTTGATGTGTTCGTTAAGGATCGCTAAGAGGCGCGGTCCGAATCACTTTCACGTTGGCACTATTCTAGAATGAGTGAGAAGTGTGTCTCACAGATATGGAATCCATTCCTTCACGCGGGAAGTAGAAAGACAATCCTCTTATTTGTTAATCCTAGAAACTGATCGATCCACAGAGTTCGTATTGGTTATGAACTAATTGATCACTAGCGGGTTAATGGTAAATAAGGATAAAAGGTATTAACGAAGGTTTACGGAAATAATCCATCTTCATTACGGATAGTCTATGGAGGGTTAGTTTATATGTAATGATTATATCAATGGACACTTATCGACTTTCGACTCGACGTTTTGAGAATAAGTTATATCTATAATCTAGAGTTCAGTTTCAGATTTATGGTGGAGTAATTCCGGAATTAATAAGTTGAGTAGAAATATTATGTTCGATGAATATTTTATTCAATTTATTGTAGCTACTGATTATAGGTCCATGGTCCCCGGTTGGCTCCTAACACGCGAGTGTTTTCTCATTTTATGGAACCTCGAGAATAAATTAAATAGTTGGTCTATTTAATGAATATGCAATATTATTTATTTGGTAAATAATATGTAAAAAAATAGAAAAGACATTTTCTATTAAAATGATGAAAAATGTGGCGCCATTAATGTGGATAAATTAGGAGAAGAAATTTTCCTAGATTATGTCACATGTGTAATTAATTAATTATCTATTTGTTGGATAATTAATGGAAAATTAAGATATTGATTTTTTGGGAATTATCTCTTATCTTTTGGCAAATATATTTTCCTTGTGAGAATATGTGATTGTGGTGTGAAAATGATAACTCTCTTGACTAGTTACTTTCCTATATAAAGAGAGTTCCTCCTAGCACAATACACACTTACAAAATTGCGCCACTATCAAATTAAAAAGGAAGAAAAATTAGTTTCTTACATTAGTCATTAAAAGAAGAAAAACCTATGGTTTTTCTTGTGCATATTCGAGTAGGTTCTACGACGATGATCGACGTCCACCAGTCGTCGCTAGGAGATACAATCCGGAAGACTGCAGCTTCTCCCTTTGGTCATCTATTTCTTCCTTTCCGTAGAGGTAAATCTTCAACCTTCTCATAGTTAGATTAATTACTTATGTAGATCATATCGTGGTATAATCGTATATGAATTTATTCGTAGCTTCCGCTGTGCTAGATCGAGTGTCTCGATCGGTGCTGTGAATCAGATATGACGATCCAATTATGAATCGGATCCGGATTCGAGTTTCTGTATATCCAGCAGATATAACTATTCATGAAATGACATATGTTGTATATGGTTGGTTGTTTGCTATACCTGTGATGTTTATGATATACATGTGTGTTACTCCTGCCACTAAAGTATAGGACTTGCAGTATATGGAAAAAGCTTTGTGTTTACTTATACATGTTGTATCTGGATTCGGAATGTTACAGACTTACAGTGTTGCATATTATATCAATTGATGATACACGGTGTAATGTATGTACAATATATTGCAGTATATGTATCATCATTTGGAATTTAATATTACACTATGACATATCTATGAGATATCAATATTACTTATATATCATCTTATGATTTCAGCATGTGGTACATTGGTATACAATGGTTTTATTATTCACACCACATTATCAAATTGCAAATATATATATCAAGTGGGGAATGATCTAGGCCGTCCATTTATTGATCTACTTAATCATTATAATATCATTTCAAGTATATTGAAAGTACTCTTCTCTGCATTGGGAAGAAGAAATACGGAGAGTGTCCTTAACTTCTTATAAAATACTCGTAATATGAAATAGAAAGGGCTTGTCCGGTATATAGAAAAGTAGGTCAGAGCCCACAATCATCCTGATCCCATTGGGAACGATCTGTGCCATGTTCATATCATAATGAGACAGAACGGGCAACACTGGAAGTGTCATTGGAAACCTAAGCCCAGCCTCAAAGTGCTAAACATACACAGTGATGCATCCTTTAGAGGGCTACAAGCCCTCTCGGTGGAGGTCAAGAGGTATGGATTTAAGACATTGGTGTCTATATCATAATCTTTACGGACGGTCTGTATTTTGGCTATATTCAACGTGGTTTGAATATCTCTCACTTGGGCCCCTAAAAATGGGTTAGATGAGCCCGTCCTGGCCTTTGTGGTCTTCATAAGGCTTGCAGAATGATATGTATCCTCTTGGAAAGAAGAACTTTGGTTTTTAGCCATGGATGCTGAGGAAATATTTTGACTATCTGAAGAATAAGAGGTATAAAAAGTTCCCCGAAATACGTGCATGCCCTGAGAAAGGATTGAGAATGGATCTCCGTTTCAACTTGAAAAAAAATCTTAGATAATGACAAAGAAAATGATAATTACCTCATTTATAAGTAGAACTCGTGTACACGGTCCCCGACTGATGGTCTTATCTAATTGATTGCATACGATATAACGCCTTGATCACAAGAGAAATGATTAATTCGAATTCAACTAGATTGCCTGGTAGACATCAATTGTGTCATCAATGTTTTGGTTTAACCTCTTAGTTCGTGCCACGTCACATATTGACAAACCTAACCCGCAACCCACGTCACAACTCTCGTGTTGGTGGGTTTTTGACATGGGTATGATCTGGAATCGTAGACTTGGCACTCACAAAAGAGTTATCGGATCACTGCAACAATTAGGCCCGCATGGGCTCCGCCTAATATCAAGCCCTGCATCAACCAACCTTAGAAGGTCTCACTTCTTTTCGGTACAAGCTTCCTGCGATATTACCTAGGACACTATGTTCACCTGGGTACATGGCATGCCAGTCTCAGACAACAAGAGATCTTCATTAATGGGCATTCCAGACACTATGTAAGACTTTACATCATGATTTTAATTATTCTCTTAATGGCTCCGTGATTGTCGCCCAATAAGGCACGAGCAATAACTGTTGAACGATCCCTCCTCAAATCACGGTAAACATATGAGAATGCATTGAACCCTAGCGGGAAAAAAACCCTATTTGAACATTATAAAAACTACGTTATTGTTTGATTCCAAATTCACTGGATATGTAGCCATTCATTATCGACACAATCATAAATCATCAACAAAACCATCAAATTAATAGTTAAATTACTCTCTAAATGATCTAATTACCCAAAGTTTTACCCACGTGATTCCAGACATCATCAGCATCTAATTCGAATCCGTTACCATAGTTCTAAGAATGTTTTTTTTTTTTTTTTTGACGGGATACGAAAGATTTTTAATTAAACTACGGGGGAGGGAAATCGAACCCAGGTCCTTCCACTGAAAGTCAGGGTAAACCCCCAACGGTGACCACTGGGGTATGGGCCTTGCCTTTCTAAGAATGTTTATTGTTACAATTTCATGTTACTACATTGCCTTGCTCTAAAAGTGCACCTAAGAATATTTTCATAAAATTCATATCAATCATGCTTTACAACATGCTTAAAAGAACATAATTGAGACATTATTCGTTAATAAAAATACCGAATGAACGGATCCTTTGGAGATGTCTTCACGTGATTATAGCCAATAACGTTAGAAGATCTAAAATTTGATAGTTTTTTATTTAAGCTTTTCATATTTAATTTTATAAACTAAGCTCAGGTTATTGTTGATGAGAATTGTCGTAAGATATTGTTGTTTTATATTGTTCAAATCTCGTAAACAAACAACTTCTTTCAGTTGTTTGGTATAATAACAAACTCATGACTCATAACCACTAAATTATCTGATTAATATCTCTACTCATCCCGTAAACCATACGAATTTGAGAACTTTTTGATTAGAATTTAACCATCTTATATCGAATAAAATGAGAGTGCAAGTATCACACACACAAAACGACATAAAAAAAACAATAATATAAATTCAAGGTTTACCTGCTTGGAAAAAACAATAAATTAAAAAAAAAAAAAAAAATTCAAGATGTAGCACGTGTCATGGGGCCCAAGAGGAACTGTACTGTACCTTTGATAAAGTACCAACTCAGCGGATTGACTGGTCTCGTGTTTGACCATACACATGGTGTGTTTTATTGCCTGGCGTGAGTTCCCACCTCCCCCACTCTCAAGATTTGACTACGGACCAATCTTTTTAAACCTGCTCGTCCAAATATGTCTCTTCAAAAATACTATTTCCGTTCAAAATATAAAATTTTCAAAATATAAATTTATTTAATATTTTTTAAATTGATTATGTGTCATTAATTTTGATAAAAAAAGAATAATATGACCTTTAACCGTTATTAATCCAAAATAATAAATATGGGTGAGTATATAATAAATAAGAGGTAAAAGAAAAAAATATAATAAATAATTCATTGGTTATCTAAATTTATTTACATTTTGGGACAAATCCAAAATATTAAACGGACTTATATTTTGAGAAAGAGTAGTAAAAAATAAAAACATATATATATGTGGGGTCTATTGGCATCCAATTTTACTATAGACACCCATTTTTTGATTTTTTTGATGGAAAAACGTCGGTGGCACTGACGTTGATATGAAACACCAACGTCAGTGACACGACGTTGCTGTTCAAAAACAAAAGTCAGTGGACTGACGTTTCTAAGTTGTGACATTTTTATAACGTAAGCGTCGGTATCACTGACTTTCGTTTTTGAACACCAACGTCACTGACGTTGGTTTTCAATAGCAACGTCAGTGCCGTTCATAAAAAATCATCGTGGTGCCTAAATAATTTTTTGTGGTGGCAGGAGTAATGTAGTGTCATAAGTAAAAATGAGGATGCCAATAGAAACCCCCTATGTATGTGAATTGGTGCATCTGATGACATTCAACATCTCCTCATGAGTTGCTCCTAGGGGTGTAATCGAGCCGAGTCGAGTTGATACTTCATATGGCTCGAGCTCGACTCGATTAAAAAAGTTCGGCCTCAAAACTGGGCTCGAGATCGATCGAGCCATAAAAAGAAAATATCGAACTCGACTCGCTAGGTACTCGTTATAGCTCGACTTGGTTCGTAAGCTAGATTATTTTCTTAGAATTCATTTAATATTTAATGAAGTATGGCAAGATCGAGCTCGACTCGTCTAATTATCGACTCGAATAATATTTGTTGAATTATAAAAAGAATAATATTTAATAATAAATTTAATAAATTTAATTATTTAATCAAGCTAATCTAAAAAAAATTATTTAATCAAGCTCGATAAGCTCGCGAGCTACTTGATTACTATATTTTAAAACTCGAGATCGACTCGGTTAATTATTCGAGTAGCTCGATCTCGAACTTGAAAAAATCGAATCGAGTCAAACACTCATGCTAGTCGAGTACGAGTAGCTCACAAGTACCGCAGCTCATTTACAGCCCTAGTTGCTGCTAAAAGAGCCTGCATTCGCATCTTCCACTCATCAAATTTATCAATGGAAAACATAGGAATTTTGCTAATGAAGTGTTGTGATTCATTTATGCAGATTTAGTAAAATAGATAGTGTTGAAATCAGGTTTGAAAAACTAGCAAGATCATCCCAACAAATTAGGAGCACACGCTTTGATACTGCTTGTTGGTTCCTTGGAAAGACTTGTAACAAATTCAGTGAACTTGTCCACTTTTTGAAACTTCTTCGAAATTTAGACTAGACTGAAAACAGCTTAGGTGACAAAGTGATTTCAGCTGAGTCAATGCAGCGGATTTAAAAAGCCGTTTGAGTTTGTTAAATTCAGTCGAGCCTTATGAATCCGCTTAGTGTGAGTGTGTAGATGCTTTATGATTTACCTACTTGCAGGAATGTAAATTATAGTGAAGGTAATAGACACATCGGGTTTGTTATCGTTGTTCGGGGTGGTGTAATCCGTTAGTCACCGCTCCTCCTCTTGATGTAGGAGATATTCAATATTGTATATGTTACACCAACTAAAATAGCACTGATTGTCCTTGACTGAGATTCCTTTTGTAACGCCCCGCTCCCGGATACCGAGCCTTATCCGGAAGAGAACGTTCGGCGCGTATAACATTAAATAAATCTAATATTATACGCCAGCCTCTACGTCGTCGTATCAAAATTAAAGCAACGGAAGCCAAAAGACTCAGAAATAAAATCATAAAAGCTACTAGAATTAGATTACAACATACCAAAGGTAGAATATTTGTCTTACAACATACGATAACTTAAAAGAAAGACTGGTACAACATCTATCTTACAAAGTTTTACAAGAAAGAAAGATACAACATGTTTCTTGAGAACACAACTACAAAAAGTCTAGTATCTTTAATCTATTTAAAAGAAAAGATAATCTAATCATCTCAAGCATCATCAGGAATGCCATCCATCTCTCGAGAAACCTGTTCGCCTTCTCATCCCAAAAGCATACAAACAAACATGCAATTGAGGTAAGTACAATGTAACATAGGAAAAATAGTAGAATGCTCACCCCCATTTAAGTGTGAGACATAAAGGTCTTGTCAACTTGGGTTAACCCTTTGGAATAGATCTTACCCATAACGAAGAACATATCTACTCTTCTATTCTCTCTCCCTCTGGTGATTCAAGACGATCCATGAAAATCGTAAACCAAGCACAATTCAATAATGAAAGACTCATGACTTATTTGCAAGAAGAAAAGAAGAAAAGAAAAGAAGACTTTATTCCCAAAAGACTACATTGTAGCTAGTTGATGAATAGATCTATGAATGAATGAGAGAATGAATGGAATGGAAGATGAATACAATTTCACAGCTCTTAATGGCTTTATATAGCTGTATAAACCGACTTAGGGGTAAACCCAATGCTTGGAGGACAAGAAAACGCTTTTCTAGAAGATTTTGGGCCTCGGTAAGTCGGCGGTACCTCCCAGGTTACCGAGGGTATGTTCGTCTTTTTCTTGCTGCCGACTTAACTTGGAATACCCTAGGCCCAACTTTGGTATTTGGACCATAACTTGGCCTACGTATCTCCGATTTGGGTAATTCAAAGTGTGTTGGAATCCTTGTTTCAAGACCTACAACTTTCACGAATAAGTACAAGCCCAGTTCGTCTTGTAAGGCTTCGTAAAATGCATTGCAAGATCACCAATCAGATTGTCGGGTCCAATCTCCACTCGAAACACCTCAACCTTCAGTTCGGTTCAGTTTTCTATCGATTAACTCTTATATTCAGCCCAAATGATGCTTCGAACACTCGTTCATCTGTCAATAAAATTATAGCACACATAGTAGCTTCTATTTCTAGCAAATAACGCATAAAATACACGGTTAATACGCATAATACCAATTTCGTCACCCCGGACGTGGCTTAGTGACATTTAGCTAATTAACCCATGCTTTCATACATATTATACCCATTGAGAACACAAATCCGGGGTAGATTGATGGTAAATAATGGTACCAATTTGACTGTCATCACCTGCACGATAAAAGGATTATGAACCGCACATTCCAAGTTGGAGATAAAGTGTTGCTATATAATTCACGTCTTCGTCTTTTTCCTGGGATACTGAAGTGTAGATGGTATGGACCACATGGAGTCACGAAAGTTTTCAATTCAAGTGCGTGTGAAGTTAAGAATGAATACTCTGGGAAGACTTTTATAGTAAACGGCCATAGGCTGAAGCATTACCTAGAGCACAAGTATAACTCTGAGTTGGAAGTCTTTACGTTGACGGAGCCGAAGTACGAATAAAGGAGCCCTATTAGTACAGTCGAGCTGGTGACTATAAACTCAGAACTATTTCTAAACCCTTATTTATTGCTTTTGTTATTATGAGTCAATAAAGTAGCATGACAATCGCAATGTTTTTTTTCATCACATATATCTTCGGTCATCTGGCTAGAGATATATGTGGTTTTTTCCTTCACGATTCTCACGATCCTGGGATTCACTGATCACCCTTTTGATAAACAAAAGATATGAATAATTGAATCCTGGGATTCTGGGGAGCTAATCATCTATAACTTTGGGTCTGATTCAAATGCTTCTTCTGTATATAACTCTGAAACTTTTGAATGTTCTATAGATTTGAACCTTTATGAATATTTCTTTTAGTTCGCGTGAGTAGTAAATTCAGTAGAGTTTCAGCCCTTTAAAATCTCCTATTATATGTATGTTTTCTTGTTCTGAACTCCAGTATTTATAGGTGATGAATCCAACATCTTACTTCAATTTTTCACGTTTGATTTGAACTCTCCCGTTTGAATTTGAATTCCATGATTATCTGTTGAAAATTCGTGGTGGTTGATATGTGGTACATGTATCCTAGATTCACTTACAGTATGGCATGCTGTTAAATAAGGGATCTCTCTTCCTTGATTGATTCATTCTTAATTTAATCAAATCCCTTGATTTCTCTTGATGCGACGATCCTTATTTAATATTATCTTCAATCATCCATATAATTTTCGAATCTTTGAATAATCTTTTCACAACTAGTTTTCTTCAGGTCTGAATTCTTCGAGTTTGTGTTCTTCACGTCAGAATTATGTCTCGTCAAAAATCTTCAGCCTTGATGGATATTCAGCCAGATTCCTTGATTTGTTTCCGTTAAGCTGAATTCCTTTGCTCAGCTCAAATGTTGTCTTTTGAGCTGTTTCATATCATCATCTGATCTTAACTGATGAGACCATAGTTCACCACTTTTTCTAATTTATAACTCATCACACTTAAGTTAACTTCTGCCATCACAAGACTTACCTGAAGTAACTTGTCTATAAGTCTTCAAAACTAAGTTTGATACCTTAGCCTTCTCTATTGAGTCTGTGTCCATCAGTCTTCCGATCTGAGCATCTCCTCTGAATATTGATTGACTCTGCTGAAATTTAGGTACACCCTAATCTACTGAAAAACCTATTCATATGACTATTAAAGTGTTCGTCTGAATTAATATATACAAGATTTAGACTCTGAGTAAAACCTATACATGAAGTGTACGATTTTTTTTTTTTTTGCTGATTTCTATAACAATTAGCCTGGCCTTCATCAAAACAAATGGGTTGGATGAAAATATTCCAATATTTTGTGCCATGATTGTCATGTGATTCAAGTAAGTTAGTTCAGTGCATTTATTCCATGTATGTTGTATGCCTTAACTGCTATGGGAACATGTAATGATAGTTAATTAATTTGATTTTTGTCTTATATTTTTTATTGTTACTTATGTATTTTCATATTTGCGAAAGAGAATTTGGAATTAACATGACACCAATAAGTGGTCTAGTTCCCCTTGATGCAATGTTTCTTTTGGTGCGTTATAACTCACCCTTTACTTTACCACCTTACATGTGATTAACTTTAGTAGCATCACGAGATCAAGGATGAGAGTGACCCTTGAACCTACTACTCCCATCTCAATAGACTATTCTTAGAGCCGGGGTATCTTCAATGATTATCGCTTCTTTTCATGAGTTTAGGGTGATTTTCATCATCCATCATAGCTAAGTTATAGATACCCAAAAATACTAAAAAACCGGATGAATGTTGAAGTTTCCTTAAAACTGGAAAGTGTTAGTGAAAGTTGTAATATCCGTGTTGATGTCTAAAACTTAATTATGAAGTAGTAAGAATGATGTAATGTTGTAAGCACAAAGATGCTTTATTTATGCATTGTGAATGTAGCAAGTCGAGTCTTTTTTCACGTTTCAACTTCCGCCATTAATTTGTTAGCGCACTTCATGAAGCTTTATGATTCGCGAAAAAATTATCAGTATTCATGAGTCATAGGCAAACAGTCCGAATCCGAATATTTACTCCACTTTTCGGATCGGATCATTAAAACTAATAATGTAGTTGGCCCAACCCGCTATTACCCCAAGTTTTTAAAAAGATATCTGTCATTACGTGCGAGGCCACGTGTTATAATGAGATCCATTATGGCCACCATGCACATAGGTTACATGAACATTATTGGAAACATTATTGTATTTTTGTTTTTCGGTTTTTGTTTTCTAATGCATGTTCATCTTCTTCTCTAATTTATTTATTTATTTATTTTTTCGGAAAATCTTCTTCTCTTCTCTAATTATGCAAAGGAAATAAAAATAGGACCATTTGTATTAGTTTTAACCAACAGGAGTGCAAAGCCACGAGGAGGGGAGGGGGCAGTGCGGTCTGCACATATCACTATTCTCGATTCGAAATATCTGCCCATTTAATTACTTCATCAGTTTCTATTTAACACACATATTAAGGAGAGTTGTTAATGTTTTGACTTAATATCAAAATGACAATAACATATTTGAATGTAATTAATATAATGTTATTTTCAATCTACCATCCTTTAATAAATTAGGATAGATGTAGAAAATACAATAAATAATGCTTTGGTAATGTATCTATGACATGAATTTTTATTTTTGGCAACTACGACACTTAAATAGGAATGAAGGAAGTAATAGGAAAATATTACTCCCTCTGTTCTTACTTACTATTTAACTGTCGCAGTTGCCAAAAATAAAATTTCCTTTTTATCTGTCGTAATTACATTTCTAAAGCATTATTTATTGTATTTTTCTATATCTACCATTATTTATTAATGGGTGGGAGATTGAAAAAAACATTGCATTTATTATATTTGACGATGTCCGTAGCAAGACATGTCACGTGTCGTTCATACGGTACTTAGGAAATAGAGATCGGAGCGTCAGGTGGGAAGTCCGATTTGGGAATCCGGGCCGACCACCGCAGGTCGGTCAGGTCAATGAACGGCCCCAAGATAACTAAGTACAGACCGAACAGGTCTGACGAGCTCGACCCAGGTCGGACTGAGCTTTCCTTGAGTTACGAAGTAGCCAAACCCGATAATTATGGAAAGAATCCTGGGTCATTAAAACTTTGATTTGAATAATCAGTTATAATCATATTTATCCCTAAAATCTGGGATATACACTAATTAATCCTTAGGGGTTAAGAATCCCACTACTTCGGAGACAAGTAAACGGGTGAGACGCCCCTATATAAGCAATCCCTAAGGAACTACGTGAGACTGATTCCAATACACTTGTTGGATACGTAGGCAACTTGAGAACAAACTCTCAGGCTCAGTCTAAACCTAATACACAAATACTCTCCCACAACACATCGTTCTTAGTTCTAAGATCTAGGTAATTGTCTCTAGATCAATTTAGCCCAGATCTAATACCCGACGGGATCCAGTTCCGTCAATATTCAAGGGTGTTATTGTCATTTTGATGTTAAGTCAAATCATTAACTATCCTCCTTAATATGTGTGTTTTTGGCAACTGCGACATTTAAATTGGAACGAAAAGAGTAATAAAGACAAGATAGATGGAAATACTTATTTATTACAATGGAATTTTTTCAACCGTAAAAAGGACAATTTCTATTTCACCGAATCTTGCGTTCTCTTTAGTATAATTTCACAAACGAATATATCTTTTGATATAAACGTCAAAAGATCGTAATTATTTCACCATATTTTTTTTCATCCTTTATCTTATGATATCTCATTTGATATTTTTTCGATGTCTTTTTCGAGGTCGTTTTCGTAAAAGCACCGAAACAGTGGAATACTGGATTCGGGGGGTCTATTCCACTGTAAAACTTTGTAGTGAACAATGGATTTGGCAGGGCCGGTCCTACGTTTTGAGAGGCCTTAGGCGGAGAAAAAAAATTCGACCGAAAAATGATTTTTTTCTAGTATTCAAATTCATTTCATCATTTTCATACCCAAAACATACATATATATATATATATACATATTACTAAATATTAATTCAAGTATTCAACAATTCAACAACGCTCTTGAAGCACATTTGGAGGCGAAATCACTAATCAAAGTATAATCGTCAATTTCATCAACCGATTTCCGCTCAATCGATATTATGGCCAACCCATTCAAGCGTTCTTGAGTCATCGCGTCTTGAAGATGGGTCTTTATTAAACTTCAACTTCAAAACTCCGCTCACTGAGATCAAATCATACCGGAATAGTCAACAATATCCGTAAAACAACTTGTGTTTTTCATAACTTAGAGGACATGTCTTCAAAAATTCAAAATTTCGAGAGAGGTTCATCCACATCTTTGGGCAAAACATGTATATAGAGTTGTAGCTTCATAATACAACTCTTCCCAATCAATATCCTCATGTGCACCTTTTGTCAACATTTTATTGGGCTTTTTATTGGGCTTTTTTTTTTGAAACATTGGCCTTTTATAGTTTTTTTTTTTTTTTTTTTTTTTTTTTTTTTTTTTCTAAGATAAACAAGATATATATGCTTTGGCCACAGATTTAGTTGGGCAGCAAGCACTGCTTGCTTCTTGCTGGGGTTAGGCGGCCCTGGGATTTGGTGTAACGAAATCTCATTTTTATTTTCCACTGTCCTGATCCACATTTTCTCCTTTTTTTGTCGTTTATTCCCACTATCCCATTAATTAATCATCATTTGTATTCCATTTTATATGCAACATTTATTTGATAGGGTAATACAATATAACCTCGATAAATAAATAATTTTCTCCGGTCCCGACTTGTGCAAATTGGCTTAAAATAATGTTCGATAAATAAATAATCTCGCTAAACGAATATATTTTTTCTAACCCTGAAAGTATTTATTTATCGAGGTTATATCGTATGACAGTAGGCAATTGATTAATCCCTCGTCTATTAGATGCAAAGGACATTAGCCCACAAATGGCACGTGCACATTTCTTGCTTCTTTCTATGCCCGACGTGTGTCTCTCATTCCCAAGTATATGATAAATAAACAATTTATTTTTTTTACCTAAATTATTCTCCTTTTACTTTTAATAAAGAACATATCGTAAAACAATCCCGTTCATCCAAATTTTCTTCCTTGCAGATCGATCAGAAGAAGAAAGGGGTGGCCCGCTTCCTCTACTTACCTGCTGGTTCTTCCAGTTCATGTACTCCAATCTCGGATTTCAAGGGTTGCGAACCAGGTATGCCCTTATTCTGTAGAAATTTAGCTGCTCCCTCTTCCCTCTTCTTGGCTTATTATATCGTAGAGTGCCATTACTTCCACTTTACTAAGTAAAACAATTGATGTTCTCTTCCTTCTTTTGCAGGTTTACTGTTGCCTCTGTACTTATTTCCTCTCTGTTAGACATATGATTTTTGAAAATTGTTTCCATTGCATTAATTTTTTTTCATTGCATTAAATGTTGCCCCCGTTTGAGCACGCTTTTCCAGAGATATAAACAGATACATATGCATATATGTTGTTTTTCCCATCTTCCCTTCTTGTGTATGCTAGGAACAATTTTTTTTTTCAACTTATGAAAACATATAGTTAATGCAGGTAGCCATATGTTCTTCATGAAATGAGTTAAAGCTGCACCATACATTTTATAGATTAAACATTTTATCTGACTTGAGTCAACATTTCTAAGCTGCAACATGAATTTGAGAGGATAAAGTTTGTATCCTGCTATCTTGACTCTTCAAGCTTGTCTATTTGCAGTGGATACATGTTGTAAGTTAAATGACTTGATCTCTAAACTGATGGTAAATTGGTAGAACTGATCCGGAAAAGTTAGCGGAGAATGATAGTCAGCTGAGTAAGTGTATTCAATCCTGTGAAAATCAGCTGGTGAAGTGAGCTGAGTTTCTTTTGAAGTCAGCAGTCAGTTAAGTCTGCTGAGGTTTGCTGAATACAACTGAGTTCTAGATCTGAGCTGTTGATTACAAGTTTGAGAAGGTCAGCTGATGCTGAGTTTCGTCTGGTGGATAAAAGCCGGAGCTGGGGTCCACATCTCGGGTATTTATGACAGTTCTGACAAATATCTTATGGCGGCTAAGGTTTAGGGAATTGTGTCTATAAATACCAATGTTGTAATCAATACAGTTTGTGTGAAAATCCTTGTAACTTTGTGCATAATAAAATATCTTCTTTTCTGTCCGTAGAGTAGTCGGCACAACACCGAAAACCACGTTAAATCTCTGTGTTCTCTTTGTTTCTATGTTTTATCAATTTCCGCCAATGTTTACATTTGAGTTGCTTCTATTTTATCTTTCTTAGAGTGCAAGTTTCTCTTCTGTGTTTTAACAAACTGGTATCAGAGCATTCGTTCGTAGATTCAGAGAAATTGCAGGTTGAACGGAGTTGATCTTCACCAAGTTCACAACCAGTGCTAGGATTTATGATAAAAGGTCTGCTCTTTATCAAGAAGGATGTCAGCAATGAACTTAAAGATTGATAAATTTACAGAGAAGAATAGTTTCAGTTTGTGGCAAATCAAGATGCAGGCCTTGTTAAAGCAACAAGGATTGTGGACTCCTTTATCTGATAAAGAGGATGCTAGTGCAGCAAATTATGCCTGTCTGGAGGAGAAAGCACATTCAACCATCATGTTGTGCTTGTATGATTATGTTATCACAGAAGTTGCTGAGGAAGACACCGCTGCCACGTTATGGTCAAAGCTTGAAACTCTGTATATGACTAAGTCATTGACCAATAAGTTGCTGTCGAAGCAGAGGCCGTTTAGCCTAAGGATGCATGATGGGACTCAGCTGAGGTATCACTTTGATCAGTTGAACATAATATTACTTGATCTCAGGAATATTGATATTAAGATTGAGGATGAGGATGCTGCCTTGTTTTTGCTGGTTTCATTACCAGCTTCCTATGAGAAATTTGTGTAGTTTTTCATGGTTGGGAAGGATACAATGGTTTTAGAGGATGTGAGGTCATCCTTACATGCTAGGGAGCTAAAACATAAGTCAGCAAGGGTAGACAGTCAAGCTGTTGGACTAGTTGTCAGCAGCCGTAGTGGAAAAGGGCATGGGCAGTCTAGGAATAAGATCTCCAAGAAGATAGGGTCCAAAGGTCCTAAGTCCAAATATTTATGCAATTACTGCAAGGAGGAGGGACATTGGAAGTCCAATTGTCCAAAAAGGAAGAAACTACATGAGAACAGTTCTGGCAGCTGAGCATGACTTAGAAAATGACATGGTTCTAGTAGCAGAAGAGCCAGCACATCACACTGATGCGTGGATTCTGGACTTTGAGGCATCATTCATATTTGCCCTCACATAGAGTGGTTCTCAAGTTATCAGTAGATAGATGGTGGTCATATATCAATGACAAACAACAAGGTCTGCAAGGTAGTTGGGATTGGCTCAGTTCAGTTCAGGACAGAGGATGGAAGATTCTGTACACCGAGTGAAGCTAGGCATGTTCCACAGATGACCAAGAATTTGTTATCTCTCAGTCTTTTAGACAGTAGGGGGTTCAATTTCAAAGGTGAAGGTGGAGTGCTGGGTGTCTATAAAAACTCAGTTGTGGTTATCAAGGGAGTCAAGAAAAAGGACCTTGTATATACTACAAGGGTCTGCTGTGTCTGGGTCTGCTGCTGTGGCATCTGTTGAGATTCACCAGTCACAGTTGGAAAAACTAGGGCACATGAGACTGAGTCACATGGGTGAAAATGGGATGCAGGTTCATTCTTAGATTGATCTTCTTGGGGGATGTAAGATCAAGCATATGGACTTTTGTGAGCATTATGTGTTTGGGAAGCTTCATAGGGGCAAATTCTCAAACGGGGTACACAACACAAAGTCATCACTTGATTACATTCATTCTGATTGTTGAGGAGCATCAAAGGTGGAGTCATTGGGTGGTCAAAGATATTTTATGTCATTCATAGATGAATATTCAAGAATGACTTGGGTGGTGATGATGAAACACAAAAGTGAGGCATTTCTTCAGGCAATTGAAGGCTCTAGTTGAAAATCAGTTGGGGAAGAAGATGAAGATGCTTCGTATAGATAATGGTCTGAAATTCTGTTGGATTGAGTTTGATGAGTTTTGCAGAAATGAGGGTATTGCCAGACACCATACAGTCAGGAATACTCCTCAGCAGAATGGGGTAGCTGGGAGGCTAAATCAAACTCTTCTGAAGAGTGCAAGATGTATGCTCTCTAATCCTGGTTTATCAAGGAGATTTTGGGCAGAGGCTGCAAGTGCAGATTGCTACTTAATGAACAGGAGTCCTTACACAAGGATCAGTCTCAAAACACATTTTGAGATGTGTTCAGGCAAGCTTGCTGACTATTTAGTTCTAAGGGTTTTTGGAAGCACAACATACTATCATGTGAGTGAAGGGAAGCTGGAACCAAGAGCCAAGAAAAGAGTGTTTGTGGGGTATGATGATCGAGTAAAGGGTTATAGAATTTGGTCATCAGCAGAAAACAGAGATATTCTCAGCAGAGATACAGTTTTTGATAAAAATTCTATACTCAGCTCATCAGTGAGAGGGACTCCTGAGTTTAAACCAGTGCTGAATCTGGGAATGCTGAGAAACAGGTGGAGCTTCAGGTAGAGTCAGTTGAGATGCAACACCTAACTGATCAAAGTCAACATTCATCTGATCTGGTTGCTGAATATAAGCTAGTCTGCTGAACAAATGTCAGTTGAGCGTCAAACTGAGAACATGGGTCAGCAGAGTGTAGCTGTCAGCAGAGCTAGAAGATCCAATGTTGGGATACCTCCCAAGAGGTATATTTTTGATGATTTGGCTGGATATGCACTTCAAGTTGTAGAAGAAGTTGATAGTTTTGAACCATATACTTACAGGGAAGCAGTGACATGTTCTAAATCATCCCAATGGCTTGTTGCCATGGGAGATGAAATGGAGTCATTACTGAAGAATCAGACTTGAGATCTAGTTAAACATCCAGCTGATAGGAGAGTTGTTACTTGCAAATGGATCTTCAAGAAGAAGGAAGGAATATCTGAGGCAGAAGGGGTTAAGTATAAGGCACGTTTGGTTGCAAGAGGGTTCAGTCAGAAAGAAGGGGTGGACTTTGATGAGATATTCTCACCAGTAGTTAGACATACTTCAATTAGAGTGTTACTAGCAATGGGGGCAGAACAGGACTTAGAACTTAAGCAGTTAGATTTGAAGACGGCCTTTAGACATGGTGATGTAGATAAAGATATATACATGACTCAACCAGAGGGATTCCAAGTTCGTGGTAAGAAAGTTTTGTGTGCAAGTTGAAGAAGTCATTGTATGGACTGAAGCAGGCTCCTAGACAATGGTATAAAAGATTTGATGATCAAACTTGGTTATAGAATATGTCCTTATGACTGCTGTGTTTACAACAATCAGTTGAAAGACGAGTCATACATCTATCTTGTGTTATATGTGGATGACATGCTGATAACTGCAAGAGAGAATTCTGATGTTTAGAATCTAAAAAACCTTCTCAATGCCGAGTTTGGAATGAAAGATTTGGGTGCAACCAAGAAGAATTTAGGGATGGAGATCTGGAGAGTAGAAGTCAGAAGAAACTATTTTTATCTCAACAGGGTTATATACAGAAGATTTTAGCTAAGTTTGGCATGTCTGCTGCAAAACCAATAGATACTCCTATGGCATCAAATGTTCATTTGTCAGTTTATGCTTCATGGTCAGTAGAGGAGAAAGAGTACATGTCAAGAGTTCCCTATACTGCAGTTGGCAGTCTGATGTATGCCATGGTGCACTAGGCGTGATCCGGCTCAGGCAGTCAGTATTGCCAGCAAGTTTATAGCTTATTCTGGAAAGGAACACTGGAAAGCTATGAAAAGAATATTCAGGTACCTTAAGGGTACAGCTTATGTTGGTCTCATTTATGGAGGTGATACTCAAGGTTTGGTCACAGGGTACTGTGATGCTGATTATGCAGGTGATGTAGTTAGTAGAAAAACTATGACTGGTTTTGTGTTCACATTAGGGAATTCAGTTGTCAGTTGGAAAGCAACTCTTCAGGCCACAATGGCTTTATCAATGATTGAGGCTGAATATATGGCTATTACTGAAGTAGCTAAGGAGGTTATCTAGTTGAAGGGGCTAGTCAATGATTTAGGGCTATATCAGGATCAAGCTGAGATTTATTGTGACAGTTTGAGTGTAATTTGTCTAGCTAAGGGTAAGCATATTGATGTAATGTATCATTTTCTAAGAAATAAGAAGAGGGTTGTAGTCATGAAGATTGGCACAAAAGAGAATCTTGCTGATATGTTCACTAAACCAATTCAGCAAAGCAAGTTTCAGTTGTGTCTGGACTTGCTGAATATTCAAAGCTTATAAACTGAAATCTGGATACTCCACTGTGGGCAGATCAGTTGAGTGGATTCTGTGGAGAAGTCTGGTACAAGTACATCCTGGCATTGACGAATGCATCTGGTGCAAGTACATCTGATTATGCAATATGATTGACTATGAATAAGAGTTCAAGTCAATGTGGAGATTTGTCAGTTAAGTGACTTGATCTCTAAACTGATGGTAAACTGGTGGAACTGATCCAGAAAAGTCAGATGAGAATGTTGTTCGCCGAGTAAGTGTATTTAGTTCTGTGAAAGTCAGCTGGTGAAGTGAGCTGAGTTTCTTTTGAAGTCCGCAGTCAATTGAGTCTGCTAAGGTTTACTGAGTACAACTGAGTTCTACATCTGAGCTGGTGATTACAAGTCCGAGAAGGTCAGCTGATGCTGAGTTTCGTCTGGTGGATAAAAGCTGGAGCTGGGGTTTACATCTGGGGTATTTTTGATAGTTCCGACAAATATCTTATGGCGGCTATGGTTTAGGTAATTGTGTCTATAAATACCAATGTTGTAATCAATGCAGTGTGTGTGAAAATCCTTGTAACTTTATGCATAATAAAATATCTCATTTTCTGTCCGTGAAGTAGTAGCACAACGCCGGAAATCACGTTAAATCTCTGTGTTCTCTTTGTTTCTGTGTTTTATCAATTTCCACCATTGTTTACGTTTGAGTTGCTTCCATTTTATCTTTCTTAGAGTGCAAGTTTCTCTTCTATGTTTTAACACATGTATTACTCACATGGTTGTTTTTATCTTTTGTATGTTAATGGTAGTGTTGGCCAATTGAGATAAAGTTGGTGCCTTCATGTGTTTTACTTTTCAAAGTTCTTGCTAAATGCATCACTTCCCTTTTTTTAGTCCTTTTCTTTGTCCTTCTTTGCTATGTAAAAGAAGGAAGGTAAGAAGCAGTGTTTTTCATGAGGATGATGTTGCTATCTCAGTGTCTTGATCAGCAAGCTACATGTTTAGTCACTTGTTTGATTTGATCATCTTTTTACTGTGTGAAAGCAGTGAAGGAAGCATTTGACTTTTTCCTTAGGGATAAAACTGCTATGTTGGTGTCTAAGACTCGATAATCATCGGTCTCATGTTTGAATTGATCCAGATGCTTCCTATGTAAAAAAATAAATAACAGGATGCATGGAGTGTGTTCCATGAGAATAGAGTTATATATATTTAGGAATACACCAATTTGTTGAATTTTCTATTCGATTTGTATAATCAATCCAGCTTGCTCACAAGGCGGTGCTCTTACACTGCATTTTGATTCATTCATTCATGGGTTATGGTTTTTGGATTTTGCTTTATTTGAAGAATGATCGTATTGGTTTGTGTTATTTTGATTACCTTCAAGGCACCGAATTGAATCGTATTTGAGTTGTATTAATCAATTTTTTTATTACTGAATTTGATTCAGGTCGATCAGTATTGCATCTTTCTAAATCTATGGTTTTTTAATATTTGCTATTGTGATTATCTATAGTTAATGTTGTTATTTGTTAAGATTTCGGAGTGGATATGTCTCTTGCTGGGTGTGATTAGTTTGTATCTCTCAGGATTGAGTCAGAAAGGTTGCGCTTTTTTCTGTTCGAAAGGGATTTGGTCTTTTGAGTCGGTGTTAGAATGAATAAGGCCTTGGGTCAAACCGTCCGGGACCTGTAAGTTTTGAACATGTGCCATTGAGTTCCTATTTTGATTTCTTTGTGCCATATCTTTAACAGTTTCATCAGATTATTTTTGGGTTCATACTGTTTTTATTCTGGCTTTGACCCTTACCATGCAATTTGCTGATTGTGGTTGGTACCATTTCTGTTTCTCATAGTACGAGAGAGGTGAATAAGAAGGTTACCTATCCACCTAATATTGTTAATTATCCACTGGCCTCTGATTTTTGTTTGTTATTTGCCTTTTACAAGTTTTTCCCTCAGAATTTGGTGGATTATAACTTATTATTATTATTATTATTATTATTATTATTATTATTATTATTATTACTACTACTACTACTACTGTGCATTCTTATCTATTTGTGGACATTTTCTTATTGATATTGTGCCTAGAATTATTAGTGTCCTTCCATATGTAATTGTTTTTTTATTGGTTGAAATTTGCTGAAGGCTTCTACCTTAGGAATGTTATTTGATAATTACAAACAGCCCGACTGCTGCCATCCCATTTTTTCTCTCTCAAAGAAATACTATATGTCAACATTCTTGCTCAGATGCTTGCTTCTCAGGCTTGTCTGAGTGGATTATGCATATTACTTATATTGCAGTCACGTAATGACTGCACACTGGATGAATGGTGAAAGTAATATGTGAAATGTGTTCATTTTCTTCTATCTTGCACATGTTGGTGAAGTTGTTGTCACTAATAAGCAAGCAGGCAGTAGTGTGGTTTTCAAAATGAGAAAACCCAGATGCTACACATGGATTGGCAGTTGGATCATCTTAGTTGTTAGAGAGCCCGATGAATAAAAGTAAGTAGAAGGAGAAAATGAACTAGGATTTTGCAACTTCTATGAAGAAAGAGATAACTTGAACAGGCTTTTGCTTCTTCTATTTTGGAAAAGTACTATTGGCTGTTGCTATTTATGTAACAATCTACGTAATATTTTGTACGACATGTGTGTATTATAGGCATTAGATGTGATGTTGATGTCTAAAGTCTATGAAATACACATTTGTTTGGCAATATGAGGTGAAACAATCCTCTCTTATGCGTGTAGTTGTGTGTAAAACAAGTGACGTCATGCAGATGTTGTGTTTTGCTACTGTGTTCAACTGTGTGTATCATCCACCATATTTTGTGCTTGATGTTGGATACAGAACACCTTGCAAGCACTTTAAAATATCAGTGACCTCTGTTTGAATGAATGTTATGTACTTCATTTCTCCGTGTATGCTCTTATTTAATTCACTATGAAAAAACGAAATTAGCTTTACAGTTATTTTGTCGTTGGGCACGCCATGCCTTGCACGGCATTGCAGTCCCCTAGTATTATTATTAGTTGCATGAGAGGATAAGAATTGAGATTTCACTCTTTTTTTGTTCAGGATGATAATTGACATTAATTATACCATATGTTTGGTTGCAAACTAATATAGTTTAGAAACCAGAAAACAAGTCCTAATTAATGAGAATTTGTCAACGTAACCATCAACAAGAAGTGAAAATTCCTCATCCTCACATGAAGTTGAAGCTTCGAAGGGGGAAAACGCAGCTCGGGGATATTGTGTTTCTGAACTGTAATTATTTCATTGATTCATTGAGTTGAAAAGAGTACAAATATATATGCTTGTGTTACTCAGGGAACAAGCCATAATAAAGTAAATACAAAACATATTAACAATAATCCAATTATCTAATTATTCTAAGGTATCCTCGACACGCCTCCGTAATCCTGTGGGAAGAGAGTGGAAACGAAGATTTTGGTCTTGAGGGAAGTAAAATGCATGTTGCCCAAAGGTTTGTTGAGGAGATCCGCAAGTTGGTCTTATGAGGTGATGAATGAAATGCCAAGCTTGCGAGCCGCAACGATTTCATGAACATCGGGAAATTCAATCTCAATATGTTTCGTGCGAGCATGAAAAACCGGATTATGAGATAGGTAGGTGGCTCCATGTTATCACACCAAAGTGTAGACGGTGCGGAGAGGGAAACCAACATCACATGAAAAAAGCTATGGAGCCACTGAATCTCGGTCGTTGTATTAGATAGTGTCTTGTATTCGGCCTCAGTACTACTCTTGGAAACCGTCAAATGTTGATTTGTATGCTAGCTCATGAGATTATCCTTGAGAAATATACAATAAGCCCCGACAGAGCAGTGATTATTAGTGTCAGCTGCCTAGTCACAATCATAATAATCATGAAGAGAAATAAGAGAATGCAGAGAGAAAGAAACAACCTATCCGAGATAGTGTGCTTGAGATAACAAAGAATACGTTTAAGTGCAGTTCAATGATCCTCAGTAGGAGAGTGCATGTATTTGCTGACTGTTTAAACGGAGAAGGCAATGTCAGGGTGAGTGAAGCTGAGGTACTGCAACCCGCCAACAATAGTGCGATGTGGCAAGGGATCAGAGCAAGGAGGACCGGAGTCAAGTGCAAGACGCGTAGAAGCAGACATACGGTCTTGCAAGGCTTAGCGTTGAGAATGAACGCACACTACAAGAGCTGGAAAATATACTTGTGTTGAGTGAGATGTAAGCCATTAAAGGTAGGAAGAACCTCAATATCCAGAAAATAAGAAAGAGAGCTGAGATCCATAACCAGAAAGTGGTTGGCGAGATACGTAATAACTTGCTCAACACGAGAAGAAGAGGGACAATAATAATAATATCATCAACATACCGAAGGATATAAATGTGAGCACCATCACGAAAAAAGAGAAGTGTCGGTCTTGGAGCCAAAATCCAAACTGAGAGAGAACATTCATGAACCAAGAAAACGACACACGAGGTGCCTGGCGAAGACCATAAAGACTGAGACAAAAATGACAGACATAATTAGGTTAGCCAGGGTGCACAAACCCTTGCGGCTGATGCATATATACTGGCTCAGATGAATGCGTATGAAGGAAGGCATTTTGAGTATCCACCTGCCAAAGAGTCCAACCCTGATAAACAACAAGTGACAAAAGAAGATGGATAATGACTGGCTTGACAACCGGGCTAAAAGTCCCAGTAAAGTCAATACCCTATGCCTGATGAAAACTCATGGCAACTAAACATGCCTTATGACGCTCTGATAGGCCATCCCCATGATGCTTAGTCCTATAAACCCATTTGTCACTAACAAGATGCATCCGAGGATGAGCGGGAACAAGATCCCAAGTATGATTGCGCAGAAGCGCATCAATTTCCTATTTCATAGCATTACGCCAATTACGATGTTTGGAGGCTTTAGTAAAGAAGGTGGGATCAAAGGAGGTAGTGGTAGAGACAAGCACTTTAGGAAGGGGATAACATATACAGTCTTGCAAAACCACAAGTTTAAGAGAATTTGTTATGGTGCGAGTGACCACTGGACGGGGCGGAGGAGGAAGACTCAGAGAGGGAGATTGCGACATATTCAAAGGGGTGGGAGAGCTCATAGGATTCTCGGTTGGAAAGAAAGGTGGGGGCAGGGCAGAGGTGGGTAGGGGAGGTGGGGAAGGAAGTGTGGTGGGGAGAAGCACAGTAAGTTGATCCATGAAAGGATGGGAAGAGCTCCGAGTGTAAGGAAAGACCGACTCATCAAAGACCACATGGCACGCTATATATATATGCATCCATTAGCAAGGTCAAGGCACTTATACCCATGATGGGAAGTACTATAACCGTGAAAAATGCAAGTTTTGGAGCGAAAATCTGTTTTGTGGTGGTTGTAAGGACGAAGATGAGGTATATTGTGTTTCTTCTTCTTCTTCTTCTTCTTCTTCTTCTTCTTCTTCTTCTTCTTCTTCTTCTTCTTCTTCTTCTTCTTCTTCTTCTTTTTTTTTTGGTATTATTTCATTGATTCATTTAGTTGAATAGAGTGCAAATATACAGGCTTGTGTTATTTAGGGAACTAGCCGTAATAATGTAAATACAAAATGTATTAACAATAATCCAATTCTCTAATATAGTAGTGAATTATTCTAAGGTATCAACGCCAAGGGATTTTTGGGAAGAAAGTGATATTTATTAGGATCAAGCTTTTACCATTGTACTAAAACCAATAGAAGGGAGAGAAGCCCAACACTTGACTTATTTTTTTTGTTTGGGATGTGTGGGCCTATAAGAAGAGAGTGACGCCCAACACTTGATTTTTTTTGTTTTTGTTTTTATTTATGCTGGAAGCGGGGCTTGAACTTGGGATCTCCTGCTCTGATACCATGTTAGTGTTGTGAAATGGTTGATTGATTTTCACATATCCCACTTCGATTAAATGTTTTAAGTATCATTCATTTATTAGTGTGCTATACCTAATCTTAATATAATCTAAGGGAGCATTCTATAATGAAATACATTACTATGTTAAGCTTCATCTACTAAATGATATTAACATCATAACTACATCAGCTCTTAAAATATGCTATTATCAAAGACATTTTCTAATCATAAATTCTATGATATTAACTTGGATTTACTATCCATGATACTCCACTCTCACCATGATACATTGATATTATAGTGTCACATATCATGCTTTAAGAAATCTATCTTAAGTGATCCACTTTATACTATACAATATATAGCACAATCTGTGACGATATTTTAATATGATCTAAATTGTGTTCTTCTATTACATATACATAGTCTACACATTTATTATCTAGAATATTATTATTATTATTTTTGAAAGAAGAATATTATTATGGGACTAATAATGTGATGATATTGCAAGCTGGACCACTTTAATTACATGTTGGACCTATTTCTATTAATGGCCATAGTCCAGCCTTATAGATGAAACTTTTCGGCCCAAGAACTAAAAAAACTACCCATTACACCTATAAAATATATAACCCTAATTCTCTACACCCTTATTCTCCATAATAGAAACTCGGAAGCCTCTCCTTAATTGCCTCCACCTTCTTTCAAATGTCCAACATTCAACTCTCTCGAAACCTGTTCTACTATCTTTCATCATTACATCCTCTTTACCCGTTCCAGATTTCTTCTCTAAACAACTGTTCCATCTTCATGCCACCGTCCAAACTCTCCTCTTCCATAGAACTGTAACCGTCCCTATGATTCAGTCTTTGAAGAAGCTCTCATATCAACCTTTGACTGACTATTGCTTCGAAAATTTACATTCGGTTGAAGGTTTATCATAAATCGATTAAAGCCCCGACCTTTTGTCTGAATCTCGATTTCCTCTAATGTCAAATGATGCTTTCCGACAAGCTCAGGTTTCAATTGGTGACGCAGCTACTCCAGATGGCAAGGTGATGCCTTGAGACCGTTGCATGTTGCTGATGACGATTCATTCACCACAAATCGAGAAGAAGACTTGACCTTTCTGGTCAATCAGTGATAATACATTGAGACTCTTGCTTGAAAACACAGCTATACTCGAAGCCGTTGAATCTAAACTGTTTCCGATGAAGTCTTCATCGATCTGGCTGCTAACATAGCCTCAGTTAACGAAGCTTTTCAGAATCGGGTCAAAACCGATTCAGAGTTTGTTTTCTGCACATTTGACCTGAATCTGTACCGATTGCTGAATCAATTTTGCTCAGGTATACCAGCTTTGACTCTTGTTTTATTTCATCCCCAACTCTCGTGTATTGTTTGAATAATTGATAAAATCGAAATCCATAAAAATTCGATTAATGATTCACTTATTCACTGCATTGCACTTGTTTGATGAAATCAATTTTTCCCTCCTTCATGACTTAATTAATAAGTCATTTTAGTCATGTTGGTTAATGTTATCAAACATTAAACAAATCTAAAAATAACAATAAATTTAATGAAGTCAGAGATATAATTTATTAATGAATCAATCGAGTCTGCATGTCTCGTCCGGATTAAGATTTGATGAAATCAAATTTAATTTATGACTCAAATCTAGAGTATTGATTTATCCGAAATGATATACTCTAAAAATGTTGATCTGTTATGTTTCATTCTGATTGAAAAGTGAACTAACTGAAACGAGACATAAATCGGGTGCCTGTGCCATCGGAGAATGTGATACAAATCTACATCTATATTTATATCATACTCGTACACTATTAATATCACCACTCTGGGATTATATTGACAATTCACTTCGCTTAGCTGCATCCATAATATACATAATTGACTGTATTATGTAAAATGTTACTGCTATAAACATTATATGTCTATCTCGAAATTAATTAAATAATATAAAACCAATTATCGTGTTAAACCATTTATTTTTTTGTGAAATAAACGAACCTTAAAAAATGTCTAAATGCCTGCTTAAGAACTGAATTATTAAATCCAAGTAAAAACAAAACAAAATAAAATCGAAAAATCCATTTTCTGCAATAAATGTGCCTCAAAAATTATTAGCAGCTTGTTCGTAAAACTGAACTATTGAATGCTTTGAAACTCTAAATAAATACATTTATTACACAACCACTGCTTCCTCCACCACTTGTCTATATAATCCCATAGACAACAAACTGATCACTTGAACAAGTTGATCAAATATTTTTACTCGTTTGAGTTTCGGTCTCTTTACAATCTGAATATTCGTTTTTCTGTGTGTACATTATAAGAGAGAATTATTTGAGTGTTAAATGTCGATTGTCTTTTCCCTGTAACTTTGGTACAGTTGTGTTTTACTTTCGAATCTTAAATTACTGCTTACTCTACAAGTCTG
This sequence comes from Gentiana macrophylla, assembly GCA_026214975.1. Taxonomy (NCBI): domain Eukaryota; kingdom Viridiplantae; phylum Streptophyta; class Magnoliopsida; order Gentianales; family Gentianaceae; genus Gentiana; species Gentiana macrophylla. The sequence continues at coordinate 119,769,134 of CM047805.1, forward strand.
TGAATCCGAGTCTAGTTGTTCATTAGAAGTTGTAGAAAGCGGAGAGGTGGTTTGCGTCTAGTAGCCACTGGTTCGTTTGTGAAGGCTCACGTATAGTAGCCATTTGTGGTAACTCGGTTTCCAGTTTAGTAAGTTTTCTGATTACTTTAATTTCAGTCTTAGTCGAACTTTGTGTGTGTTGAATTTGACTGCTTCTAGTCATTAGCAAATCAATCTATTCATCCCGATGTTCTAAATGGTCTTTTACATTGATAAAAATTTCAGTATATGAACTGTAAACATTTCAGTTGTGTTTTATTTTCTAGAATTAAAGTGTGTTTCAATCTCGAAGTAGATTCAACACTAACAATTTTTCAGAAAATAGAACTAGTCTGAATAATCCCTATTGTACTATCCTCTCCATTCTGATTTTGGAAATCATTTTAATTGTAATAAATTGAAAGTATAGTGGAAATATGTGTGGTGATTTATGTGATACACCTAGGATTGTATGATCTAGGTAATCAACATAAAACCTGATTTATCCGTGCTTAAAACTGAAATAGAAACATCAACTAAGTAACTTATTGACTCTATCATTGCCAAAGTTGATAGGCTGATAAGTCAGAATGAAATATTGTTTATAATCTGCTAAGTTATCCTCATTGAATTAATCTGCAAAGCTTATAAATTAATAGAACCTGATGTTTTTGTAGTCTCTGCACATCTGTGTTTGTGTTGTTAATATTATCCAAGATATACTTTAGTTGACACAAAAAATTGGACTAAATCTTTTCGTCTCGATTAAAGTACCTTAACAAAGGATTTGCATACTCAATATTACATCAATATTTTTCTGTTACTTAAGGTGGTTATCTAGTACCTTAGGAACAACACGTTAACAATTTAGTTCTTCCGCCTAATTTGGTCTAACAGCTTCCTAGGTAGTTGGAATACCGTAATTAAATTAAAAAGCCGTAATATCCTATTCACCCCCTCTAGGATATATATACCGCGCATACTCGATCCAACAAGTGATATCGGAGCTTTGTTACCAGTTGATCTTGTTCTATATTACTTTGCCTGTTGATCTATACTTGCTTCTGTGATTAAATCTTTTAAATTTGTTGTATATCAGAAGTTCTGATAAATTAATTATGAACCATGTTGGTTACTGTGACTGATAATATCTGAACAAATCTGTTAAAAAACAAACTAGTTAAAGTATTCTTCAAATTCTAAATTACTGATATTGTGCTGAAAATTCTGTGATATATTTCACTTGATTTTGAGAGCTTTGGTAAAAGACATCTAGATTATTTCCTTGTTGAACATTTTCTCATAATTGATTAGTTCTACTCTGCTGATCTGTTCCAAGTTCAGCCTCTTAGCAGTACATAATTAAGATTTTTTTAACATCCCCAAAACCGCCACTGTTAAAAAAAAACCTTTTTACACATCTATAATTTCATAATGGATTCTACATCTCAGTTTGCTTGTTTCAGTGAGAGTGCCTCTTGGGATAAACCTCCTCACTTTGATGGACATAACTATGATTTGTGGAAGAAACTTATGAGATTACGTCTTGAAGCTACATGTATTCGTCTTTGGTTTATTATAGAAGATGGATCATCCTTTCCAAAAAATAAACCAGTCTCAATATCTGATATTGAAAAATCTCTTTCATATAATTCAAAAGCTCTAGAGATTTTAGTAAATTATTTAAGTCCTCCTATTGCCTTTATTGCATCCTTTTGCTCAACTGCCATAGAGGTATGGCAGAAAATTGAAAAGAAATTTCAAGACTCAAATCTGGAAATTGAAAGCGAATCCAAAACTTCAGCAAGTTGCAATGACATCTACACATCCTCTAATGTTGAACTCCAGCCGGCTCTTCTGCTCATTACTGATACATTTGAAAATACAACTCATCTGGAAGAATCAGGCGAGGCATTTGAAAATGTTGCTGCCTCATCTAATGATAAAGGAGCTTGGATAATGATGGCTTAACTGCTCAAATCAACACGGATTTTGAGGCTGAATCGAATGAAGATTTTAATGCTTAAATAAATGCTAATCTCGATGCCGACTCTAATACGAACTCCGACTCAGAAACCGAGGTAACCGGAGACATCTACTACTTTTGCAAATCAATTTAGAAATATATGTGATGCATTAGAAGCCGAAAATGATAGATTAAAAGAAAATTTGCTTGAGAAGAATGATTATGTTATTTCACTGTTAGACACCACTGATCAACTTGAATTTACCATCAATGCTTTAAAAGCTGAGTTAGAAATGCTTAAGAGTGAGCAAATTGATATTCCACATGCTATTCCAAAGCTTGATATGTTATCAAATGATGTGGATACATCTTACTCATCTCTAAGTGATCATTTGATTCACACTGATCTCATTTCAGATCATCCTTCCGAAGTATCTCGGATTGAGACTGTAGTCTCTGAATCAAATCATCAAGAAAAGATTTTGTTCCCCGACCCATTATTCTGGAACAAGTAAAATATCCCAAGTATGCTTCGTCTACACGATCACACACATCACAGCATACTTCGGATTTTAGAAAGAATGTTTATAAAAAGAATCATGCATTTTTGTATAATAAAGGATGTTCTAGGAATTTCTCTTCAAAGAACAACTTTTATCACAATAAGCATGCCACACCTAGATATCCTGATTCTAGGTTTCATACTTTGTTGAATTACACTTACAACATCAATGCTTACACTCCATGTGTTGATCAATATCATTATTGGAAACCTCAAAATCAATACCCATGTAATTCTCGTTCACACTATGTACCGCATACTTTTCGATCTTATGGTCACACTGAACAAACTTTTAGGACATATGTTACTAATTGGAATGTTCACAAACCTAAGGTCAAGCAAGTATGGGTGCCAAAAGTTAGAAAGGTTTGGATTCCCAAGTCGCCATTGACTAATATTCAAGGACCCAACGTATAAAGGGTGCCATATGTATATTTCTCTATTTTGCAGTTCCTCTCACGTTTGTGGAATTAATTAAAATTGCAAATTTCCCCTTGGCATTAGTTCCCTCGGCACAAGATGAATTGACATCTTTCGTTGATATTCATCATGATTGATACATCTTGACAGGGAAGTTTCCTTAACTGTTTTTGTTTGTCAAACCTATACATATTGAACTGTCGGTGCCTTTCATCGTATCCAACCAATTTGACCATTTAATAATAGGGAAGTATCACATACATTTTTATATTGTGTTTCTCTTTTCTCCTAATTGGATGGCATGTTTGATTAATTTTCAAAATTAAGGGGGAGAAGAGAGTTATAAAGATTTTAGTAAGGGGGGAGCGAGAATATAAATAAAACAACTTAATTTTATATATACACTAAAATACTTGAGCTTGTATTAAGGGGGAGCGTAGTTTTAGGGGAGCTGTTATCGATCCTTAAAAGATTTAATATTGGTAATTGTGAAAATGAATCAAAGGGGGAGAATTGTTGTGAAATGATTGATTGATTTTCACATATCCACCTTTGATTAAATCTTTTAAGTATCATTCATTTATTAATGTGCTATATCTTATCTTAATATAATTTAATGGATCATTCTATAATGAAATACATTACTATGTTAAGCTTCATCTAATAAATGATATTAACATCATAACTACATCGGCTCTTATAATATTCAATTATCAAAGACATTTTCTAATCATAAACTCTATGATATTAACTTGGATTTACTATCCATGATACTCCACTCTCACCATGATACATTGATATTATAGTGTCACATATCATGCTTTAAGAAATCTATCTTAAGTGATCCACATATATACTATACATTATATAGCACAATCTGTGACGATATTTTAATATGATCTAAGTTGTGTTCTTCTATTACATATTCATAGTCTACATATTTATTATCTAGAATATTATTATTATATTTTTGCAAGAGGAATATTATTATGGGACTAATAATTTGATGATATTGCGGGCATGACCACTTTAATTACATGTTGGTCCTATTTCTATTAATGCCCATAGTCCAGCCTTATATATGGAACATTTCGGCCCAAGAACTAAATTTAAAAAAAAAAACTACCCATAACATCTATAAAACACATAACCTTAATTCTCTACATCCTTATTTTTCATAATAGAAACTCGGCAGCCTCTCCTTAATTGCCTCCACCATCTTTCAACCACCCAACATTCAACTCTCTTGAAACCTGTTCTACTATCTCTCATCATTACTTTCTCTTTATCCGTTCCAGATTTCTTCTCTAAACAACCGTTCCATCTTCATGCCACCGTTCAAACTATCTTCTTCCATAGAACTGTAACCATCCCTCTGATTCAGTCTTCGATGAAGCTTTCATATCAACCTTTGACTGACTATTGCTTCGAAAATTTACATTCGGTTGAAGGTTTATCACAAATCGATTAAAGTCCCGACCTTTTGTCTGAATCTCGATTTCCTCTAATGTCAAATGATGTTTTCCGACAAGCTCAGGCTTCAATTGGTGACGCAGCTACTCCAGATGGCAAGGTGATGCCTTGAGACCGTTGCATGTTGCTGATGACGATTCATTCACCACAAATCGAGAAGAAGACCTGACCTTTCTGGTCAATCAGTGATAATAGATCGAGACTTTTGCTTGAAAAGACAGCTATACTCGAAGCCGGTGAATCTAAACCGTTTCCGATGAAGTCTTCGTCGATCTGGCTGCTAATGTAGCCTCAATTAACAAAGTTTTTCAAAATCGGGTCAAAACCATTCCTAGTTTGTTTTCTGCACATTTGACCTGAATCTGAACCGATTGCTGTATCAATTTTGCTCAGGTATACCAGCTTTGACTCTTGTTTTATTTCATCCCCAACTCCCGTTTATTGTTTGAATAATTGATAAAATCAAAATCCATAAAAATTCGATTAATGATTCACTTATTCACTGCATTGCATTTGTTTGATGAAATCAATTTTTCCCTCCTTCATGATTTAATTTATTGTTATTTTCAGATTTGTTTAAGTTTTGATAACATTAACCAACATGACTAAAATGACTTAATAATTTAATGAAGTCAGTGATATAATTGATTAATGAATCAATCGAGTCTGCATGTGTCGTCCGGATTAAGATTTGATGAAATCAAATTTGATTTATGACTCAAATCTATAGTATTGATTTATTTGAAATGATATGCTCTAAAAATGTTGATCTGTTATGTTTCATTCTGATTGAAAAGTGAACTAACAGAAACGAGACATAAATTGGGTGCCCGTGCCATCAGAGAGTGTGATATAAATCTACCTCTTTATTTATATCATACTCATACACTATTAATATCACCACTCTGAGATTATATTTGTCAATTCACTTCACTTAGCTGCATCAATAATATACATAATTGACGGTATTATATAAAGTGTTACTGCTATATACATTATATGCATATCTCGAAATTATTTAAATAATATAAAACCAATTTTCGTGTTAAGCCATTTATTTTTTTGTGAAATAATTGAACCTTAAAAATGTCTAGATGTCTGCTTAAGAACTGAATTATTAAATCCATTAACAAATAAAATAAAATAAATTCGAAAAATCCATTTTCTGCAATAAACGTGCCTCGAAAATTATTAGCAGCCTGTTTGTAAAACTGAACTATTTTTTTTTTACTCAAAGGGATCACTTTATTAACAAGCCATCAAGGGGAAAAAAAAGGTTACATATGCGTTATAAATTAAGCTAGACTTTTATTCTATACTCCAAGCAAGTATAAGGTTCCTTGCTCGTTCAACTATGCTAGAAATGAAAATATACGCAGGGGGTCTATCCCCATCGTGCCCATGGCATAAGCGATTTCGCCACATCCATATCCCATACAAGGCTTCTCTCCATGTATAGATCCATCTCGTCGTCCCAAGAGTTTTCCCTCTATTGGCCGTCATATTTAGTCGCCCCCAATCCACCGCATTCGTAGCACCAAAAAGGCTCTTTTATCATCAACAGGCACACAGTGATCCCAGACCTCCCTCGCCCAATTGCAATCGCGTAGTGCGTGAAGGATTGATTCGTCAGTTTCCTCGCAAATGTTGCACAGTGGATCATCAATAACATGTCTAGAATATAACATGAGGTTGACGGGAAGAGCTCCATGCACTATATTCCACACCATATAGCTACCTCTAGTTGGGCCTTTTAGAGACCAGATTTTTCTCCAAAGATCACTCAAATTCGTATCCTCAGTGGTGGGGCCCAACAAGTTATAACCCGAAGACACCGTATATTTGCCTTTCGGATCCTCTTTCCATCGGAAGCCACTTTGATGTTGTTCAAGGCCTTCCGAAAGATGGGAATAAGCCTTGCATATACCTCTCCACGACGAGGAACTACCCGCTCTGGCTGTGGTTGATAGGTTCTTGTACTTGTGGGATAAAGCCTTAACCCACAAAGTATCCTTTTGTGATACAAGGCCCCATACCAGTTTCCCTAAAAATGCTATATTCATTTCATAAAGGCGTTTAAATCTCATACCTCCGACTGGCCTTGGCTGGCAGAGCGTATCCCAAGCTATAGTGTGCATCTTGCGGCCATTCTCATCATCTCCCCAAAATAATTGTCTACAAATCCTCTCTAATCTTTCCAAAGTAGTGCTAGGCAGCAGAGTAGTTTGCATATGGTAAAAGGATTGTGTTGCTCAAGAGCTTTGGATTAGAACCCGTTTACCTGCCTTTGATAGACATTTCGACTTCCAGCTTTGCAGTTTGTTCCTCATCTTGTCTTCCAAATAAGAGAAGTGTGAAAGCCTTTTTCTCCCATGAAATAAAGGGACGCCAAGGTACTTTCCCAGGTCTCTTGTGTGAGTCATATGTAAACAGGAGGATATAGAAATAATCATTTGAGGACCCACATTGTGAGAGGTATAGAATCTCGATTTTGCAACACTAATCTTCTGTCCAGAACAATTACATAATTCTTGGAGCACTTCTTCCATAATCTTGGCTTGGGATTCTGATGCTTCACCAAACAATAAAAGGTCATCCGCAAAAAACATGTGAGAGATGGGAGGGCCCTGTCGAGAAAGCTTCAAGGGTTTCCAATTCTTCCGATTAACCGCCTCCTGAATCTTAGTGCTAAGGATCTGCATCATAGCACAAAGAGAAATGGTGCTATGGGGTCCCCTTGACGGAGACCTCTACTAGGGGTAAAAGCATCCAGTTTTTCTCCGTTCCACAAGACAGAGAGCCTAGCCGTAGTTATACTGTTCATTAGAAGTTTCTGCATATGGTCCGAGAAGCCCACTTCATGGATGATATATTTCAGAAACTGCCAGCTAACCTGATCATACGCCTTTTCTAAATCTAGTTTGATCACCATATAACCTTTCTTCCCATGTTTTCTGGTATGAAGAGTGTGTACCACTTCCTAAGCCAAGATAATATTACCCGAGCTTCCTCTCCCAGGTATGAAAGCACTCTGGGTAGTATCCACTAGATTTCCAATAACACTTTGCAAACGATTAGCCAGGACCTTAGTTATCAGTTTAATAAATACATTCGCCAAAGCTATGGGGCGGAATTGAGACGGGGACTCCGGGTGATCAACTTTAGGAATCAAAGTAATTAATATCTCATTCATAACTGGTAGGACTGTAGCTAGTTCAAAGGCATTTTTGACGAAACGTACGACCGAGTCACTGATGGTACCCCAACAGTTCTTGAAAAAAATAGGAGGTAGTCCATGCGGACCTGCCACCTTATATGTACCCATATCAAATCATGCGTCTTCAATTCTTTCTCACACAATTGTCTATTAAGATAGTTTTTGTCAGCCGTGCTAAGGATAGGAAGACGTACTGGGCAACTACAATTATGGTGTTCGTTTTCTTGAGCATAGAGGTCAACAAAATAATTTCTCATCATGTCTTTGACCTCCAATTCATTCACGGTCCAAGTGCCATCCGACTTCTTAAGGGAAGTAGTTCTACTCCTTTGTTTACGTTTAAGAGCCGTAATGTGATAATAATGTGTGTTCCTTTCTCCCTCAATCAACCAATGCAGATGCGAGCGTTGGTGCCAAAATTTCTCCTCCTGGCTTAAAATTATGTTGTACTCCTCCATGAGTTGTTTTTCCAAATGAGACAGGTAGGTTGAGGGGTTTTTAGCTAGTGATTCTTGAGTGCCCTGTAATCTTTTCAAGCATTTTTTTTCCGATAAAAGATGTTACCAAAATGTTCTCTATTCCAAAGGCAGGCTTGATCCATAAGTTTCCTTACTGTCCTCCTAAAATCCGGGTTAGTAGAGTCCCAATTTTTATCAACAAAATCAGCAAAGTCCGGATGGTCAAACCAAGCATTCTGAAAATAGGCCCCGGGGGGTCCTCTTTTTTTCGGTTTTTTATGAATTAACTGAAGCAAAATAGGATTGTGATCAGAATGCGTCTTGGACAAGTGGGTGAGAGAGGTTTCGGGGAATAAAGTGAGCCAGGAGGGAGTGCACCAAGCTTGGTCTAACCTTTCCACAATATGAGTACCTCTGTATAAGGGTCCGGTCCATGTGTATCTCGGTCCATTAAATTTTATACCAATCAAGTCACATTTATGGAGCATATGCCTCATAGCATTGGCATTTACCCCACACAAGGGGAGACCCCCTCTTTTGTCTTCTTGATCCACCACCTGATTAAAGTCGCCTATTAAGCACTAGTGATACTTCACTATACGCGACAACCGTTCAAGGTTAGCCCATCAATCATTTCGCACAACCGGGGTGGGGGATGCATATATAATTGATAAAATCCATAATATTTCCTCATTTTGCATGATCGCCACATTCATACATTGATTCATACTTTGTAATAATCTCAAATTTACTGAGGTTTCTCGCCAAAAACACCAGATACCCCCCGTGAATCCCCTAGCTTCAATACAAATTACCTTAGTAAAAACGGACTGTTGCAATATTCACCATGCTCTTCGACTACTCGTACGGGTTTCTAACAAACAAAGAATGTCCGGTTGCTGGTCCACAAGAAGATCTTTCAGATTAGTCAAAAACGAACTTGATCCTGCTCCCCTACAATTCCATACCAAGATCCGCATAGATAAAAAACAGTTATGGTTGGACGTTGGAGTCCATAAAATCCGAGTCATCTGGGGGTTCATCCCTCAGTTTCCACATTGCAGCATTCCTACCATCCCCTTTCCCTTGTTGACTACGTAAATTAGAGTCTTTACCTTTGTCTGGCGGCTTAGAGTTCAAGTTCTGCATATGTTCTATACCTGAACCTCTTGATTGAGGATTTGCATTCTGATTTTGCTGAATATTCGGTCTCTCTTCCCTCGGAGCATGATGTTGCTCCTGAACATTTGATATATCATACAGAGGCTTTGTTGGGGCACTTATCGATTTAGTACCTCCTGGGTCTGTGGTCGGTCGTTTGGTCAGAGCTGAATGAGGATTCTCGTTTATAGGTGGTCCTTTACGTTTCCAGGTCTCCTGGTGAGATGTATGTGGGGGTGTGAATCCCTGCTTGAGGATGTACCTTGTCTTTTATCATTCTGGGTATTAAGTTGTTCCTTGGACAACAGAGAGATAGTTGGCTCATTCAGACTATGTGCTGCCGATTCCATTTGCATTTGCAAGTCTTTTAGTGGCGTATTTTCATGATCCTGCTCCTGGTGGTCATCCATGGATTCATCTTCACATAGAACATTGTACCTTGAGCCTGTAACAGGTGCATTATGTTCCCTTTCAATTGATGGTTCTTCTTGGGTCCTAGCCATTTCCCCTTGTTGTTCTCTGCTTTGTCTATTCCCATTTATATTGTTCTTGCTCTTTTGTCCCTGATTGGGTCTTCATCTCCTGTTCGAGGCAATCATCCACGGTCCAAATGGCCTATCAGGTGTCGGACCATCCTGGGTGGGATTCGGATTTTCTGGCTGTTGCTTTGCCGGGCACGCTTGAGTCTTGTGGCCGATTTTCCCACATTCAAAGCATATATTCTGCAATCCTTCATTCTCTACTCCTAAATAATTACCATTTAGCACAACTTTAGCCCTCAGAACTTGATTTAGATTCATTTCAACACAATTCTAACATACTTGGCTCTTGTTGATCTTTTTGTAACCACATCCACTTTTCCAGGCTTTCTAACTATTCTAGCCAAATTCAACAAAAAATCTTCTTTTTTCAAACAGTTCAAGGGGCATACCAGGGAATCTGACCCATACATGTGTGGATAAGATTCTCTGTTTCGAGGGTTGGAAAAAGGGACGCCACTTCATAACAGTCAGGTAATGTCCTTGTACTGTCTAGGGACCCATAGTCAATGCGTTCTCAAAATCCTCCTTGCAGGCAAATCGGACAACGTAATAGTCATTTTCTAGGTCCACAATATCCAATTCTCCCGCAGTACACCATAAGGAATGAAGCCTTTGATGCAGAATCCGGTAGGCTACACTTCGACCCAACACCTTCACAATATGTGCCCTGCGCCAAGGCCCCCATAACTCAACGCATTCCAGTATTGGGATTTCGATTGGGTCGTCATCAACCTCAGTACCACTCCAATCTTCTGCTATCTTGATGAAGTCGGAAATATCCGACTCATCTTCTCTCTCACCTGTGTAAAACTCTGAATGACGTTTCGGTGCTTTGAGTAAATCAGCTCCACCGTGAAGGGACCATGGAGATTGTTGATCAATCAGAGAAGAGGCAGGTTCCTTCCAATTATCGGCGCTATTACGAAGAATGTCCGATTCCTCAGCAGTCTGACCAGTATGATCTGTTTCCATGGCAGCCGTTGGCTTCATGGTGAAGGAGAACGACGACGGTGGCTGGAAAAGGAAGACGGCGGACAAATTGCCGAAATCCAATTAGGGCATGAAAATTGAGTCTGAATTTTTTGCCATGAATTTCGTAACGAAGTACGTTGAAACTCTAAAAGTCTCTAAGAAAATGTATTAGTCAATGCATCACAACTTTCTATGTATGTCATTTATTATTCCAAATAAATACATTTATTACACTGCCACTGCATCCTCCACCACTTGTCTATATAATCCTAAAGACAACAAACTGATCACTTGAACACGTTGATCAAACAGTTTTACTCTTTTGAGTTTCGGTCTCTTTACAATCTGAAAATTCATTTTTCTGTGTGTATATTGTAAGAGAGAGTTATTTGAGTGTTAAATGTCTATTGGCTTTTCCCTGTAACTCTGTTACAGTTGTGTTTCACTTTCGAATCTTAAATTAGTGCTTACTTTACAAGTCTATGAATCCGAGTCTAGTGGTTCATCAGAAGTTGTAGAAAGCTGAGAGGTTGTTCGCGTCTAGTAGCCATTGGTTCGTTTGTGAAGGCTCGCGTATAGTAGCCATTTGTGGAAACTCGGTTTCCAGTGTAGTAAGTTTTCTGATTACTTTAATTTTAGTCTTAGTCGAATTTTGTTTGTGTTAAATTTGACTGCTTCTGGTAATTAGCAAATCAGTCTATTCATCCCGCTGTTCTAAGTGTTCGTTTGCATTGATAAAAATTTCAGTATATCAACGGTAAACATTTCAGTTGTGTTTTATTTTCTGGAATTAAAGCGTGTTTCAATCTCGAAGTATATTCAACACTAATAATTTTTTTGAAAGTAGAACAAGTATGAATAATCCCTATTGTACTATACTCTCCATTCTGATTTTGGAAATCATTTTAATTGTAATAAATTGAAAGTATAGTGGAAATCTGTGTGGTGATTTATGTGATCACCTAGGATTGTATGATCTAGGTAATCCACATAAAACCTGATTTATCTGTGCTTAAAACTGAAATAGAAATGTCAACTAAGTAACTTATTGACTCTATCATTGCCGAAGTTGATAGGCTGATAATTCAGAATGAAATATTGTTTCTAATCAGCTAATTTATCCTCATTGAATTAATCTGCAAAGCTTATTAATTAATAGTACTGATGTTTTTGTAGTCTCTGCACATCTGTGTTTGTGTTGTTAATATTATCCAAGATATACTTTAGTTGACAAAACAAATTGGACTAAATCTTTTTGTCTCGATTAAAGTACCTTAACACAGGATTTGCGTACTCATTATTACATCAATATTTGTCTGTTACTTAAGGTGGTTATTTAGTTGCATAAACTGATTGACTGAATACTTGGCTAGGTTATTAAGAAACCTACATACATTCAGTTAGCTAAAAATCTGCATCTTAACTAATAAGAAATATTGATATTACTATCAAGATGTTTACAACATTCATCTTGCTAACGTCTTGTCAAACAAGAACTTGTTTTATTCTGTGATTTGTGTTACACACTCTTTTGATCTATCAACATTAAGTGAAAGTGATATATAACTTGATCACCTAGTACCTTAGGAACAACACGTTAACAATTTAGTTCTTCCGCCTAATTTGGTCTAACAACTTCCTAGGTAGTTGGAATACCGTAATTAAATTAAAAAGCCGTAATATCCTATTCACCCCCTCTAGGATATATATATTGCGCATACTCGATCCAACAAGTGATATCAGAGCTTTGTTACCAGTTGATCTTGTTCTATATTACTTTGCCTGTTGATCTATACTTGCTTCTGTGATTAAATCTTTTAAATTTGTTGTATATCAGAAGTTCTTAAAAATTAATTCTGAACCGTGTTGGTTACTGTGATGATAATATCTGAACAAATCTGTTAAAGAACAAATCAGTTAAAGTATTCTTCAAATACTAAATTACTGATATTGTGCAGAAAATTCTGTGATATATTTCACTTGATTTTGAGAGCTTTGGTAGTAGACTTTGCAGATTATTTCCTTGCTGAACATTTTCTCATAACTGATTAGTTCTACTCTACTGATCTGTTCCAAGTTCAGCCTCTTAGCAGTACTTTATTAAGATTTTTTTAACATCCCCGAAACCGCCTTTGTTATAAAAAAAGCTTTTTACACATCTATAATTTCATAATGGATTCTACATCTCAGTTTGCTCTTTTCAGTGAGAGTACCTCTTGGGATAAACCTCCTCACTTTGATGGACATAACTATGATTTGTGGAAGAAACTTATGAGATTACATTTTGAAGCTACATATATCCGTCTTTGGTTTATTATAGAGGATGGATCATCCTTTCCAAAAAATAAACCAGTCTCAATATCTGATATTGAAAAATCTCTTTCATATAATTCAAAAGCTCTAGAGATTTTAGTAAATTCTTTAAGTCCTCCTATTGCATTTTTTGCATACTTTTGCTCAACTGCTATAGAGGTATGGCAGAAAATTGAAAAGAAATTTCAAGACTCAAATCTGGAAATTGAAAGTGAATCTGAAACTTCAGCAAGTTGTAATGACATCTACACATCCTCTAAAGTTGAACTCCAGCCGACTGTTCTGCTCATTAATGATACATTTGAAAATACAACTGATCTGGAAGAATCTGGCGAGGCACTTGAAAATTTTGCTGCCTCATCTAATGATAAATGAGCTTGGATAATGATGGCTTAACTGCTCAAATCAACTCGGATTTTGAGGTTGAATCGAAAGAAGATTCTAATGCTGAAATAAATGCAAATCTCGATGCCGACTCTAATACGAACTCAGACTCAGAAACCGAGGTAACCGGAGACATCTACTACTTTTGCAATCAATTTAGAAATAGATGTGATGCATTAGGAGCCAAAAATGATAGATTTAAAGAAAATTTGCTTCAGAAGAATGATTATGTTAATTCACTGTTAGACACCACTGATCAGCTTGAATTTACCATCAATGCTTTAAAAGCTGAGTTAGAAATGCTTAAGAGTGAGCAAATTGATAATCCACAAGCTATTCCAAAGCTTGATATGTTAGCAAATGATGTGGATACTTACTCATCTCTAAGTGATCATTTGATTCACACTGATCTCATTTCAGATCATCATTCCGAAGTATCTCGGATTGAGACTGTAGTCACTGAATCCAATCATCAAGAAAATATGTTGTTCCCCGACCCATTATTCTGGAACAAGTAACATATCCCAAGTATGCTTCGTCTACATGATCACACACATCACAACATACTTCGGATTTTTGAAAGAATGTTTATAAAAAGAATCATGCATTTTTGTATAATAAAGGATGTTCTAGGAATTTCTCTTCAAATAACAACTTTTATCACAATAAGCATGCCACACCTAGATATCATGATTCTAGGTTTCATACTTGGTTGAATTACACTTATAGCATCAATGCTTACACTCCATGTGTTGATCAATATCATTACTGGAAACCTCACTATCGATACCCATGTAATTCTCATTCACACTATGTACCGCATACATCTCGATCTTATGGTCACACTGAACAACCTGTTAGGACCTAAGGTACTAATTGGAATGTTCACAAACCTAAGGTCAAGCATGTATGGGTGCCAAAAGTTAGAAAGGTTTGGATTTCCAAGTCATCATTGACTAATATTCAAGGATCCAACGTATAAAGGGTTCCATATGTATATTCCTCTATTTTCAAGTTCCTCTCACGTTTGTGGAATTAATTAAAATTGCAAATTTTGCCTTGGCATTAGTTCCCTCGGCATGAGATGAATTGACATCTTTCGTTGATATTCATCATGATTGATACATCTTGACAGGGAAGTTTCTTTAACTTTTTTTTTTGTTTATTCAAACCTATACATGTTGAACTGTCGGTGCCTATCATCATATCCAACCAATTCGACCACTTAATAATAGGGAAGTATCACATACATTTTTATATTGTGTTTCTGTTTTCTCATAATTGGATGGCATGTTTGATTAATTTTCAAAATTAAGGGGGAGAAGAGAGTTATAAAGCTTTTAGTAAGGGGGAGCGAGAATATAAATAAAACAACTTAATTTTATATATACACTAAATTACTTGAGCTTGTATTAAGGGGGAGCATAGTTTTAGAGGTGATGTTATTGATCCTTAAAAGATTTAATATGGGTAATTGTGAAAATGAATCAAAAGGGGAGAATTTTTGTGAAATTGTTGATTGATTTTTACATATCCACCTTTGATTAAATCTTTTAAGTATCATTCATTTATTAGTGTGCTATATCTTACCGTAAATAATCTAGGGTTTATTGTCAAAAAAGACAATTTGAACATAGAAATATGCAAAGAGGACAGGGTAATATTTTTTTGGGTAAAAAGGACATATCATTATTCCACTGTGATAGTGAAACATTAGATTTGGGGTTATTTCCACTGCAGCAAACAATGGATTTGGGGTTATGAACAGTGGATTTGACCTTATCACCCAATTTATATTTCCACTGTCCTGATTCCCTTTTATCCTCTCTTTTTTTGTCCTTTTAAACCACCCCCCTATAATCTGATGGATCATTCTATAATGAAATACATTACTATGTTAAGCTTCATCTAATAAATGATATTAGCATCATAACTACATCGGCGCTTATAATATGCCATTATCAAAAACATTTTCTAATCATAAATTCTATGATATTAACTTGGATTTACTATCCATGATACTCCACTCTCACCATGATACATTGATATTATAGTGTCACATATCATGCTTTAAGAAATCTACCTTATGTGATCCACATATATACTATACATTATATAGCACAATATGTGACGATATTTTAATATGATCTAAGTTGTGTTCTTGTATTACATATACATAGTCTACACATTTATTAACTAGAATATTATTGTTATTTTTTTGAAAGAAGAATATTATTATGGGACTAATAATTTGATGATATTGCAAGCTAGACCACTTTAATTAAATGTTGGACCTATTTCTATTAATGCCTATAGTCTAGCCTTATAGATGAAACATTTCGGCCCAAGAACTAAATAAAAGAAAACTACCCATTACACCTATAAACACATAACCCTAATTCTCTATAATAGAAACTCGGCAGCCACTCCTTAATTGCCTCCACCTTCTTTCAACCGTCTAACATTCAACTCTCTTGAAACTTGGTCTAATATCTCTTCTCATTACTTCCTCTTTACCCGTTCCAGATTTCTTCTCTAAACAACCGTTCCATCTTCATGCCACCGTCCAAACTCTCCTCTTCCATAGAACTGTAACCGTCCCTCTAATTCAGTCTTCGATGAAGCTCTCATATCAACCTTGGACTGACTATTGCTTCAAAAATTTACATTCGGTTGAAGGTTTATCACAAATCGATTAAAGTCCCGACCTTTTGTCTGAATCTCGATTTCCTCTAATGTCAAATGATGCTTTCCAACAAGCTTAGGTTTCAATTGGTGACACAGCTACTCCAGATGGCAAGATGATGCCTTGAGAC
The DNA here is from genome assembly GCA_026214975.1 of Gentiana macrophylla. NCBI lineage: Eukaryota > Viridiplantae > Streptophyta > Magnoliopsida > Gentianales > Gentianaceae > Gentiana > Gentiana macrophylla. Next base: position 119,785,436 of record CM047805.1, read on the forward strand.
TGTTGCATGTTGCTGATGATGATTCATTCACCACAAATCGAGAAGAAGAATTGACCTTTCTGGTCAATCAGTGATAATAGATCGAGACTCTTGCTTGAAAACGCAGCTATACTCGAAGCCGGTGAATCTAAACCGTTTCCGATGAAGTCTTCGTCGATCTGGCTGCTAACGTAGCCTCAATTAACGAAGCTTTTCAGAATCGGGTCAAAACCGTTTCAGAGTTTGTTTTCTGCACATTTGACCTGAATCTGAACCGATTGCTGAATCAATTTTGCTCAGGTATATCAGCTTTGACTCTTGTTTTATTTCATCCCCAACTCCCATGTATTGTCTGAATAATTGATAAAATTGAAATCCATAAAAATTCGATTAATGATTCTCTTATTCACTGCATTGCATTTGTTTGATAAAATCAATTTTTCCCTCCTTTATGATTTAATTTATTGTTATTTTCAGATTTGTTTAATGTTTGGTAACATTAACAAACATGAAAAAAATGACTTATTAATTTAATGAAGTCAGTGATATAATTGATTAATGAATCAATCAAGTCTGCATGTCTCGTCCGGATTAAGATTTGATGAAATCAAATTTGATTTATGACTCAAATCTAGAGTATTGATTTATCTGAAATGATATACTCTAAAAATGTTGATCTGTTATGTTTCATTCTGATTGAAAAGTGCACTAACAGAAACAAGACATAAATCGGGTGCCTGTGCCATCAGAGAGTGTGAAATAAATCTACCTCTATATTTATATCATACTCGTACACTATTAATATCACCACTCTAGGATATATCGACAATTCATTTCACTTAGCTGCATCCATAATATACATAATTGACGGTATTATATAAAGTGTTAGTGCTATTAATATTATATGCATATCTCGAAATTAATTAAATAATATAAAACCAATTTTCGTGTTAAGCCATTTATTTTTGGCTTTATTGTTAAAAAGGACAAAATAAGAGTGGAAATGTGTAAAATGGACAGTGAAATTTTTTATTGGGTGAAAAGGACAAACCAAACAGTGGAATAGTGGATTCCACTGTAAAGACAATGCAACCAACAGTGTATTTTGAGTAACAAACAGTGGAATTGTCCTTTAACACATGATTGTTTTTCCACTGTCCTTAATCCTATTTTTCAACTTTTTTTTGTCCTTTATTACCACTCCCCCTTTATTTTTTGTGAAATAAATGAACCTTAAAAAATGTCTAGATGCCTGCTTAAGAACTGAATTATTAAATCTATTTAAAAATAAAATAAACTAAATTCGTAAAATCCATTTTCTGCAATAAATGTGCCTCGAAAATTATTAGCGGCTTGTTTGTAGAACTGAACTATTGAATGCTTTGAAACTCTAAAAATCTCTAAGAAAATGTATCAGTCAATGCATCACAACTTACTATGCATGTCATTTAGTAATCCAAATAAATACATTTATTACACAGCCACTGCATCCTCCGTGTAACGCCCCGTTCCCGGACACCGAGTCCTTATCCGGAAAAAGAACGTTCGGCATGAATAAAATAAAATAAATTCCACATTATACGTAAACCTCTACTACGTCATATCGAGTTAAGCAAAACAGAAGCAAAAGACTCGGGTAATAATTTTTTTTCAAACATCCAAGAATAGAAACTCAATATCTAAAGGGAGAAATGTAACATTTATTACATCGGAAAAGAAGCCAAACGAATACCAAACGTACGAATCCTCCAAAAAGTACTAAAAGGAAATACAAGGTTTCCCCAAGTCTAATAAAATAAGTAAAAACATGAATAGATGAACTCTTCAACTTCGGCGTCCTTAAACGTCGTCATTGATGGGAGTCAACTTTACGTGATTCCGGTGCATTCGCCACCCCCGTTTGCCACATGTTTATCACGTTTTTGGTTGGTTTAGACCGTTTTCGGGGTAATATCGTGAGTTTATGGCACGGTGAGTAAATCCGTTACTTTGATGGATTATTACCCTTTTTTGTTGATATTAACCCTATTCCCGAGCACTTTTACCCTCCGGAATTGTTTGGATGTTTTGGTCGTTCATGATGTTGTAGGGTATTAGTGTCTTGAGGACCCGGAAGGTGATAATTCATGGTGAAAAGCATGATCGAGGTGATAGAAGTGATCAAAAGGGGAGAAAAGTTGAATTTTTGGAGCAAATGGGGTTCAAACGCGCGTTTGAACCCCCAAACGGGCGTTTCAGAAGCTATCATCTAGATCAGAGTTCAACCTCCCTAAACGTGCGTTTCAAACTGCCCTGAACGCGCGTTCCAAGTCCTCCAAACGCACGTTTCAACCCTCTAAACGCGCGTTCCAGTTGAAGATCAGACAAGAGCCTACCCAGAAATGAAGCGAAACACGCGTTTGCCTTATGCGAAACGCGCGTTTGAAGATGTGAAACGCCAAGTTCAACTGCCCAAACGTGCGTTTGAAGCCGGAATTCTGCAGATTTTCCCCCACCTATAAATACCCCCCTTAGACTATTTCTTGAGGAATAACCATTCTCTAGCAAAACCTACCCCTTTTTAGCTCGAATTTTGTAATAGCTTAGAATACATTTTCTTAGCTTAAATCAGTAGAATCTTAGCATAATATTTCCATTTCCTAGCTCAGATTTCCACTTCAAACACTAAGACACCATCTTTTAATTAGTTCTTCATAGTGTACTTTTTGGGTCTAAATTTCGAAATTCTCACTTCTATGGTATATTTCTTCTTCCTTGCACTTATTATGTCTTTAATTTACTGTTTCTTTTACATTTCAACTAGTATAATGAGTAGCTAATCCCTTTTCATAGTCGAATCATGTGAAATTTAGTGAAATCACCCTTTGGGTGATGAAATTGGGAGTGGGTAGTGCTTTTCATTGCTTAATCTTGCTTGTTTCATGTCTTAGAACTTGTTATAACATCACTAGATTAGATTGATCACCTAATTTAGTATTCTCACATACCAATCTTATATATGTATTTTGCGGGGAGGTATGGGAAAAGGGGTTTTAAGATCGTGGTGTAGACTCGGCTTAGTTTTTAAGCCCGAGCCCAATGTGAGGTTACTCGTTTTAATGTTTAAACGGCTCTAGTGCATAACATGTCTTGTTTGTGAATCTTCTTTAGGGAAGGGTAGTTAACATGGCAGAAGGTGTTAAGAGAGAGTTGTTCAGACCTTAGCACCGGGATTAGGAGTATGCACCCGTGAAATTGATTGCGAGAGTTCGTTTGTTATAATGCACACTCCCGGTTTTGTCTACCTTGAGGGTTGAAACTAGCTACTTCGATCATGGTTCGGCTATGTCCCTTAGTATAATGTTAAAAACCGAGTAGTTAATCTTCTTTCTTCCTTTTTTTATCTTTAGACTTGTTAGTAAAAATCACCTTAGTGTCGTTGTAATACACAAGCACTTTAAAAAGATTGATCACCTAGACTAAGTAACACGTTCGCTTTGGTACTCACAAACACTTTTCCCTTGGGTTCGACCTCGTACCCCTGTAGCTATGCTAGCAATCGGCCCGGTACACTGCCGGTTACAGAGTTAGTTTGCCCACGGTTTCGAGTCTTTATAAATTGTTTTTGTTGGGGTAAATTTTAGCTCAATCAAAATGGCGCCGTTGCCGGGGAATTGTGTGCTATTTGTGATAACTTGCAAGTGAACCGAAGGCTTGGGCCTAGGTTTTATTTTATTGTTTTCTTGTTGTTTGCTTTTTGTAGTGCATGACCCGGAGATCTCAAACACCACTCGAGCCATACATAGACGGGATTGAGGCTTATGCAAGGCGTAGAAATAGTCAAAGTAGAAGAGGTTATCAAGTAGAGGAGTCGAATCCGGTCGATGAAGAAAGTAGTTTGGGTGATTTGGGAGAGGAATCCGGTATGGCACAAAACGGTGAACAAGGATTGGAAGGAAATTTGGAGGACAATAATGGGGTCCCGAATCAAAACCCGTCTATTGTTAACAACAATGCACAAGGAGGTGGGAATGGACAAGGAAATAACTATGGGAATGTGAATGGGCCAATACCACATAATGTTCAACATGAGGCCCAAGGGAATCAAATGGATCCCCTCGTTATGCAACAGTTCAATGCATGGATGTTGAACCAATTTCAACAGAACCAAAATCAAGCTCACAATCAAGGTGCAAACGCGATGCCTAATTGGTTTAATGGTCAACAAGAGCAAAATCAAGGCGGTTTGACTTCTAGAGACTTTGTGATGGCTCCCACGGCAACCATGGGGCACAGTCCAATTCGAATGCCACCGGTAGCCGCCAATAATTTGGAATTGAATAGAAATATCATACATTTGTTGGGAGACAATGCTACATTCAAGGGAACCGCCATGGAAAACACTCACTTGTTCATTGATCAGTTTCTCCAAATATTGAACTCAAAAAAGATCAATGGGGTGAGTGATGAAGTGCTCAAACTTATGCTTTTCCCTTTCGCCTTGAAAGAGCAAGCTAAGCGGTGGTATGATTCGTTGCCTAATGATTCTTTACACACACGGGATGAGGTAATTAAAACTTTTCTACTCAATTATTATCCCCCATCAAAGACCATGGATATGAAAGAAGCCATCATGTCGTTCAACGCTTATGAAGGAGAAGAGCTACATGAGTCATGGGACCGGTTTAAGGCTTTGTTGAGAGAGTACCCGGGGAACGGGTTGAGATCTTACGAGGTAGTTCATGCTTTCTTCCGGGGTTTGGATCAAGTTCATCAAAGTACCTTGCATGCTTCGTGCAATGGAGATATTATAAGTATGGTGCCCGAAGTAGCAATGAACCAAATAGAGAAAATTTCCGAGACCTTGAGGCAATACATATCGTCAAGTAGAAAGGGGACAAGGAGTAAGAAGCCCGGTTTGGTTGAAGTGAAAGAAATTGAGGCAAGTGATCAATATCATGCCCAAGTGCAATCTATGGAACAACAATTGGGGAGATTGCAAAAGGAGAATGAGAGTGCTGGACTTTGTCAAATTTGTAGTGGATCACACTCGGCAAAGGATTGTAGGATGACGACCAAGGCTCAAAATATGGCTTATCCACAATCCTCAAATCAAGGGCAACCTAGCACTCTATCTTAAGACAATATGAATGAGTTGGCAAAGCGGATAATGAATATTTGTTCAATGGAGCAATGGAATGCGGGGCCTCAATATCAAAATCAATTGCAAAATGCATATCAAGGCCAATACATGGGAGATCAACAAAGTGGGTCACCGTATGAAGAACCTCAAGATGTAAGCTTTGTAGGACAAGGTCAATGAGGGAATTATGGAACTCAAAGTGATGGTTCTTGGAGGAATAAAAACAATCAAGGTTGGAACCGGAATCAAAACCAAGGCCAAAACCAAGGTTATAGACAAAGCCAACATCAAGGTCAATCTTCTCAAGGGCAATTTTATCAAACTCCACACCAAAGGCAACATCAAGGAGGGTATAATCAACAAGGCTATGGCACGTATCAAAACCCTCTGCCTTTGGCTCCTACACCTCAAAAGAGTGCAACCGATGTCATATTGGAGCAAATGAACAAAAACTTTGCGGAGATAAAAAAGGACATGGTTGAGATGAACTTCAAACATGGGTCCACCATTAAAAATCTTGAGACTCAGTTTGGGCAAGTGGTGGAACATGTGCAGTTGAAATGCGTCTTACCAAGTAACACTTAAAAGAATCCAAGAAATGTAAGCGCCATCTTAACTCGAAGTGGCAAAGTGTTAAGGACAAGTGGTGAAAAGAAAGTCCTATGGGAAGACAAAACTAGAAGAGTTCCTATTGAGACCGAGGCGGGAGCCATGGATGGCGATATTGATGAGATTGAAGATGATGAAGATCATGAAGAGTATGTCAAGAAAAAGGAAGTTGAGAGGAAAGAAGCTCAAGCTAGGGGAGATTATGCAGTGAGTGATGTGAAAGAGGAGGAACCAACTAGAAGAAAAGGGAAAGAGCCAATGAAAGAGCCGTCTTCCCCACGCGCCAAAGGTAAGAAATGTATGATCCCTCCTCCTCCAAAAGATTTCGATTTGAGCACTCTTCCTTTTCCCCCTAAGAATCATAGACAAAGTTGCTTGAATAAAGCACAAACCCGATTTATTGAGATTTTGTGAAAAATTGACTTGACCATTCTTTTTCTTGAAGCACTTGCAAACATGCCCTCTTATTGTAAGTTCTTAAAGGGATTACTAACTAACAAGAGTAAAATGCAAGAGGTTGTTTGCCTAAATGAAGATTGTTCCGCTATTTTTGATGCTAAATCTAGAATTCCCCCAAAGGTTAGAGACAATGGTAGTTTTACTATTCCCGTTACTATTGGTACGACTCATTTTCCTAGCGTTTTATGTGATTTGGGAGCTAGCATAAGCTTAATGCCCTGTGCTATATATGAAAGCCTTGATCTATGAGAGTTGGAACCAACGGGGATGACCCTTCAAATGGCAGATAGGTCTATTTAGGTAGCCTAATGGGGTTATAGAGGATGTCATTGTTAAAGTGGATAAGTTTGCCTTCCCGGTAGATTTCGTGGTACTAGATATGGAGATGGACTCCAAAACACCTTTGTTGTTAGGACGTCCCTTTTTAAACACCGGAAGGACCTTGATAGATGTTGCGAGTGGTGAGATTATTTTGCGATTTGGAGAGGAAAAAGTCACGGTAAATGTTTACAAGGCCATGAAACACCCTAAGAAAAGTGCCGAGGACTGTTTTTCTAATGATGCTATATATTCTTGCGTTGCGGAACATTTTGACATGCAGGAATATAAAGATAAGCCCGATGAATGCATGGCAAGAGTGAGCACGGTGCTTGATGAAGATGAAGAGTTGGAAAGTGAAGCGATGGAACTAGAAGAGACAGCTTTCGTTGGTGAAAAATGGAGCGAAAAGATTGATCTTGGTCTTGAAGGGGAACTAGAGAAGCCATCAATGAAGACCCACCAAAAGACTTGAAATTGAAGCCGCTTTGTTGGACTTATTTTAAGTTTTAGTGATGAGTGATAGACTAGCTGTTATAGTGCAAAGGCAAAAAGATGTCTAGATTTTATGTATAGGTTTATTAGAGTTTGATCGTGTATAGGTTTGATCAAACAAGCACTGTAAAAGGTCTCACGACTTACACATCGTGAGACTAGTCTAGATCAATGGGGTAGCCGAGTCATGAGACTTATCGGGAACTCCGCCAAGACCCGAAAAGGGCGAGAGGGGTCAAACTCAGTAATTGAAGGCTAAGGGATCAAACTTAGTAATTAAAGTCAAGGATATGGAATCAGAATTTAGGGAAGTCTGTGATGACCTAAACTGATTACATATACCTTGTGTACAAGGTCTAAATTCCACAAGTTAAGTGATGATTGGAACTTAGTTATATGCAAAAAGGGGTAATCTAACTTCATAAATAAAAGTTAGATAAAAGAAAGAAAGCTGAAGTGTTTTTAAACACAACATAATAAGGAAAAGCTTACTGATGTGTATATCAGCAGACTTATGTTCTCAGGAACCTGCTGGACACATATTTCGATTTAATCAAAGGTTACATTGGAAGAAAACAAGAAAGGGACAGCTAACAACCTCTGATTTTATCAAACAAATCAATGGCTAAGATCAAATGGACGTTGGAAAGATATGAGAGGATTATCCAATGGATACAAGTCAAAGGGTGGGCGTGATCAGAATCACAAAAAGCAAATCGACCGTGTGTTAGTACTATGAACAGTGACAGAAAGCAAGTCAAATGGGACAAAATATGAAATGGCTATGTTTGAATTTCAAACATAAGTCACAAGGATTCCTATCTATAAATAGAGGACTCCTAATTCAGATACAAGTGATGAAAATTTATGAACATTAAGAGATAAATCCTGAGCTTCTATTTCTGATCAAGAAAAACAACCTGCTGACCCTACTGAGCTTTAATCTACTGATCCAGAAATATTCTTCAAGTGTAATCTGCATTCAAGCTGCATCAAGTTTACACACTTGAAGACATCAAGCTGCTGATCATATCATCCTGATCAAGTCTCTTTGAAAATTCAATCACTTACTTGATTCAATCTTTCTTTTACAAGAAATCTACTGAAGACAGTGAAGCATCCTTTGGTGTGAAAGACTGTTGTTTGTGGTGGAGCTGGTGAATAGGCAATTCTACCCTTCAAGGACCAGTGGAAGACTTTGGAGCAGCAATCCTACCTGTTCCAAGTGTTCAGTTTGTGAAGCCATAGTTATTAGTGAAGGACAAGCAACTTAGGGATATTTGTAACAGCTACATCAAAGATCTCTAGTGAATTACCTCCAACATCACAGGAAAAGAGTGGACTGACAGGATTACACCATCTGGAACCACTATAAAATCTAGCTACTTACTTTCAGCATTTATATTATGCACTTAGTTTATCTAACACATTAATCTACTGAATCTAGCAACTGAATCACACACATACACTACTGAGTATCTAATACTTGGTATCATATTTAACAACAAGTAATAAGGCTTAATTTTTGATACAATTCCGCTACACAAATTCAATGAAACTCAACGATCGGCCAGACTATCGAGTCTCAAAGAGACTTCAAGTATCGCAGAGTTCGGAAGTTGCTGATTTTGTTAACTCCAAAATTTTTATGTGTTAAGTTTATTCACCCCCTCTAAACTTAACCAAAGCCTTTTTAAGGGACCAACAATTGGTATCGAGCGAAGGCTTTCATTTACAAGTAATCCTACTTGTTGTGCTTGTGAAAATACTTTGAAAACTTTTTCAAGTTCTCGATTTTCAAAGCTTTGCATCATGGATAACAACCAAAGATGCTAGAACAATGTTGATGTGTTCTTTAGATCATTTTGATGAGTATAAACGTCGTATGCAGGCTTATCTAGCTGCAACACATGATGAAATGATGGATGTGCTGACAGATGGACCATTGTAGATTACCAAGTCAGTAATAGTGGGAGATGAGACACAGTACATTCGAAAGCGAAAAAGAGAATGGAATGCTGAAGATAGAAAGAGAGCAAATCTCAACAATATTGCTATTGATATCATATACAGAACTCTGGATAGCAATATGTATATGAAGGTGAAAGATTGCAAGACTGCAAAGGAACTTTGGGACAAGATACAGTTAATCTGTGAAGGCACTGATGCAATCAAGAAGAACAAAATCAATGTGGCCAAAAAGAGGTTTCAAAAGTTCAAAATGCAACCAAATAAAACCATTGAGCAAATGGAATCAAGATTCAATGCAATCCTGGATGAACTCACCTTACTGAGTGTAAGCTACTCAAAAGAAGAAATCAACTCAAAAATCTTGGAAGCATTACCTGAAAAAGAAGTTTGGGAGATGAAGGTTACTTCCATAGAAGAAATGAGAAAACTTCATGAAGAGGATACCTTCAAATTATTCTCAGATCTTAAAGCTTATGAATTCAGCAAGAAATTGGCACCTACCACTGAAAAAGGAAGAACCAAAGACCACTGCATTGGCTGCCAAACATCAAGAAGAAACATCAGGAGCTCAAGATGATCTACTGGATGAGATGCAAGAGCAGATTGCACTACTGAGCAAGAAAATCAGGATGATGAAAACTGGAAAGGGTTCTCCAAGGAATTTCACTAAGAAATTCAGGGAAAAGAAGAAGGATGATTCCAGAAAAGACAATGATTACTTGTGCTTTCAATGCAAGAAACTAGGACAGTTCAAACCTGACTGTCCTGAGTTAAAACAAAGTAAGGAACATGATTATCTTTGCTTCAACTGCAAAAATCCTGGACATTTCAGACTGATTGTCCGACCTCTTCAAGACCAAAAGTCAACAAAGAAGACATGGCAAGAAGGCTATGGTTGCTGAAGATGAATCAGGATATGAAGTAGAATCAGAAAAGGGAAATGAATCTGATGATACTGCACTTGTTGCTGAGATGGAAGATTATGCTTTAATGGCTAATACGGATGAAACAGAGGAGGTATACAATTCTGTATCCATAAACACTCCTGCTGGAAGTGATTGTGAATCAACTTGTAGATCAAATCCTAAAAATTCTGACAGTGAAGAAACTTTGGATGCCATCCTTAATCAACTAAGGATAATACAATCTGGTTATGAGATTGTGAAGGCTGAAAAAGAAGCTCTTCAATCAGAAGTTGAAAGATTAAATGCTGAATTAAGAATCCTCAAAGGAAAGGAAAAAGAAGTTAGACAGAATCGAAGATAAGACTCGATGTACATTCGATGAGTCATTGTTGAGTCTGCTGAACCATCTTGTTCCTCCACTGCATTCAAATCTGGAAAGCCTTATGGTGATAGAACAAGGCTTGGATTTGGAACTCAACAATCCAATAAGAGTGGATCCTGTAAGGTCACTGAACCTAGTACCAGGATTGGTCCTAAGTTTGTGCCCGGACAAGATCCAACTCCCAAAAGGGTTGCTGAGGCAGTGAAGCCTACTGAGAATGCTTCAAAGAGGCAAAATCAGAAGTCTAAAAGGAAATCAGTACCTAACAAAAAGGTTAAATCCAAAGGTAGGACTGCTGGACCTTCTAGACCTGCTGATAGCAGACCTGCTACCAAGTCTGCTGGACCACAAAAAGGGAAAAACCAGAAATACTCCAAGGATAAGAATCCTATACCCAAAAATGTTAATCATTTTAGGGATACTTATCTGAGGGGGAAAGGTAGACTGTTCCTTACTGATGATAACTGGAATATTCCTGCCCCCACTGCTAGAAACAACAAGTATAACCATGCTGCTAGGGTAAAACCTAAGCAATGGAATCAACAGAGGACTCAGCAGAGGACTTATACAAGACCTCAGCAGGGACCTCAACAGACTTCATATTACAGAGCTGTTCCTAACAGACAGCAATCCAATGGTTGTGCTAATGCTTCTAACAACAGAATTCACTTCAAACAGCATTACATACCAAAAGGCCAGAAAGCATATGTGAAGCCTACACAACCAATTGTTAGACCTTATGGATGTATAGAATACATGTATGAACCAAAGTATGACACTTTTAGAAGAAGACCTTAAGGAAACATGCCATGGGTCATGCTTACCACTGACCATTATGGACCCAAACAGTTTTGGGTACCTAAAATGCATTAACTTTTTTTTGTAGGGTGTCTGGTATTTTGACAGTGGATGTTCCAGACATATGAAAAAGAATAAGCACTGTTTGTCAAATTTTGTGGCAAAGGATGGTCCAAGGGTGAATTTTGGCAACAAGAACACACCAGGATACACAAGAGGATATGGCACACTTGTGAGAAATGGATTAACAATCAGGAATGTTGCATATGTGGAAGAACTGGACTACAACCTACTGAGCACTGGACAATTCTGTGACATGGGAAACAAGGTCACTTTTGACAAAAACACTTGTACTGTCATTAGTGAGATAGGTGATCAAGTTGAGTTGGCTGGAAGAAGACAACAAAACATGTATGTTGTGGATTGGTTTACTGCTGTTCCAGAAACATGTCTGATTGTGCATACCAAGTCAGAACTCAATTGGTTATGGCATAAGAAGTTGAATCATCTAAATTTTGATGATATCAATCAGTTGGTAAGAAACTGGTGATTGGTTTACCTGAGATCACATTCAAAAAGGATGCTATATGTGATGCATGTCAGCAAGGTAAATAGACTAAGTCAAGCTTCAAGTCAAAGACTAAACAATCAACTAAAAGAGTTTTGGAGCTGATGCATATGGATCTATTTGGACCAGTTACACCAACAAGTGTTACAGGAAAGAAGTACACTTTGGTAGTTGTGGATGATTATTCAAGATACACTTGGGTGATATTTATGAACAAGAAAAGTGAAACACTTCAAAAGATGCCTGAACTTTTGAAGAGATTACAGAATGAGAAAGTTTGACAGTAGTAAAAATTAGATCAGATAAGGGTACTGAATTTCTCAATAAAGTTATAAGAGAATATTGTGAACAGAATGGTGTACTACATCAACTTGTCATTGTTTGGTACACCTCAAAGAAAATAGGGTTCTTTGAAAGAAGAAACAGAACATTAAAAGAAGCAGGAAGAACTATGATTTGTGAAGCATTGCTACCTGAAAGATATTAGGTTGAAGCAGTTAATACAGCATGCTATACACAAAACAGAACCTCAGTGAACAAGAAGCTGCTGAAGACACCTTATGAGATTTGGAATGGAAGAAAACCTAATATATCTTATTTTCATCCATTTGGAAGCAAATGTTTTATCCTAAATCATAAGGAACAATTGAAGACATTCCAACCAAAATCAGATTAAGGAATTTTCTTGTGATACTCTTCTGTCAGCAAGGCATTCAGGGTACTGAACAAAAGGTCACTGAAACATGAGGAGACAATACATGTTGTGTTTGATGAACTTAAGTTCTCTGGTATGGAAGATGAAGCTTGTGAACCTGCTGAGAATCTACAAGTCACTGATCCAGATTGTGTTGAAGTTTTGGAAAGGTTTAATGACTTAAAGATTTCTGATTCTGCCCCTGCTGAACACTCTGCTGGTAATACTACTGATGCAACAACTGAGGCAGTTCAAGGATCTGCTGAACCCCCTGTTGAAGAAACAGTAGACCCTACTGAAGATGAAGTTCCTAAGAATCAATCTAACCAGAATCCACAATGGTTAAGGGATCACCCTGCTGAACAAGTTATTGGAAATATACAGCAAGGTGTGAGGACTAGAAGACAATTAGAAGCAATGTTTACTTGTTTTCTATCTCAAGTGGAACCTAAAGTTGTTGAAGAAGCAATTTCAGATCCAGATTGGATAATTGCTATGCAAGAAGAATTGAATGAATTTGAAAGAAATCAAGTTTGGACACTAGTGGAAAGGCCTAATCATGCAAATATAATTGGTACAAATTGGGTATACAGAAATAAACTTGATGAATCTGGTACCATTGTGAGAAATAAGGCCAGACTAGTGGCAAAAGGATATTCTCAAGCAGAAGGAATAGATTTTGATGAGACTTATGCCCCTGTTGCAAGATTGGAAGCTATCATATTATTCCAGGCTCATGCTGCTTATAAAAACTTCAAAGTATATCAGATGGATGTCAAAAGTGCATTCTTGAATGGCATTCTGGAAGAGGAGGTGTATGTTCAGCAACCTCCTGGTTTTGAAGTTAAAGATCAAGAAGATAAAGTGTACAGACTCAACAAAGCACTTTATGGTTTGAAACAAGCACCAAGAGCATGGTATGAGACTCTATCTCAATTCTTGGTGGACAATGGTTTTACAAAAGGCACCATTGAAAAGACTCTTTTCAGAATCAATGAAGGGAACAACACCCTGCTGGTCCAGATTTATGTTGATGACATAATTTTTGGTTCTGAAAATGAATTGCTATGTGAAAAGTTTTCAAATCTAATGAAGAGTAAATTCCAAATGAGTATGATGGGAGAAATGAACTACTTTTTGGGATTACAAGTCAAACAGATGAAAGATGGAATCTTCATTCATCAAACCAAGTATACCAAGGAGTTACTGAAGAAATTTGGTATGGAAAACAGCACCAAAGTATCTACTCCTATGAGTACTAATATCAGATTGGATGAAGATAAAGAAGGCAAAGATGTTGATCAGAACTTATACAGAATGATGATAGGCGATCTGTGTACCTTCTTCGCCAAAGAGACTGATATATCCTTTCTTTGTAGAGTGTTTGTGCAAGATTTCAATCAAAACCTAGAGAAAGTCATTTAGGTGCAGTCAAAAGAGTTCTCAAGTATCTAAAAGAGACTTTGGGAGTAGGGATATGGTATTCTAAAGATGGAAGCTTCAAAGTTATATCCTACTCAGATTCTGATTATGCTGGATGCAAGATTGATAGAAAAAGCACCACAGGAACCTGTCAGTTGATGGGAAATAGACTGGTCTCCTGGTTTAGCAAGAAACATAATTCTATATCAACTTCCACTGCTGAAGCTGAATACATTGCTGCTGGAAGTTGCTATGCACAAATACTGTGGCTAAGACAACAATTAAGGGATTATGGAATTGAAGAAAGAGAAATTCCAATTATGTGTGATAACACAAGTGCAATTGCAATCACAGAAAATCCTGTTTTGCACTCAAGAACCAAGCATATTGATGTGAGACATCATTTTATAAGGGATCATGTTGAAAAGAAAGATGTGGTGGTTCTTTGTATCCCTACTGAAGATCAACTTGCTGATATTTTCACAAAACCACTGGATAGTGAAAGATTTGCTAAACTAAGGAATGAACTTGGAATTATAAAAGTTGACCGACATTCTATTTTATCAGCAGTGTATTGGAATTCACCAAGGGGATTAGTCTTTGCTATGTTGGGTGAGCTCACGTAGCAGATTAGTCATTGGTATCAACAATTCCATGTACTTATGTTTGGACAATTGAGCAAATGAAGTTGCCAAGGGGATTGGTCTTTGTCATGTTGGGTGAGCTCACTTGACAGATCATTCATTGGTATTAAACTTCATCTTGTATTATCAGTTGGACAATACAAAAGGAATTAAACATCAGCAGAGTGGCTCTATCAGCAGGCTTCTGAACCAAGTCTACTGATGACAAGGCTGCTGAAGGAAACGTTACATAGTCAAACTTACTAAAGTCAAAAAGAAAATGGCGGGATATTTATTCTCTCCTTATAACCGCAGTTAACACGATCGAACAGTTACAAAACGTTATGGAAAAGTAATAGGCCACGTGTCAAGACAACATTCACTCAAAGTTAATCGTGGTTAATGCACAGTACATGTTCTGACAGTTTCAACCATATCTGTCTATATATATATACAGACCTATTTACAGAGGCTACTCACAAAAATTCTCAGATTGATTTTCTCTGTGTATACACTGTGTGAACACAGATTTGAGAGTTACCTTCTTCATCTTTTTCTTACAAAAATGTCAAAGAAGGATGAGGTTCATATTGGAACCAGTCAGAGTGTAAGAGGATATGTTACTGACTGTACCTCCACTTAGTTAGCTATTAATATTGGACGAAGAATCAGACGGTTTGCTGGGCTAGAAGGTGTTATAAACAGAAGATTGGAACGAATTTCCTATGTCAATGTGTTGGAATTTTGGAAGAACATTGTCATACATGAAGGTAGAGAGGCCTTTACTACAACTGTTAATGGAAGAGAGATTGAAATATCCTCAAACCTACTGAGAGAGGTATTTGGGTTTGCACCTGGAAATAATGCACCCACCAATCCAGAAGCAATGAATCTACCAAGAATGAAGTTTGTGGATTCAATAAAAACAGATGATACAATTGCTTCAAATCTGGGCATCAATGTGAGGTATATTGGTTTTGAGCACAACCTGCTGAGCAAATTGATTGCCAAAACCATTTTGGGATTTGTTGGAAGCCTGGATACTTTATCAGGACCCAAAATAGACCTGCTGATCATCATCTGCAGGAGTATGAAGTTTGATTGGGATGGATTCTTCATACACTACATGAAGAAAGTGTGTATTGAAGATAGAGATGGGACAAGGAAGTCCAAGGTCAAGCCTTTAGGTCTAATGATTCAAACCCCGCTGAATCACTTTCAGATACCTGATATTTTATCTGAAAAGATTAACAAGTCCAGATTCAAGCCAGAAGTTGGTACTCCTATCCCTGGTCTGGATGATGATGAAGATGTAGATGATGAGGCCACTGATAGTGATGGTAATGATGGAGATGATAATGCTGGTGGTGAGCAAGTTAAGAAAGCTATTAAACCTGCTGCACCTAAGAAGGTTACTGAGAAAAGAAAGTCTACTGATACTAGGAAGATCACAGAGTTATTAAAGCCTAGGAAGACAAGGAAGCAAACAAAGATAGATCGGCCGAGTCTACCGAGGACCAGTGAGAGGTTGAGGTTCTTGAACTCTCTTTGTAGTTGCTACAAAGAAGAAGACATATTCTTTGAAGTTTTGAAGGAGCAACAGAAGGAAGCAAGGAAAAAGAGGAAAGCTGCTGAAATTGAAAAAGAAGATATTTCCAAAATAATGAAAGAAAATGCCAAAAAGAAGAAACATGGCAAAGGGAAGCAATTGAAAATTTTGGAGGCTCAAAGGCAACAAGAAGAAGAAGAAGTAGAAGAAGAGGCTATTGACCTTTCACTATTATAAAGCCTACTGAGGATGTAGAGGTTGTTGTTGAGCAATCTATTGGAGAACCACATCAGTCTGCTGTACCTGAGCCTGCTGTAGAAACTGTTGAATCCTTACCTGCAAAGGCTGCTGAGCCTACTGAAGATGCACAAGTTGTTATTGAGCAACTTGTTGAAGAGACACATCAGACTACTGAATCTGCACCTGCTGTGGTGATTGAAACATTGGTACAAGACCCTACAAATTCTGCAATAGTTCAGGGGGAAGAGCAGTCTGCTGCTAACCCTGCTGATGAGCATGTAAGTCAGGGGGAACCAAGTGTAGTACAGATGGAGGTAGTAGGAACAAACATACAACCTGAGCAACCTACTGACCTAGAGGCATCTGTGGAAGAAACTTTGAATTTGCTTGTTGAGACCTTTGGAGGTCAGCAAGCTACTGAAACAGCTCCCAGGAAGCCAACCATGCCTTTTGAAAGACATGCAAAGAAAAAGAAGGATGAGGAGTTTGTTGATCCTAAACTTCAGCAAGTAGCTGACTATTTCCATTGGAAGTTTGGATTCTACAAAAGACAAAAGCCAGCTGCACAACCAATGACAGACTTTGAAGAATGGGCTTTTGACAAGTTGGGAGTTGAAAATTTGCTAGAACTGATTGATACCTGTCTATTAGAATCAAGACTGATGGATCTGTTTGATGAACAACAAAAGGAGAAGGGTATCAAATTCAGGGATCCAAGAGATGATAATGATGACTCATCATCATCTGATTCTGGAGGTAATTATCCTTCTGGTCCAGGAGGAGTCAGTGGGACTGCTATGATAATTGAGGCAAATGTACAACGATCCATCGATCTTTGGATGATCCATCAAAGGCAACAAACTGAAGACATGAATGAAGATCTGGAGGATCTGACCATGGATGATTTGGAGGCACTAATAAATGAGGGTATAAATCTTGGTGCAAATAGATTGATTGGTGAGTATGATGCTTCATTTGTTGCTGAACCTGTTGATCAACCTGATGATCAGCAAGATGTGGATTTGGATGATGAGAGGGTTATTGATCACAGTGAACCAGATGTCATTCTGAGGGTTCAATTCAATATCAAGACTGGATTGACACTGAAGGAACCCTATCCAAAACTGGAAATACACTGAGAATGATTGCCAATGCTGAAGGATTTCAGGAAGAAAACAGGGCTGAATTCCCTGCAATCCTTGTCTGGAGGGTGTCGATCATCGAGAGAGCAAACAGTGGTGGCACAAAGATTGGATATGGTTATGGGATTTGAAGGATCCCCACTGATGATTGAGGAGGTTCAGGCTGCTGAGGTTCAAACAACACCTGAACAAAGGTTGGAACATGAGGTACAGGTTGCTGAGTCTCAAACACCACCTGGACATAGGTTGGAACTATTTATGGGTTTGGAGGAAACCGCTGCTGTTGTTGTTGAACAGGCTGCTGTAGTGGAGCCTACTGGAGCCAAGGCCACTGTAGGGAAAGATGGTTAGCAGACTGCTGTTATTATTGAGGATGAGCAGCTGCTGGACTATGACTACCGTGATGAGGAATTTCAAATGCCTGAGGAAGAACATGTTGCTGATGATCCACAACAGGCATTTGTACCTATTTTTGAAGAACCTGCACAAGATCCAATAATGGAGGATATTCTTGGTGCTATGGTTGAGGAAGGACCTGCCCTGCTGGAAGAGATATGAGTAGAGCCATGGTTGTCAGCAGATTGAGGGCACAGTATAATGTGGAAGAGCCTGCAGATGGAGTTTCTAGAAATATGGCTGATGGAGTACCAGCAGAGGTTTTGAATGAGTTGAGGACTGTCAGGAATGACATTGCAAATTTAAGAACTCAACTTGATAGGCAAGATCAAAGATTTGAGGACTTATTGAATTTAGTGGAGAATAGAGGAAGAACCACTGAAACTGTTGCTTCCAATATTACCTCCACCCAATATGCTCTTGCTGACCTTGCTCAAGATGTAAAGGGGATCAGACAAGGAAATTCACTGAAGGACAAGTTTCTGAAAGACCAATTTGCATCTATTCATCAGAAACTTGACAAGCTTGCTGAGACACCTAAGCCTGCTGTGGGTGAATCTGCTGAAACACTACAACCTGCTGTACTAGATCCTAAAATTACAGAGAGGATAAACCTACTGGAGCAAACAATGCAAGGAAGGATCACAGCTGTGGACACTAGGACTGAAATTATGGAAGGTCAACTGTACAACCTAGTGCGCACACAGAAGAGTGTACATGGCCTGCTGTCCCGTTTTGTTGATGATATCAATAAGGGGGAAGAGAGCCAAACAGCAGTAGCAAAAGAGGCTGCTAGGATTTTTGCTAAGAAAAGATGGGAAGATGATACTAATGCATTTAGGGAGCCTGCACCTGGCAGACTTCCACTTACTGATGATCTTCTCAAAGAGTACAAGAAAGTTTATAACAGCAAGAGAAGACCTTATCATGATAAAGGTTTCCATGAGGGACTCAATTCTTTTCTTGGACTCAAGTTTTGGGAAACAAGGGTCAAAGCCTTGAGGGCAGCACACAGAGGTGGTAGAGGTGGAAGAGGTGGAAGGAGTTTACCTACCACAAATGCAAAGGAGTCACTGAATGAGTTTAAAGAAGTTTAAATGTGGTTAGGATTTAGAGTACATCAGATAAATCTAACTCTACCTGAAGCATGGCATTGGTGGAAACAAGTGAATCCTCATATTGATTTCTCTCTGATTGAAAATGAATGGATGAGAGATATGATCAGAGAGATAAGAACTTATCAAGAGCAAGTGGAGAAGGCAAGGGAAGAAAGGGAAATAAGACAATAGATCAGCATACTACTTTTATTTTATCTTTGCTGATTCTAGTCTGTAATAACTTTTGAACAAATGATTATAAAGAGAAATGACCAAGTTTGTTCTGTTTTTGTTTTAATCTTTTTGCTTTGCTGTTAGGAGAGGGTATTGGCATCATCACCAAAAAAAGGGGAAATTGTTGGACTTATTTCAAGTTTTAGTGATGAGTGCCAGACTAGCTGTTATAGTGCAAAGGCAAAAAGATGTCTAGATTTTATGTATAGGTTTATTAGAGTTTGATCTTGTATAGGTTTGATCAAACAAGCACTGTAAAAGGTCTGCTGACTTACATCAGTAGACTAGTCTAGATTAGTAGGGTAGCTGAGTCAGTAGACTTATCAGAACCTCGCCAAGACCGAAAGCCGAGGGGGGTCAAACTCGATGGTGAAGGCTAAGGGATCAAACTTAGTAATTAAAGTCAAGGATATGGAATCAGAATTTAGGGAAGTCTGTGATGACCTAAACTGATTACATATACCTTGTGTACAAGGTCTAAGTTCCACAAGTTAAGTGATGATTGGAACTTAGTTATATGCAAAAATGTGTAATCTAACTTCATAAATAAAAGTTAGATAAAAGACAGTAAGCTAAAGTGTGTTTAAACACAGCATAATAAGGAAAAGCTTACTGATGTGTATATCAGCAGACTTATGTTCTCAGGAACCTGCTGGACAAATATTTCGATTTAATCAAAGGTTACATTGGAAGAAAACAAGAAAGGGACAGCTAACAACCTCTGATTTTATCAAACAAATCAATGGCTAAGATCAAATGGACGTTGGAAAGATACAGAGGATTATCCAATGGATACAAGTCAAAGGGTGGACAGATCAGAATCATTAAAAAAGCGATCTGACTGTGTCGATTTATGAACAAAGTGATGTAAAGCAAGTCAAATGGGACAAAATCCAAAACGGCTATGTTTGAATTTCAAACATAAATCACAAGGATTCCTACCTATAAATAGAGGACTCCTAATTCAGATACAAGTGATAAAAATTGATGAACATTAAAAGATAAATCCTGAGCTTCTATTTCTGATCAAGAAAAACACCCTGCTGACCCTACTGAGCTTTAATCTACTGATCCAGAAATATTCTTCAAGTGTAATCTGCATTCAAGCTGCATCAAGTTTACACACTTGAAGACATCAAGCTGCTGATCATATCATCCTGATGAAGCTGCTGAAAGCTGAATCACTTACTTGATTCAATCTTTCTTTTACAAGAAATGTACTGAAGACAATGAAGCATCCTTAGGTGTGAAAGACTGTTGTTTGTGGTGGAGCTGGTGAAGAGGCAATTCTACCCTTCAAGGACCATTGGAAGACTTTGGAGCAGCAATCCTACCTGTTCCAAGTGTTCAGTTTGTGAAGCCATAGTTATTGGTGAAGGACAAGCAACTTAGGGATATTTGTAACAGCTACATCAAAGATCTCTAGTGAATTACCTCCAACATCACAGGAGAAGAGTGGACTGACATGATTACACCACCTGGAACCACTATAAAATCTGGCTACTTACTTTCTGCATTTATATTCTGCACTTAGTTTATCTAACACATCAATCTACTGAATCTAGCAACTGAATCACACACATACACTCCTGAGTATCTAACACTTGGTATCATATTTAACAACAAGTAATAAGGCTTAATTTTTGATATAATTCCATTTGCACAAATTCAATGGCTTCAACAACCAAATAGACTACTAAGTGTCGGGAGACTATCAAGTATCAAGAAAGTCTTTGAAGTTTCTTGAGTTTGTTAACTCCAAAAGTTTTAAGTGTTAAGTTTATTCACCCCCCCCTCTAAACTTAACCAAAGCCTTTTCAAGGGACCAACACGCTTCCACCTCATTTGAAGTATGTTTTTCTTGAAGATAATGATTTACTTCCTTTGATTATTTCTGCTACACTAACGGCTTTACAGGAAAAGAAGTTGGTGAATGCTTAAGAAGCATAAACGTGCTTTTGGGTGGAAGATGTGTGACCTTAAGGGCATAAGTCCTACCATTTGTCAACACAAGATTATTCTAGATGATGGAACGAAGCCGGTGAGGCAACCTCAAAGAAGGCTTAATCCATATCTCCAAGAGGTTGTGAGGAAGGATGTGGTCACAATGTTAAAGCTTGGGTTCATTTATGCCATCTCGGATAGCAAGTGGGTGAGCCCCACTCAAGTGGTACCAAAGAAGGGAAGCATGACCGTTCAAATCAATGAAGAAGGTGAGGCGGTGCCTATGCGTTTGGTAAGTGATTATAGAATTTGCATTGATTATCGAAAATTGAATGACCGAACCCATAAAGACCATTTCCCCCTCCCTCTTTTTGATCAAATGTTAGAAAGATTGAGTGGTCATGCTTATTATTGTTTTCTTGATGGGTTTAGTGGGTATTACCAAATACATGTGGCCTTAGAGGACCAGGAAAAGACTACCTACACTTGTCCTTATGGCACCTTTGCTTTCCGTAGAATGCCGTTTGGGTTGTGTAATGCACCCGCGACATTCCAACGGTGCATGGTTGCCATATTTGCAGATATGATTGAAAGATTCTTAGAAGTCTTTATGGATGATTTTAGCATTTTTGGTGATTCCTTTGAGGAATGTCTAGATAATCTAGAAAAGGTGTTGAGTAGATGTGAAGAGACAAATTTAGTGCTAAATTGGGAGAAATGTCACTTGATGGTCACGAAAGGGATAGTCTTAGGGCATAAGATATCTAGTATGGGTATAGAAGTTGATAAGGCTAAGGTTGAAGCGATAGCTAAGCTTCCTATGCCCACTAACCTAAAAAATCTTAGGGGTTTTCTAGGCCATGTGGGGTTTTATCGTAGGTTCATCAAGGATTTCTCGAAAATAGCCCGTCCTCTTACCCTTCTTCTTGGAAAAGACGTTCCGTTTGATTCCGACCAAGCTTGCATTGAAGCATTCTTGTTGCTCAAGCAATTGCTTGTATCCGTTCCTATCTTAGTTGCTCCGAAGTGGGATCAAGAGTTTGAGTTAATGTGTGATGCGAGTGACACCGCGGTTGGTGCGGTCCTCGGTCAAAAGATCGATAAAATCTTCAAGCCTATTGCTTATGCTAGTCATACATTGAATCCGGCCCAACAAAACTACACCACCACTGAAAAAGAGCTTCTAGCGGTCGTCTTTGTTAGGAACATTTTATTATGTTTTGATGATGGCCATACTAACTGTTATAGCAAGCCTGAAATAAGTTAGAATTCTCTGTATAAGTCTTTACTTAGAGTCTGACATATTGTATAAGTTAAGTCAGACAAGTATTGTGCTAGTTGGTAGGACGGAAAAGTAAAACAGACATTCGGCAGAGTGAAGCCAGCCAAGTACATGCAGAGAAGCAATGAAGACTTAGTGGTATGACTTATAACCAAGGAAGTCTGTGATGACCTTGGATAAGTCTAAGTTATGGTTCAAGTGATGAAACTTAATGTTCAAATATGGTGTACACTGATCTCACCCAAACCAATGATCAGTGAAGTACAAAGATTCTCCTTAAACTGAAGTAATGAAGGAAACAGTGAATCGGCAGAGTAAACTGACTTTTGGCTAAGTGAAGGCAAAAATAGTGAAGGAAGATCTAAACGGCAAAGTCAGATGGATCACTCGACCGTTCAGAGTACGGCGAAGTAATCCTTATCAGAACAAAATTGAAATATGATGAAGATTCAGAGGATCAAGCGTTTAATGCACAATCAATAGAGGATCAATCAAGGATGGATTTTCTGCTATACATTTGAAGAAAAATCAGATCACTTAAATCCAGGAGAATGTAATTAAGGGGAAATCAAGAATAAAATCAAGGATTATTCCCCTCATTAATATAGCCAACGGACGGAATTTCAAATCAAGGATACTCAAGGCTATAAATAGAAGGCATTGACAGACAGATAAAAACAACGATCAAGAAAAAGAAAACCAAGCAGAAACTCTATCAATTTGAAAAGCCTTCGCTCTGAACTTACAAGGATTCATCTAGAGATCAACTCAGACATCAGAACTACAATTTTATATTTAGCACTGAGATTGATCAATCAAGCTTGTGAATCTCATTCACAATAAACTGAAGCAACTAAATCAGAAGTCATCTGAGAAGGAGTTGTGTTTGTGATAGCTGCTGAATGATTTGATCTCAAGGAGCAGTGAAAGAGACTGAATCACTGAAGCTGTTGCAGCCAAGGAGTGATAGTCTTGCAGATTGTGAAGCTTGGGAAGTCAAGGACAATCTTACTATTGTATCTGTGAAAACAATAGTGAATTCCTCCAATCATCACAGGAGAAGAGTTGATTAAGGGATTACACCACCCTGAACCACTAAGCCTTGTGTCAATTTACTTTACTGCATTCATTTAAATTGCCTAGATTATAATCTATATCTGTGATTGTCTAAATTGCTTTGAAATAACATAGTAAGAAGGGACCTATCTGCTGCCCAAAAGCTTTTAAACACAAGAAAAGTTTTTGAAACTCCACTATAGTCATTCACCCCCCCTCTCTGACTATAGTTTTACCCTTCTCTGGGACCAACAATTGGTATCGGAGCAGTGTTCCTAGTATCAGAACCTGTTCAGATAAGGATTACTTCGCCGCACTCTGAACGGTCGAGTGATCCATCTGACTTTTCCGTTTAGATCTTCCTTCACTATTTTTGCCTTCACTTAGCCGAAAGTCAGTTTACTCTGCCGATTCACTGTTTCCTTCATTACTTCAGTTTAAGGAGAATCTTTGTACTTCACTGATCATTGGTTTGGGTGAGATAAGTGTACACCATATTTGAACATTAAGTTTCATCACTTGAACCATAACTTGGACTTATACAAGGTCATTACAGATTTCCTTGGTTATAAGTCATACCATTAAGTCTTCATTGCTTCTCTGCATGTACTTGGCTGGCTTCACTCTGCCGAATGTCTGTTTTACTTTGCCGTCCTACCAACTAGTACAATACTTGTCTGAATTAACTTATACAATATGTCAGACTCTAAGTAAAGACTTATACAGAGAATTCTAACTTATTTCAGGCTTGCTATAACAGCTAGTATGGCCATCATCAAAACATAATAAAATGTTCCTAACAATTTCCCCCTTTTTGATGATGCCAAAACCCTCATAAGCCTGAATATAAGTAAGCCAAATTTTTCTTAATAATTAACAAAATAAGAACTCAACAATTTTATTCATTCATTAAAGGGCAATAAGATATTGCATCTTTTTATTCAAAGACAGAGGCAAAAAGATATAATTCAAATTAAGTATAATGTCTACTTCTTCATTTCTCCAAACCTGATGCCTTTGCCTTTGCTACCCTTGCCCTTTTCTGTTGGGCTTGCCTCCTTTCCACTGGAGCTTTCAGGCTTTGAGCTTTCTTCCCCCTTTTTGGCAGCACCAAAACGTGCTTCAAGATTTGCAGTTGCTGCATCAGACTCAGGGAGAGGACCATACTTTTTCTCCAGTATCTTGTTGGTTGCCTCCCTAATTTTGAGAAGGGTGTCAAGTTGTTGCTCAGAGTTCTCCATGATCTCATCCAGATGCTGAATTTGATGAGTGTGAGCATTCAAAGTGTCCACCAAAGGTTTGAGATTATTGTCAATCGTCTCAGCATGAAACTCAAGGTTGGTTTGGACGTGATGAGGGATAAGTTGCTGGAGGTTGCAAAGCAAGTTTCCTTGTCTTTCCATGACCTCATCTTGTATCTTGATATGACTGATGAGAGCTTCAATCTTGAGGTTGAAGGAGGTTGCTCCACTCCTTAAGGCAGTCTTCAGGTTTTGCCTGCTGTGATATTGCCTTTCCATGTCGACAATGAGGGGTTGATTGTCCAGGTTGAAGACTCTTTCTATATTGATTTCCTCTGGTGCCACATTAACCTCCTCTTCATCTCCATCTTCCTCTTTCTCGTTTTTCTCCTCATCCTCATCCTCTTCCTCCTCTTCCTGTTTACCTTCTGTTTCTTCTCATTTACCTTAGTATCATTGAGAGGTTGTGGAGGAATGCTTGCTTTTCCATCTTCTTCTGTTGGTGTTCCCCCTTGGTCAATAGTGGGGGAGTTGACAAGTTCAGCGAAGTGAGTTTGATCAGCTAGCTCACTCGGCTGTTCCTCAACTTTGTTGAGGCTCTTGAAAAGTACCTCTTGAAGAGTTAGATCATCATCAGATGTCTCCATGGTTTCCGGATCAGCTTCAAGATGGTCACCTTCAGTATGTTCATCCTCTGCCACAGCTTCTTCCTCATCCATATCTTCGTCTTCAGATGAAGTAATTTTATATCCTTCCTCACCTTCCTCCAGGTAGGTGATTTCCTCTTCTTGTTTTTCTTCTTCTGTTGCTGTATCATCACTGATTGTCACAGGTTCATTTAAGTTGCTGGTACCAATCACAGTGATGTTTTCTTG
Organism: Gentiana macrophylla; assembly: GCA_026214975.1. NCBI lineage: Eukaryota > Viridiplantae > Streptophyta > Magnoliopsida > Gentianales > Gentianaceae > Gentiana > Gentiana macrophylla. The sequence goes on from CM047805.1 coordinate 119,810,837, forward strand.
TGTCTTCTGGGATCTGGTTCTTCGTCCCACTCCTGATCTGCTACTTTCAGGTTGTTTACTCTTTCTTCCGACAGTTGGTTTGGGTTTCATGGATGCCTTAATGTATGTAAACATTACCTTTGATTTATGTGGAGCCTACAGATTTGTGGGTTGTACTTTCAATGCGTCAAACAGGTGTCGGAGAGGGAACCCATAAGATTTCCTCTCCCAGAAATCACCATTCTTTTCCAAACCCTTGCTTGGTGCCGTAATGGACAAATCAATCTCCTTTCGAATCTGGTCTTTCAACCTATTGAATACAAATGTTTCCCAGTCAAATTTAGTATCTTCGTAGATGATTGCCATTAGCTTGATCCTTAACTCCGTTAGATTTTCCATTGACCCTTTTCTTCCTTCGATGTTTTTGGTTATGACCGGTGCAAATTCGGCAAACGGAAGTTTTAGTGTTGATCTAGGGAGGTTGTATGTTTTGCTGTTTCTTTTGGGGTTCTTGGCTATCTCAGCCCAGAATTTCTTAGCCGGACCTATTATGGGTAGCTGTAGGAATCTGTTGAGAGTACCGGGGGTGATGACTATTTCTCTTCCAAATATTGAGCTTTTTATGCAATCGACTTCAGTCTTCTTTGTGCTAGGCACAAAATTTGCATTTTTCCAGAATGCAATCAAATTTTCATAACAAATTCCAGTTATTGGGGGGTTTAGAAAAGTCATTAACCCCAGATTTGTACAGCAATCAACCAAGCATTGAGCTTGTGCATCATTGTCACAAAAGGAGAGATAGTGTTCAGGTTTGATAAACGAACCAGTGATGATTGATTTTTCATAGAACTTTTCAGTGGGAGAGATTGTGGAAGATGAAGCCATTGATAAGTGATTGATGTTTAGAGAGGAGAACACTTTGAGTTTTCAGAGAGAATCAAAAGTAGGGTTTGTAATTTTACAAAAGAGTGTAAAGATTTCTGAAAATTTCTAAGTGCAGTTTATATATGATGATTTGGGTAGTGTGGACGTGGTTTGAATATGGAAGGATTTTATGACATAATGGTGTGATTTTTTGTATGTAAATCGCAATATTCGAGTGAAGTGGGGGAGTGGATTGTGGTAAGTAATGATAGAGCCCGGGAATCGAGGCGTTTGTAATTCGAAAAAGTAATATGGTTACCTCCATGATTATAAGTTGATCTCCATGTGTGTAATCATCCACAGAATAATCTTCTATAACTCCCTTATTCTCCACGTGTATAAAAGTTGATTATGTTCACACTTTAATTTACCCATGACTCCAATCTATATTTCGGTGAAGTGCCTTGGCTGGCCACTTAGCCGGTGTAGTGATTCTTTCACTGAGCTGCTTTATTTGACTGTTCCTAACAATCAGTGAAGTTAACTTCGCCGAGTACCAGTGCCTTACCTACTACATCTCCTGTAATGGCTAAGGTTTAAACAGCTGATGAAGTCACTTAGTCGATTACTCCAGTTAGCCGCTCTTTGGTATTTAGTCGATTTCAATCATTTCTAACTCACTTCTCAATATGCTAAATATTTCATGACTGAGTGGCTTAGTGAAGATATCAGCCCGTTGGTCTTCAGTGGGTATGTTTTTTAGAATGACATCTCTTTTTTCAACATGGTCTCTGATAAAATGATGTCTCACATCAATGTGCTTTGTTCTTGAATGCAACACTGGATTTTTCAGTAATAGATATTGCACTTGTGTTATCACACATGATTGGAATTGTTTTCTCCTCCACTCCATAATCCCTTAGCTGTTGTCTAATCCAAAGTACTTGTGCACAACAACTTCCTGTTGCTATATATTCTGCTTCAGCTGTTGATGTAGATATAGAGTTTTGCTTTTTGCTAAACCATGAAATTATTCTGCTGCCTAGCATTTGACAAGTTCAAGGGTGTACTTTTTCTATCTATTTTGCATCCAGCATAGTCAGAGTCTGAATATGATATCAACTTGAATCCTCCATCTTTTGGATACCAAATTCCTACATTGATAGTGTTTTTCAAGTATTTGATTATTCTTTTGGCTGCTAGAAGATGTGATTCTTTTGGTTGAGCTTGAAATCTTGCACATACTTCTACTGCAAATGCTATATCAAGTCTACTTGCAGTTAAGTATAGTAGGGATCCAATGATTCCTCTATACATTTTCTGATCAACATCCTTTCCAGTTTCATCTTTTCCAAGAATGACTCTTGCACACATTGGTGTATCTGCTATGCCACTTTTATCCATACCATACTTGTGTATTAATTCTTTTGTATACTTGGCTTGACTAATGAAAATGCCATCCTTCATTTGCTTTACTTGAAGGCCAAGGAAATAATTTAATTCTCCCATCATGCTCATCTGAAATTTGCTCTTCATCAGGTTTGTAAATTTCTCACATAACTTTTCATCCTCTGATCCAAAGATGAAGTCATCAACATAGATTTGTACTAGCAATGTGCTTGTTCCTTCCTCTAGTTTGAATAGAGTCTTATCTATGGTTCCCTTGTTGAATCTATTCTTGATCAGAAATTGTGATAGCGTTTCATACCAGGCTCTGGGTGCCTGTTTGAGTCCATAAAGAGCTTTCTTTAGTTTGTATACTTTGTCTTCCTTTCTTTTGAGTTGGAAACCAGGGGGTTGCTCCACATATACTTCTTCTTCCTAAAGTCCATTCAGAAATGCGCTCTTGACATCCATTTGATAGACTTTGAAATCTTTGTGTGCAGCAAATGCTAGAAAGAGTCTGATTGCCTCCAATCTTGCTACTGGTGCAAATGTTTCATCATAATCTATTCCTTCTGCTTGAGAATAGCCTTTTGCAACTAGCCTTGCTTTGTTTCTGACAACAATTCCTTGCTCATCCATCTTGTTTCTGAATACCCATTTTGTTCCAATAATGTTGGCCATATCTGGTCTGTCAACAAGTTCCCAGACTTCATTTCTTTCAAATTCATTTAGTTCTTCTTGCATGGCTGAGATCCAATCTGTATCTTGAATTGCATCATCTATTGTCTTGGGTTCCACTTGTGATAGAAAACATGTTAACATATGCTCCAGTTGTCTTCTGGTTCTCACTCCTGTGTGAATATCTCCAATAACTTGTTCTTCAGGATCATCTCTTAGCCAATTTAGGTCAGGCTGAAGTTGTTCTTCACTTGGTGCTTCTGTAATTTCATGTTGTACATGAGCTTCAAGTTCTGGTGCTTCTTCTGTTGTATTGACTTATGGGTCATCTTGATTTCCAAAATTGTGATGCAGAATAGTTGCTGGTACTGTTGTATTCATATACACTTGCCTTTGTGCTGCTGCTTCTTCTTGTTCTTGAAGACTTTCACCGTTTGTATTTGGTTCATCAAAGACTACATGTATTGATTCTTCAATCACCAATGTACTTTTGTTGAGTACTCTGAATGCTTTGTTGGTGTCTGAGTATCCCATAAAGATTGCTTCATCAGCCTTTTCATCAAAGGCATGCAGCTGATTCATGTTCAAAACAAAGCATTTTGATCCAAACATATGCAAATATGAGATATTAGGTTTTCTACCATTCCATATTTCATATGGAGTCTTTCCATGATGTTTGTTGATGATTGATCTGTTTTGTGTATGGCATGTTGTGCTGCTTCAGCCTAAAATCTCTTTGGCAAGCATGCTTCTGCAATCATTGTTCTGACTGCTTCTTTGAGAGTTCTGTTTCTTCTTTCTGCCACAACATTTTGCTGTGGGGTTCCTGCTGCTGATAATTGATGTAGTACTCTATTTTCTTCACAATAGGTTCTGATAATTTCATTAAGAAATTCAGTGCCTCTATCTGATCTGATCTTGATGATTTTCAGTTCTTTCTCATTTTGGAGTCTTCTTAACAAATCTGGTAGCTTTTTGAGTGTCTCTTTCTTCTTGTTCATGAAGATGGTCCAGGTGTATTTTGAGTAGTCATCCACCACTACTAGGGTGTATTTCTTACCACTTACACTTACTCGTGTGACTGGTCCAAATAGGTCCATATGCAACAGATGTAGAATTCTTGTTGTTGATTGATAGGGTTTTGACTTGAAGGAACTTTTGATTTGTTTCCCTTTCTAACATGCATCACATAGAATTTCTTTCTTGAATGTGATCTCTGGCAGGCCTTCAACTAATTTGTTCTTTGATTATTTGTTGATGGTCTTGAAATTTAGGTGATTTAGTCTTCTATGCCATAACCAGCTAGTTGACTGTTTGTTTTTGATAAACAAACATGTTTCTGCTTTGGCTTTTTTCCAATCCACCACATACATGTTATCTTTTCTTCTTCCTGCAAGCACTACTGTGTTGGTTTGGCTGTGAATGACTTTGCATCCTTCCTTGTTGAAGTGCACATTGTAGCCTTTGTCACAAAATTTACTAATGCTCATCAGATTGAAATTAAGTCCCTTTGACATATGCCACATTTTGAATCTTCAGATTGTTCTTGAGCATTGTGCCTTCCCCCTTAATCTTGCCAGGATTTTCTTTGCCTCCAAATGTGACTTTGGGTCCATCAAAAGCTTTAAAGTCAGTGAGCCATCTCTTGTTTCCTGTCATGTGTCTGGAACATCCACAGTCTATGTACCAGACATCCTACAAAACAAATTAATTAAGTTTAGGTACCCAACACTGTTTGGGTCCATACCTGTTAGCAGTCATGCCTCCTACTCCAAGTGTATATCCAAATGGTCTTCTTTTTGGATATTTAAAGTCATCAACTTCATATATATAAGGCATGGCAGAATAGCTTCTAGTATTTCTACTGAAGGTATTCTGATACTTTTCTCTACTTTATGGTGCATTTGCATCATTCTTCACTTTCCAATATGCAGCGGGAAACCTAACTTGCTTCATGTGTCTAGGAACATACCTAGTTTGATTTTTCTTAAACACATGATGCATATTATGGAATGGTTTCTTCTTGTATTTTGGAGGTGCAACATTCCAATCATCCTCTGAAGGATAAAGTCTTCATTTACCTTTCAGAAAGTCCTTGGTTTTGGTTGACTTGATTGATGATTTAGTCTGCTTTTTTCTTGACTTTGGGTTTTGACTTCACCGGTACAGGATGAATGGTTGAAACTATGGTGTCCGCCCTTTCGAATTTTGGTTCACTTGTTAATCCTGAATTCAGAATTGTGTTGACCATTGTTTCTACTCTCATCCTGACTGTTGTAGCCAAGACCAGATCTGGATCCAAACCTTTTTGAGGGTTCGTAAGCTGGTTCATTTGTGGTCTTATCTGATAGAGGGATCTTCTCAACTGATCTGTCAACAACAAATGTATGAACATCTGCTGTTTGTTGGTCATTTGAGTAGGTCTCCTTACTAGTTAGTTCAGCTTTTGCTTTATCCAGTTCTTTCTTTAATCTTTTATTTTCCTTTCTTAGATCCTTGCATTCCTTTTCCAGAATTTCATGATTCATCTCAATTTCATCCAATTTAGTCATGAGATTTTGGACTAGGTCTGCTGGATCTAAAGGGAGAATAGGAGATTGTGCAGTGTTAGATGTGGATGCATTTGATGAAGAGTAAGAGCTAGATGTTACCTCAGTTTCATCTGATTCTTTGGCCATTAGACATAGGCTTGTTTTCTCAATGTCTGAGCTATCACCTTCATCTTCATCTAATTCTTTGGTCATGAGGCATAGACATGCTTTTTCATTGTCTGAGTTGTCTTCTTCATCACTGTTATCTGAGTTATTATCTGATGATTCTTCATTCTTTTCACTGCTAGATTCAGCCTTGAGTGCTTTCTTGCCTTTCCTCTTTTCAGATGCTTTGTATTTCTTCTTTTCATCATTTTTATCATTTTCTTCAGGACAATCAGCCTTGAAGTGACCTTTCTTGTTGCAGTTGAAGCACCTGTATTCATCATCTTTCTTCTTCATGTCTTTGGTTGAGCTTGACCTCTTGTTTGATGATGAGTTTCCTTTGAATGGCTTCTTTTTGCTAAACCTATCAAAACGTTTAACTAATAAAGCTACCTGTTCTTTAAGTTCATGTGTCTCTTTGCTGATGCAGACGGCAAAGTTACTTTGCTAGGGTGCTACCAGTGCAGTGGCTTTTTGTGTCTCTGCCGGAGCACCATCTTCACCGTTCAGTTCAAATTCATGAGCTTAAGTTGGGACATCAGTGTCAGAGTGTCAGTGTTTGCAAGGTTTGTGGTTCCTCTGATTACTGATGTTATGATCTTCCATCTTTCAGGTAATCCTTTCAAGATCTTTAAGCATACTTCTTTTTGGGGATATGTGTGACCAAGCTGTTGCAGTTCACTGATGATGCTTGATAATCTGTTGTCCATTTGATCAATGGATTCACCAACCTTCATTTTGAAATTTCTGTTTTGCAACAGATAATTTGTTTTCTTGAACTGCTTCAGATCCTTCATTTATCAATGCTAGCTTGTCCCACATCTCCTTTGATGTTTTGCAATCTTTGATTCTCATGAACATGTTGCAATCTAGAGTCTTCAAAATCATATCTTTTGCAACAAAGTCTATATTTGCTCTTCTCCTGTCATCCTTGGTCCAATCTTTCTTGGGTTTGTCTACTTCCTTCCCTTGATCTGCTCCTGTGGATACTACAGTCATGATTGTGATTGGGCCATCATTAATTACATCCAGCATCTCCTCATGAGTTGCTGCAAGATGAGACAACCTTCTTATTTTATATTCATCAAAATTGTTAACATTGAAAACAGGTACTTTTGACATAAAGTTTGAGGAATCCATAAGTACAAATAAGAGATCTATATGTGAATGTATAGAAAACTCAGATTTGAAAACTACTTTGAAAATATGTGATCTCCTTGTTACCAGAAATTAGATCTGGCCGTAGACACAAAGTGCAAATTACAAAAATGACCTTCATGCCTAACGATCACGGGATAGCGTCTAGCAACACACCGTGACCCCCAATCTTCGGAAGAGCCAAATGCAATGACTACTACCTTTCATGTGAAACAATTACCGTGCAACTTACAATCCAATTGCTGTAATAATATCCATACAGTCGTTTGTCGAGTGACAAACATCAACGACCGTATCTTACAATCTGGACATCATGCTCTCTCGAAGTAACTCATTTACATCCACTTTGCAAAGATTCACGAGAGTAAGACAATCCTTATAAGAAGGCCATTTCGGATATTCAATCATAATCATAGGATACGCGATTCCCGGACGACCAAACATGTATACTCTGCATGTTTCAATATCATACCCAAGCACCACCGCATGATCGGCCCGTGGATAGGGGAAATCTCAATAGTGTCAAAGTATGACAATCCACACCGTGATGCCATGAAGACTCCGGTCTTAAGGATAATTACACAACCACCACATAGTGTGACACTTAATGTAAGTGGGTCTGTCTAATGTAAGCATTCTCTAATACACATCCACGTACAGTCCAAGTGTCTCTACACTTCGATAGGCGAGATCTATCCCTACCCTTAAAGACTGAAGACATCTAATACATGCTAGCTTGTTTATACTATCCATGCCCTGTTTAATAGTACATCAACCTAGAGACATTTAAGTATCAAACTTATTAAAGTGATTAGAGATCTCATCAACCATAATCGCCTATCATGGTTTCTCTATCACAGTTTAATACTAAGGACGTTATCATATAACAATTCATAATTGGTTCTTTAAAAGACATATATATGACAACGGAACAGCCATTTAGTATATATATATATAAACACAAAGAAATAGTAGAAATGATCCGACCCGGTCGGATCCGGTCCAACCCGATTGGGTTTAGGACAATATTTCAACAATCTCCCACTTGGTCTAAAACCAATTAATCGCACACACAAGACCAAGTTGAAACACTAGAATCTCATGCAATACTCGCAACCAGACCTAGCCCTGAACGGATCACTATCCGTGGGGACTCAGACTATCTTCATACCATGCTCCAAGTGACCAAGTCAAAGGAACCGCTTCAACACACACACGGATCTTTGACGAGACCCTGGTCCTTGCTTCAAGCAATGAATCTACTTACTATATCAGCTATATAAAAAAGGTGGAAGAACCGTACAAGGTTTAGGAATGAACCTTCTAGATCCATGTACTGCGCCTCCAAGGCACTACTGTGTTTTGGCTAAGTTGTAGAATTTATAGTGACTCATAGCCTGGAACATTTCCAGCTCACTGTATCACTTAATCCAAGTGATTGCAAACCCAGACTGTAGCTCCCACTCGTCTTCATAAGACTCGGGATATACGTCTATATAACTATATTTATCTGATTCCAAGTTTCGATAAACTAGGAAACCATCCTTAACTTGTTTAAGGATATTCTCGACATTCACCAGATTTACTTTCATACTTGCTCATGACAGTTCATGGACTACGAACATCTGGCATTACTTTTATGATGGTTCCTATCGCTGTAGCAAAGGAAACCTCCATAAGCATCATCTTTCACCTTATCTTTAGGACCGATGTCCTAACATAGATAGATCTTGAGAACACCGGCTAGCAGTGTCTCCTATCGTGATCTATGCTAAACTTTTTTAGCATCATATCTATATAGGTAAACTATAAACCAACAGCAGTTAAATCTATCATTATAGATTCTTATTTCTAAAATAAGAACTGCTAATCCAAGTGCTTTCGTAAAGACCTTGAACTACCAAACATTAATTGGTTGTGACATGGGGTGATAATTCTTGAGAGAGATATCCAATACCTTACTCAAAAATCGTAATACACTCCCACTATTCATCTTGCACATTGGGCATAGCCTTCTTTTGACTAAATCAAAATCCTTTGATTATCAAACAAAGAAATCGTTTAGAGAAACTTGTTTGAGTCCATAAATGGATCTCATGGGCTCACATATCATGTTATCATCTATGAACATCGAGCTGTTTGCCCAACGTCTTCAAAACTATCATATAGCCATGATACGAAGTTATAACAAGTATAGTCTGAATAGAACTAGGCTCAGCTGGCGGCTTAAAAATAATTACAAGGTTTACACCCCATACCCTTTAGCCGTCACTATAGCCTTATGGTAATCATATTACTATCCATGTCAGCCTTTCAGGGACATTCCCCTTAGGTAAGAGAGACTAGGTTCACAACCTGGTTGTCACTGATGGAATCTAATTCAGATATTATGGATCCTGGCCATATCTCTCAATCTTGCCTTTCAAACATTCCTTCATAAGTCGTGAGATACTCATTCTTCAAGATGAACATACCAGCAGCCCTTTCAGGCTTAAGGTTATCCACAGACTTACAGAACTTTTGTGTGCATTAAGCAGTGTTCTACACCTCATCGCTATGCGGTGTCTGCTCATGTTCCAATGATTGAATGTATTTTTGTGGTTCTCAAACTCTTTTGAGATCTTATTTACTCCCACTGTCTCTTTTGGAAGAATCACTTCCTCTAGAAGATAGCATGTTTGGAGACAAACACCTTTTGTTCCGCGGACAAGTAAATAATATCTAGCATACTTGCTAAGACATTCCACAAAGTTGCTTATGTCGTACTAGGCTCCAAGCCTTTCTGACTTTGCCTATGACAACTTTAAATCATCAGTTAAGATAGATTCGACATTATCGCCTTCCATATCTAATATGGAATTTATTCAACCTTTATTCATTAGAACTCGGTTAAGTATAAGGACACTATCCCGAAACGGGTAAGGGATACTTCGCATGGCTTGCTTCACACGTTTATCATATAAAGTGTTGTTTCCATTTTGGGAACACAATCTAATTGTGTATCCCAAAGATAGTATCCTTCAAGGGAGAATCTGATTCTATTTCAGACGCCTTCCGAAACACCCTGCAGGTATTAATTACTTCAATCCAATTGAAGATTAATTCCTAAATAGCTCATCAATCTCATATTCGTACTAGCTCGAACTTTTCAGGCTTTCCGAATTGTTATACTTCAATAAGCACATTCAACTATTTCTAAAAATAGTCTAAGAGAGAGATAAACAATTATTTATAGTATAAATTGTCATAAGCCAACAAACATCAATATGTTTAGGCTCTAGTCAATTTCATAGATTTCATAACTTTTTCATAAAAGGGTATTTCAGTCCTCTTTGGGTAAGATACGTATAACCCATATGATTCATAATCATATGCTTCAGCATCATCAAAATGACGTTTGGTTACACGCTTCCCTTCCATAGAGACTGTGCCTAGAACAGCCATAAATCAAGGATAACAGCCATACAAATATTTAGTTGAGATTTCATCACATATATCAACTATATAGGGACATCAATCCAGTATGTTAGATTCAGTGACCTTTCAACTTTATCGGAATAACATTTATTCTCTACGATTGAATATGTCTACTAAATCCTAACAAGTAACTGAAGATATGTTCTTCATAAGAACAGAAACATAATAACATTTATTTAGTTCTCTTATCAATTTACTAGATCCAGAATATGGTAAGTGTTACAATGTTTGCTTCACCTTCCATATCTGTATTTAATCCTTCTAATTTAATCACACTCGTAAGATATCATATATCTTAGTGTCGACTTTGAACTTAGACAGATTTATCTCAACTCACTTGCCTAGAATAGAAACTTCAATAAGTTCTCTATTTAAGGACATGCCTTAACTTCCTTTTTAATCCTTTAAGCCCTTGTAAATATTTCTTAGTGTAGTCTTCATAAGACTTAAGAAAGATCACAAGAGCTATGTCTTCAATTTCCTTTCATTAAGAAAATCTAAAGTTTATTAAATAGTTTATTTAATCTTTTGAATCGTATTCAAAACATTAACTATTCAATTAACCTTTAAGAAATGATTGAATTAAGTCGATACTTAAATCATACAATTCTAAAAACAACCTTTCCGAAATTCGATGTGGTCATTCTTATCCAACGTTTGAATTAATTGTCATCGTATGACAGAATGATCATCTTCGATCGTATCCAATATATGATTAATTTGTTGAAACTTAATTCAAATGATTTAACCATATCATGAGTTTCCACTTTCATTAATAATTAAAGGCTCGGAGTACTCCATCAAATATGTAGTCTCCTTGTCTCAAACTACTATAACGGGATTGCTCGTGTCATTGCTTATTTCAAAAGGATTAAGATTACTTAAACCATATTTTGAGAACGTTTCTCAAAAGGTAACAGTCATAATTTGGTTTTACTAATCGAGAATAAAAACATAAATATAAAGTTTGCTAAAACTACAACATAAAAATAAAGATAAAACAGTGTTGTTGTTTATACACGCAAAATCAAAAATGGTTTTTTGATTTATGATTTTGCTCTCACTAGTCAACTACTCTCAATTGACTTTCAAGAATCTTTTCAAAATTCTTTAGTGGCCAAAATCCCATCTGGTTACCCCGATTCCCGAAGAGGACCGATCAACCGGAATAATTCGAAGGGTAGGTAACACTTACCATTAATCATATTTCTATGTGACTCTTGGTGGTTGACTAGTCAACTCTTTGACAATACACATCTTTATGTGGTAGTCAACCCCTTGCCTCTAGAATAAGACGGTCCTGACGAGGGCCAATCACCACAATAATCTAGTCAAGTCATAACCCAATATTCGTGAGATCTCATACGATCATATCTCAATAACGACGATATATCCGAGGTAGGTCAACTCCCGACGAGGGCCGATCAATTGGATCCGAACAAGGACTCTTCACCGTCGCTATAATATTGGGAGACAATATTTCGACTTGATTTTTGTTGTGGAAGTATTTACATAAATTAATTCACTTAATTAATTTAATTACAGTCTAATCAAATATATCTATCTCTATAGACATACATCCTACACACTCATCTAGATCGTGCCTAGTTATGCATCTATCGTATCATATAAAATAAATACAAGCATAAAATAAATAAATGCGTAAAGTAACCGGTATGATCATGGACTTTTCCTAGGTGCGGTTTCGAATACAAATCGATTTAAACCGCTGGTCACAATCTAAGGGTAGTTTGACCGCCGCCAATAGGATCTTTAATGTGCCATCTCTAATGGGATATTTATTCTTCTTTCTTTGGCTTCCATCTTCTGCTCCATTCTTGTTACATTTAATTCTATCTAATAAAATAAATACGCCCGCAGCATACGTGGGGAGCTAACGGAAATAGGATAAATGCAGAAAATAAACTATGTCACGTTCTTCTAACGGCCTAAAACAATTTTTAAACCAATAGAAAAATTAAATCATTCACATCTATCTTATCGGTCGAGTCCATGATCAATCGGGGTCCATATAATGATATTATATCTACTATATCTAATCCATACAGTAATATCTTATGAAAAAGATAAAATTAAAATTTTAACTACTTGCGTCTTAATTAATCAATTAACGTTTAATCTATTAAATAATTTTTATCCAATCAATTAACTAATTAACATTTAATTAATTAAATGATTTTCATCGAAATAAAATTAACGCTTAATTTTAAACCTATTTCAATTTTAATTTTAATTAATTAGAACTATTCCAAAAATAAATTAAAATTAAAATTAGGTCTATTTTGTTTCTTTCCTTTTGATTCCTAATCAAAAGGGATGTCTTTGGTTCCTAAACCAAAAAGCATCTCCTTTGGCCCTTTCCAAAATCAAAATTTTGCAAAGGGCCAAGGCCTAGGTCTTTTCCAAAATCAAATATTTTGAAAAGGGACTGTGTCTATTTCAAACAAAATTTGGAAAGGTCAATATTTTAGTTGATATGTCTGGCCACTTTCCAAAATCAAAATTTTGAAAGTGCCTAGGCCTAGGCCTTTTCCTAAATCAAATATTTGGAAAGGCCTATGCCTATTCAAAAAAAAGTTTGGAAAGACCATTATTTTTTAATGCAATTTGGCATCCCAATGGCCCAAACTATTTGAACCATTAGTTAGCCATATGACACAACTAAACACAGGAGATATTAATCACAACTATGAACCATATAGAAACACAAAATACATAAAACAAAAACTGGGGACCACCGCATCACACCAAGAGCCGGCCGGCGGCGGCTGAGAGAAATGCGACCGCGGCGACCGGAGGCGGCGCGGCGATCACAAGGGGGTGGTGCCGCCGCTGATCGGGCGAGCACCACCATGACAGACTCTTTTTTTTTCTTTTCGTGTATCATTTTTGCGAATCAAAAACCTTTCATCTTTTATTTATGTGAATTAAACGATAAAATTAACTACGCATATTTAACATGCTTATTGCTTAAGCTCAAAGCTCTCTCTGATACCACTGTAAGGAAATCTATGTGGGAACGCAGCGGAATTCAAAATTTAGATTTCCTTTTACCCAAGATCGACTGTTTAAGAAAAGAGCATAAAAGAAGAAGACAAAAGAATACCTTGGTTGATCCAATTGGATTGACACTTTGTCTACGGTTGTAGTTTCTGCATGAAGCCGCACAAGCGTTCGGCCTCTACCGGTGATCCACACGAACACCTCGCCGGAATCCCATCATGGATTGCTACCAGAAAAACTCGGCTTCTAGACCGACTTTTTATCTCTCATAAATCTCTCTCTAGGAAGCTCTCTATTTTCACAAGAACTATTAGCTCCTGGAATTGTGTTGTTCAAAAGAGCTAGGCTAGCCCTCGTATTTATTTGAGTAACCTGCACCCCTTTGCTATCCCAATCTGATTGGGATTAGCTTCCTAGTAGATTGGGGAGAAAGAAAACATTTTCCTAATAAAATAAGGAAAATCTCTTTGATTGATTTATCTCATTAATATTCAATATCTTATATTAAATATATTTCAAGATATTGTCAATATCTAATATTGACTATCTTTATCTTATTATCATAAATCTATTTTTTCAAAATCATACCCAATATTTATATTATGGTAATCTTATTAATTAAATTGCACAACTCAAATGTATCATATACACTCAAAATATGCGCCTCTTTTGCCAAAGATTTGGCATCCGGAATATATTCTTTAATTAATGTAATACTATGATTAATTAATTTGCAAAATACATGTATATCATATATACATATTTCGAAATTATATGTATCAATATACATATTTAAAAAATCAACATAATTAATATCTTGTATTATATTTATTCATAATAAATAAATACCACCATATTAATTTACCACTATAACCTTTATAGTCGTGAGATAAATTCAGTCCTTATTTGGTCATCAACAATAACCATATTTTAATCCGGCTAGATGTTCTTTTGTGTGTGACCCGATAGGCTTCCGAATATGTTGGCCGTAGACACAAAGTGCAAATTACGAAAATGTCCTTCATGCCTATCGATCACGGGATAGCGTCTAGCAACACACCGTGACCCCCAATAATCAGAAGAGTCAATTGCAATGACTACTACCTTTCATGTGAAACAGTTACCGTGTAATTTACAATCCTATTGCTGTAATAATATCTATAATGTCGTTTGTCGAGTGTCAAACATCAACGACTGTATCTTATAATTTGGACAACATGCTCTCTCGAAGTAACTCATTTACTTCCACTTTGAAAAGATTCACGAGAGTAATACAATCCTTATAAGAAGGCCATTTCGGATATTCAATCCTAATCATAGGATACGCGATTCCCGGACGACCAAACATGTATACTCCGCATGCTTCAATATCATACCCAATCACTACCACATGATCGCCCCATGGATAGGGGAAATCTCAAAAGTGTCAAAGCATGACAATCCACACTGTGATGCCGTGAAGACTCCGGTCTTAAGGATAATTACACAACCGCCACATAGTGCGACACTTAATGTAAGTGGGTCAGTCTAACGTACACATTCTATAATACACGTCCACGTACAGTCCAAGTGTCTCTACACTTCGATAGAAGAAATCTATCCCTGTCCTTAAAGACAGAAGACATCTAATACCTGCTAGCCTGTTTATACTATCAATGCCCTGTTTAATAGTACATCACCCTAGAGACATTTAAGTATCAAACTTATTAAAGTGATTAGAGATCTCATCAACCAAAATCGCCTATCGTGGTTTCTCTATCACAGTTTAATACTAAGGACGTTATCATATAACAATTCATAATTGGTTCATTAAAAGAACATGTATATGACAACGGAAAAACCATTTAGTATATGTATAAACACAAAGAAATAGTAGAAATTATCCGACCCGGTCGGATCCAGTCCAACCCGATCGGGTTTATGACACTATTTCAACAAAACCATCAACACAATCATAACTTAAATCCTATGAACCGTAATTAACGTGTAGGAAGACCTTCTTAGCTTTTAGCAAAACAAGCCGACTTCAATCTCGGAAAATTGCAGCAAAACCTTGATCTTTCACACAAACACCTAGATGACCAAATGCCAAAACGAATTAGAATCGATCAAAGGCTTCTAAAACGATCAAACTATGATTGACGAACAGAAGATCACCATAAACGATCAAGACAGCCCTTAGGGCGAAATTCAAACCTTAGCCAAAGCTTCAACTTTCTTGGGTTGAAACGATGCTCTCCTTACGACGATCCCGATGCTTCTCTCGAAACTGAAAACGGTTGTAGATTGCTTCAGAAATCAAGAAAAGTCTCTTGGCCACTTTCTCCTTGCTCTTATGCGCAGGAAGGGAGATTAAGAGGTGAAAAGTCTGATTTTCTAATAGGTTTTAAGTATAATGGGGATTATTTTTCCTTAAATAATTTTTTTCCAAAATAACCTATTTCCTTAATTACCCTTAAATCTGATTTTCTTTTCCCTTAATATATATGTATATAGTCGATATAGTATAGACATATATATATATATATATATATATATATATATATATATATATATATATATATATATATATATATATATATATAATCTCAAAAATACTTAACTCCAATAAAAGAAGTCGATTAATAATATTTCGTTTTCGCAAAATGACACGTCTGCCCTTTCCCGAAAATCAGAATAGTACACTCCACCACTTGTCTATATAATCCCAAAGACAACAAACTGATCACTTGAACAAGTTGATCAAACATTTTTACTCATTTGAGTTTCGGTCTCTTTACAATCTGAAAATTCGTTTTTCTGTGTGTACATTGTAAGAGAGAAATATTTGAGTGTTAAATGTGTATTGGCTTTTCCCTGTAACTCTGTTACAGTTGTGTTTCACTTTCGAATCTTAAATTAGTGCTTACTCTACAAGTCTGTGAATCCGAGTCTAGTGGTTCATCAGAAGTTGTAGAAATCCGAGATGTGGTTCGTGTCTAGTAGCCACTGGTTCGTTTGTGAAGGCTCACGTATAGTAGTCATTTGTGGAAACTCGGTTTCCAGTCTAGTAAGTTGTCTGATTACTTTAATTTCAGTCTTAGTCGAATTTTGTGAGTGTTAAATTTGATTGTTTCTAGTAATTAGAAAATCAGTCTATTCATCCTGCTGTTCTATGTGTTCTTTGATAAAAATTCCAGTATATCAACTGTAAACATTTTAGTTGTGTTTTCTTTTCTGGAATTAAAGTGTGTTTCAATCTCAAAGTAGATTCAACACTAACAATTTTTCAGAAAGTAAAACAGGTCTGAATAATCCCTATTGTACTATACTCTCCATTTTGATTTTGGAAATCATTTTAATTGTAATAAATTGAAATTATAGTGGAAATTTGTTGGTGATTTATGTGATACACCTAGGATTGTATGATCTAGGTAATCAACATAAAACCTGATTTATCCGTGCTTAAAACTGAAATAGAAACATCAACTAAGTAACTTATTGACTCTATCATTGCCGAAGTTGATAGGCTGATAATTCAGACTGAAATATTGTTTCTTATCACCTAAGTTATCCTCATTGAATTAATCTGCAAAGCTAATAAATTAATAGAACCTGATGTTTTTGTAGTCTCTTAACACAGGATTTGCATATTCAGTATTACATCAATATCTGTCTGTTATTTAAAGTGGTTATTTATTTGCATAAACTGATTGACAGAATACTTGGCTAGGTTATTAACAAACCTGCATGCGTTCAGTTACCTAAAAATCTGCATCTTAACTAATAAGAAATATTGATATTACTGTCAAGCTGTTTACAACATTCATCTTGCTAATGTCTTGTCAAACAAGAACATGTTTTATTCTGTGATTTGTGTTACCCACTCTTTTAATCTATCAACGTTAAGTGAAAGTGATATATAACTTGATCACCTAGTACCTTAGGAACAACACGTTAACTTGTTAGTTCTTCCACCTAATTTGGTCTAACAGCTTCCTAAGTAGTTGGAACTCCATAATTAAATTAAAAAGCCGTAATATCTTATTCACCCCCTCTAAGATATATATATTGCGCATACTCGATCCAACAGTTAGGATCAAGCGCTTACCCTTATACTAAAACCAATGGATGTTAGTAAAGGTGCTACTATATTTCCTTATATCAATATTTACTCTGATATTATGAAAATTTATAGTAATGTGATAATAGTTGTAGGTCAATGTGCTGGATATACAGAAACCCGAATCCGGATCCGATCCATAATTGGATCGTCAAATCTGATTCACAACACCGATCGAGACACTCGATCTTGCACAGTGGAAGCTACGAATAAATTCGCATGCGGTTTTACCACGATTTGATTCGCATAAACAATTCATCTACAAGAAGGTTGGTAGATTTACCCAAACCGGATAGAGACGATAAATCGACAAAAGGGAGAAGCCGTAGTCTTCCTGATTGTATCTCCTAGCGACGACTGGTGGACGTCGATCCTCGCCGTAGAACCTCCTCGAATATGCACAAGAAAAACCCTAGGTTTTTCTTCTCTAAATGACTAAGGCAATAAACTAATTTTTCTTCCTTTATTTTCAAGTATGGCGCAATTGATGGTGTATTTTGTGCTTGGAGGAACTCTCTTTATATAGGAAAATAATTAGCCAAGAGAGTTATCTTTTCCACACTACAATTACCTATTCCTATAAGGAAAAGATATTTGCCAAAAAATAAGAGATAATTCCCAAAAAAATTAATCTCTTGTTTTTCCATTAATTATCTAACAATTAGATAATTAATTACACATGTGACATAATCTAGGAAAATTTCTTTTCCCATCTTTATCACAAAATGGCGCCAACCATGTCATTATTTTTTAACAAAAAATGTCTTTTCTATTTTACATATTATTTACCAAAATAAATAATATTGTATATTCATTAAATAGACCAACTATTTAATTTATTCTCGAGGTTTCACAAAACGAGAAAACACTCGTGTGTTAGGAGTCAACCCTAGGACACCGGGCCTATAACCAGAGTAATTCTGAATAAATTGAATAAAATATTCATCGAACAGAATATTTCTACTCAACTCATTAATTTCGGAATTACGGCACCATAAATCTGAAACTGAACTCTATCGATTATAGATATAACTTATTCTCAAAACGTCGAGTCGAGTCGATAAGTGTCCATTGATATAATCATTACATATAAACTAACCCTCCATAGACTATCCGTGATGAAGCGGGAATATTTCCGTAAATCTTCTTCAATACCTCTTGTCCTTATTTACCATTAACCCACTAGTGATCAATTAGTTCATAACCAATACGAACTCCGCGGATCGATCAGTTTCTAGGATTAACAAATAAGGGGATTGTCTTTCTACTTCCTACAGGAAGGAATGTATTACATATCTGTGAGACACACACTTCTCACTCATTCCAGAATAGTGCCAACGTGAAAGTGATTCGGACCGTGCCTCTTAGCGATCCTTAACGAACACATCAAACCCTATCCTAAAACAAGCAGGAATATGCAATCACTTTAGGATTAAGGTTAATCCATATATGATCATCTTGTGATTTAATAAGATTTCTCAATCACAGAATTATATGAAAAACTCAGATTAAATCGGTCCAGTCCTATATGACTACATCATATATAAATGCCCACTTAGACCCCATACTTTGATTAACTTCACCACGGACTAACATTTCAAGTGTATCACCATAAACTTAATTATCATGTGTGACACACACTAAGTTATATGACTACATATGATACGACTTAGGGTTTTCAGTAGTGTATAATAAGATGAGAATAAATCTGTCATTTATTAATTCTAAAAACAATTACATAAATTGTCTTTCGGGCGCTACTTCCAACACAATGCCCCTTATATACGCAAGGTTAAGACTAACTAACTAACACTAACTCTAGCTAACCCTAACTATTTGGCCATTCCTAGCCTTTGACCCATTATTTTCGATGGGTATTTGTTTATACGGATTAGTTTCGGTACTTAATTAGGCACTTAAGACACACTTAAAAAATATTTGGTTATAAGGACACATTTTTATCCAAATTTCCTAATTTACCCACAATTGAGCAACTGAACATATAAAAAAAAACCCAATGACCCAGCTTCTTCCCCTCCCTGCTTCTTCTCCCTCCCTGCTTGATTCCTTTTGCCTCTAGCATACACCGCCCCTTCCCGGCCGCCGTCCCCTTCATCAAATGGGTTGAGAATCGAGTGATCTTGTTGCGGAGCCTCTTTGAAGGGATAATGGTTGCTGATTACGGAGGTAGATCGGCACGTTTTTCTGGCGAAGCAATAACCTAGCAGTTGTGAATTCGTGGGCTATTTTGAACGTTTTTCTTGAAATCCTTGTGATGTTTATACTTTATAGTTCTTCTGCCATTAATGCTTTTTTTGGACCCCATTTTCTAATGCCAATTCTGATGATGATGCTGCTATTGTTGCTGTTGGCTCTCCTTCCGAGTCCCCACCCTGTGGCATCATCCCTATCTTTTCTAATAATCTTGTTGTTTTTTACTGATGCACAACTCGTAAGGAAATTATGAATGAATTCTGGTCTTGGTGCTCTGTTATTTTGGACTCAAAATCTCTTTCATTTAGAAGCTTGGTCAGCTCCCTTTCTTTATTTATCTTCATGTTTGGCTGTAGAATCCACGATATACTTTGCTTAGGTGTTTTTCTTAGCTGGTGTTTATTTCTTTAGCTTCCAGTGGTTTTGTCATCATTTAATGATTGGTTTGGAGTTATATGGCTTTGTAGTTGTGTTTGGGACTTTTTGTTGTAGCTATTCTTTGACTCTTCTTTGTAAGTTCTTTTGCTTTGATGTAGCATCTTGCTGCTATTTCCTTCAACAAAGTTTTTGATGTTGCTGTTAAAAAAAGTTGTAACGACCGGATGGATTTGTGGTTTGGTGTTGATTTTCTTTGTTTATGGTTGAAGCTGTTTATAGTAATAGGTAGTTTCATTGAAGCATAATGTTTGCATAATCCGTGGTAGGGCCAGTCCATTTAATCTTCCAACATTTGTGACCATGGAAACATCTTATACAATTTTTGTGATCTTAGTACTATGTCTATTGATAATTGCTTGTTGCAGATAAAATTGAGCTTATTTGAGCATGTAAATGTGTGTGAGGAAGATTGTTTTTTGCCATGGAAAGTTAATACACTTTGCCTATATTGATATGTTATTATTATGATGATACACATGTTGAACTATGTTGTGTTTTTTGCCGGCTAGGATTGCATTGTCACCTCATTAGAGAATTGATGTCACTGCATATACAATTTGATACACAAATTTGGTAACTTTGTAAAATAAGTGTAGTGTCATTCATATTAGGGATGTAATCGAGCCAAGTCGAGTCAATACTTCCTAAGGCTCGACTCGACTAAAAAGATTTGGGCTCGATCGATCCATAAAAAGGCAAGATCGAACTCGACTCTCTAAGTATTCGATATAGCTCGACTCGGCTCGTAAGCTCGATTATTTTCTTATAATTCATTTAATTTTTAATAAAATATAACAAGATCGAGCTCGACTCGAATAATACTTTTTGAATTATAAAAAACAATATTTTATAATAAATATAATTATTTAAATAATTATTTAATGAAGCTCGATTAGCTGACGAGTTACTCGATTACTGTATTTTTAAAGTCGAGATCGGCTCGGTTAATTATTCGAGTAGCAAGACTCGAGCTCGAAAAAAACCGAGTATAGTCAAACTCTCTTGCGAGTCGAGTACGAGTAGCTCACGAGTAGCCCGACTCACTTACAACCCTAATTCACATGTAACTTCATCGTCAAAAAATATAAAATCTCCACATCATTTAAAATGAAAAAAATATGAAATATGGTGAAATAATTACGATGATCGGAGTGTTATATCAAAATATATAACCGTTTGAAAATTGAGTAAAAAAGAGATTTTATTGATGGTCAATGCGAGGGTCAATGCATCGCGGTGATCACTGCATCCTGATGGTCACTGGATCGTCACATGTCACTGCATCGCGTTGATTTTGCGAAGAAAATTTTGATTTTCTGAAATAATGTTGTATGAGCAAAAATCAAATGTCACTGCATAAATCGTTGCAAATGTTCTTGTCACTGCATAAATCGTTGCTAATGTCATTGTCCATGGTTGTTGGGTTTACAATTTTTGGCTCAACCGCAATATAGCCGTTTGATGTCGATGATGAAAAGATATCGTTTTTCTGAAATTAAATCGGAAAAATATCAAATGTCATCGCGGTGTCGGATCATCAAATGTCACTGCATCGCAGTGTCACTTCATCGCGGTGTCTCTGCATCGCGGTGTCACTTCATCACGGTGTCTCTGCATCGCGGTGTCACTTCATCGCGGTGTCTCTGCATCGTCAAATGTCATAACATCGCGATGTCTCTGCATCACGGTGTCTCTGCAATGCGGTGTCAGTTCATCATGGTGTCTATGCATTGCGGTGTCTCTGCATCGTGGTGTCACTTCATCGTGATGTCTCTGCATCACGGTGTCTCTGCATCTTCACATGTCACTGAATCGTGATGGTCACTGCATCGCGGTTGTCCCTACATCGCGGTGGTCAATGCATCGGGGTGGTCATTGCTTCGCGTTTGTCAGTGAATCGCGCTGTCAGTGAATCGAGGTGTCTCTACATCGCGGTGTCTCTGCATCGGGGGTGGTCACTGCATCGCGGTATCTCTGCACTGGGGGTGCCCACTACATCGAGGTGGTCACCGGAAAAAAAAAACATTTTTTAGCGTCCAAAAAAAAATTTGCGTCCAGAAAAAGAAAAAATAACATTTTTTAGCGTCCAGGAAAAAAAAAAATCAACGCTGCTTTTTTTCTTAATTATGGGTAGTTTGGTCTATATACTAATTTTATGTCCTTATAACCAATTAAGATTTTAGTGTATCCTATTTGCCTAATTAAGTGTAAATCCTTATGTACCCTTGCCCCTATTTTCGAATGTTGATGCCGGTGTCAGGGGCGGACCCAACATGGTAAGGGTGGGGTGCATGGACCCCACTCAAATTTCCGGGCGAAGTTACTAATATACCTGACTAATAATATTAAAACTGTGTATACATATTATTTCAGACAATTCTTAGTGTAATTCTCCATTTAGCTCAACTGGTTGTAAATTTGAATTCTATTGTTTTAGCAATATATGCAGATAATCTCGGAGCATCTAATGGTTTTGTGAACAAATATGTCATCTAATGGTTGTCCGCCCCTCATTCGTATGGGTTTTATGCGTCAGTTTTGTAATTGCAATACACATTTATCTTGTTTATTGTTTTATGCTAAATTAAGTAATCTATTCAACATTTAGCATTTTAGCACTCCAACATATTGTTTGCTTCAGATTATTAGGCCAATTAAACCTGTTTCTATGCTGTGCTTAGGGGGCAGTTTAGATCTCTGTTCTTAAAGCTCCCACAATTCTACATTATTGTGTGCTAGATATTCTGTTGACATCCTTTCAAAAAAAGAAAAAAAAAAAAGATATTCAGTTGACTTCAACTTTGATATATTCTTGTGTGTCATCTAATTAAGCTAAGCTGATATCTATGAAATTGTTTGCTTCAGTTATATCTATGCTATTTATTCAACGAATTTGTGAATATAAGCGGCAAAACATCTCCCATGTAAAAGGTCATGGATCAAAAGAGCATGTTCCAAAATGATCTACTTTTTCTGAAATCGCTGGAGCAAATTTACTTGCTTTCTCTTCTAATCAAAGAGTTTCAAATCATCGATATGCAGGTGTCTCTCTGTTTGAATCAGACTTATTGAAATGGCCAAGTTTTATCGAGTTTGATGATATGTAAATGGATAAGTTCTCAATTATTCTGTAACGACTCGTTCCCGGCAGGGGCGGCTGCAGGAATTGGGTGACACGGGTCAGGGATCGAGATCGACACACTGTATTATAAATTTTTAATATCTGACACGGGTCAAGGGCAAATATTTGAAAATTTTAGCGGGTCAGTAAGTAGATATTAGTACATAAAAATTTTAAATTGTGTATAATATACATAGAAATTTTTTTTTTTTTTTTGTTTTGGGGGTCAGGTGACCCTTTTCTTAGAAGGTGGCGCCGCCCCTGGTTCCCGGATACCGAGTTCTTATCCGGAAAAAATGTTCGGAATGTAAAATATAAAATAAATTCAATATTATACGTAAGTCTCTACTATGTCGTATCGAGTTTTGCAAGAACGGAAGGTAAAAGACTCAGGTGAAGTTCATTAAAGCTACTAGAGTAGAAATTCAAACATACTAAAGATAGAAAGTTTAACATACAACAACGAGAATTTACAAAATACGATGTCTTAAAGCATTACAACAAGTCTGAAAATGAAAGTACAACATGTCTTGAAATCAAAATACAACAAGGTTTGATACTACATGTATAATGAAAGTGAAATGAAAACGCAAGTAAAGCATCCTCAAACATCGTCTTCAAAATCCTCATCGAGCTCATGATCAACATGTTTATCTTCTCACCCCACAAAACATATAAAACGAAATGCAATGGAGGTAAGTACATAGGTACTTAGCAAGAGGTAGAAGCTATTGATTAAATAAGTTTTACATCGAAGGTTCATATCATTATTAAGCTATCTTTATGAGACCGGCTCAACTCTAGGGTTCACTTCATGCTCATCAACATGTCGTGAAATCCTACTTGTTTCTAGCTTAACTTATCTTTGTTACATCAGCATTCAAGGGCACTACGCATGGTGCTACTCACCACGAAGTATCAATTGCAACCTATTAGTGAATCACACCAATAGCCACGGGCTAGCCCGATAGTGTACATGTTCGGCAAAGTCCCTCCGTACTCTGGGTCTTAGTAACCCATGGAGTTATTCACTTTTCCTGACCCCCCACACATCGCGATATAAACTTGTGCCTTACCAAGAATGACATGGTGTTTTGTCTTTTAACTGCTCAAGTACGTATGTTATTAGTCATTAACTAGCCACCTAAGTATTTTCAAGGCAAAGCTCTCTTAATAACACTACTCCTTCACTTAGGCAACTAGACACAACATCCTAAACACATGTGCATATATTGATGAATACTAATTCATCATAGCACAAGCCAATCATGCTCTTCCGACGGTCCCGAACTCAACTCTTAGTAAGAATCCATTCGGTGTCGGAACTAAACACATCAGAAGCGTAATCATGGCATGTTAACATTCAAAACTCAACTCAAGGCTTAAAACATGCAAAAACACCAAACATGGCCTTTTCGCGCGCGGTGAACGGCTTTAGCGTGCGCTGAAACACAAGAAGAAACACACAGCTCTCTATTTTTGTTTTGGCGCGTGCTAAACGCTTTTGGTGCACGCTAAAACTCTATGATCTGGTGAAGATCAAATACTGAAGGCCACCAATGGCACTTCTGTATAAATGAGGCTCTTGCATGACAGTCCCTTGCGTGGGAGTCAATTGCTTGCCTGTCACTATAGAAGTAGGGAACTATTCCATATTAGCAAATTTCAACATGTCCAACAACTGTTGGGCATAATAGATTTGTGACAAGAATGAGCCAATCTGATCCCCGTAGACCTCCATACGAAGAAGATAGGAAACATGCCCGGATCCTTCAAGGAAAATCTGTAGTTGAGAAGGTTAATAAACATTCTAATAACAGTAGATGATGTACATTTCATAAGAATATCATCAACATATGCAAGAACTATAATAAGCAACCCAGGTTTTCTGCTACAGATTATTTAACTTCATACTGATGCGTCTAATTCATCAGAACTTCAAACCATGCCCCAAGGGCTTGTTTAAGACCATAGAGTGCCTTATTCAGTTTACGCACAAACTTTGGATGATTAGGATCCACAAAGCTCACGGCTGAGGCATATAAACAGTCTCATAGAGAGGTCCATTGAGAAATGCATTGTTAATGTCTACTTGATTGATCTCCCAGTTGAAATTATCTGCAAGAGCCAACACAACCATAATAGTAAAAGCTCTTGCAACTAGACTGAAGGTCTCTGTGAAGTCAATGCCATGTTGTTGGTGAAATCATTTAGCCACCAACCTAGCTTTGTGTTTCAGGATCGAGCCATCTAGTTTAGTTTAAGCTTATACACCCATCTATTGCCAACCAAATGTTAGTGGGAGGCAGGTGGAACCACGGTCCAGGTATTATTAGTGTGAAATGCTTTATACGCTTCTTTCATAGCAACTTTCCACTCAGGACTACACAAGGCTTCTGACGCACTTAAGGGTTCTGTTGGGGTAATGATGAGAAGCTGAGGAGGAGAAATAGATAATATGGGACTTAGGCTTGAAGATAACACTTTTTGCCCTAGTTTGAATTGGATAGGAGGGGGAAGATGGTGCTGGAATGGGTGGAGCAGGTGGTGCTGTGAGAATATGATTATAATTGACAGCAACATGGTTTGGATTAGACTCAAAGGAGGCACAATTGTGGGATGCTTGATCATCATAAAAGATAGGACCAATGGTTGGATTGGGGGAATGAGGTGGAGAGGTGGGTGGTGTAACTAATGGTAGAATGCTATCCGTAAGATGTAAGACTGTTAGAGTATGTGTTTGACTGACAAATGAAAGTGGATGATTCGACATTAGGAAGTATAGGAACTGGAAGGAAGGTGGTAGAATCTTGAGTGGACACCCTAGGATCAAGAAGGATTTCCTTAGATTGTCCTTGTTGAAAACCATATTTGAAGGGAAATGAGACTTCATCAAACACAACATATCTAGATACGTATATTCTTCGAGTCTCATCTAGACATTGATAGCCTTTGTGCTTAGGGCTAAGCCCAAGATTAACACGCTTAATGGAATGGAACTTGAACTTAACAAAGGAGAAGGCCCTGGTGTAAGGATATCAGGCCCATCCAAAGGTTTTGAGTGAGGTGTAATCAAGCTTTTTCTTGAAAATAACTTCAAAGGGCGATTTCATATGAAGAACCCTAGTTATTGTTGATCAAATACACACTGTACTGGAATGCTTCCCACCAGAACCTTAAAGGCATGAAAGCCTGTGCTAGAAGGGTAAATCATAGATGTACAATATGTCTGTGTTTCCTTTATGCTCTATCATTTTGAGCATGAACATGAGGACATGGATGTCTAAACTACACACCACACTCCTTAAGATAATTTTCAAAGTTTTTATATTCACCTCCCAATCCGATTGAAGGCATTTAATCTTGGTGACAAACTGAATTTCAACTAAGGTTTTAAATTGAATCAAAGTGGCCAAGGCATCTGATTTGGATTTGAGAGAGTAAATCCATGTGAACTTGGAGCTATCATCTATAAAAAGAATGTATTAGGTAAATCAAGATACAAATTTAATAGAGGTCAGCCCCCAAAAATCAGTGTGAACCAATTCAAGAATTCCACTAGCATGAGAATCAGAAAGTGAATATGCAAAACATGTCCCTTACCAAACTAGCAAGGTTCACAAAACTTTAAGTTATCATCCAAAGACACATTATGTTGTTTCAAAACATAACTCAGAACATTATTAGAAAGATGCCCAAGTCTTCTTTGCCAAACATTGGGATCCTTATCTAGACAGACATACTTGACATTATTACTGAAGGACCGACTAAAATAAACAACACTCTAGGAACTGAGAGTGGATTATGAGTGAAGAGAGATCTGGGATTTTGTGAGAAGAGCAAGATCAACCAATCTAGAGAGACCATCATGGAGAACACCTCTAAGAAGATTTGTCCCCGACTTCTGGTCCTCAAGAAGACAAACATATGATTCAAACAGAACATTAACAAGATTATCCAGAACAAGTCTAGAAATACTAATAAGGTTTTCTTAATATTGGGAACATGCAAAAGATCATTGAGATACAGAGGAACATGATTAGTGTGAATTGTGCTAGAACCAATGTGTTTGATACTTAGTTTTTCACATTACCTACAATAACTGCATCATTACCAAGAAATGATCTAAATTGATGTGCAGGTTGTTCACATTAGCAGTCGCATGATCAGATGCTCCACTATCCAGATACCATGAACTTTTTCCCACAGTTTGAGGACTAGAAGTGAAGGCTGATATCTGCATGGGTGAGTTGTTGGCAGGTGGAACAAAGTCATGTTCAAGCCTATGCTAGCAGGAGGTTACAATGTGACCTAATTTACCACATAGGTGACATACCATTATGTTACCAGAGTTCACACTGTTACCAGATCTACCTCACCTACCTCTGTTAGACTGGCCACCACTAAAGCATCCGCTCCAACCTCTATTACATTAGTGAAGCTTTGAGTTGCAGGGATGGTGGGTTGATTCACCGTCGACGGTGGTCCTGAGACATCTTCCATGTGCCGGCTGTAATACCAACATAGAATTTTGCTAAAGTGAATAAGATTCTTCATTATTCGTTCTGATAATGATAGCATTAGTAAATACAACACACACTTGAACAACCTTTACAAATTAGCAACAACTATTAAAGATAAAGTACCAGAGGAGATATTGATTATCAAAGGAAGATAAATTTACACGTTTAAATATGATTTGTTTTTAAAATAAAAGATATTTCTTGTTTTTCAGTTATTTAGGATGAGATAAGGATTTATTTTACAATTAAATGCAATATTTGCCTCATTTCTCTTCTATATAAAGAGAAACAATGTAATTATTTTTCATTCATAAAAAACCACAAGTTTAGTGTTTACGTTTCGTGTGTTATTCTGATTTTCTTCATAGTATCGGAGCTAGGAGCAAGGCAGGGCCGGCCCTGTCATTTTTTGGGCCTAAATTCATTTGCCGAATTAGACCTTTTAGTTTAAAGTTGTTTTTTTGTTGAAAAAACATACTTATAAAATATTACTTCAACATCGCGTTTTTAACATCCGTAGATACAAAATTCAATTCATTGATAGCTTCAAAACATACATACAAAAGTAGTATTTTCTTAGTTTGTAGCACATTTATAAACAAAAACCAAATTCATACGTATACACAAAAAATACTTACATATTACTACTTCAAGATCGCTATTGCACCACATTTAGATACGAAATCACTAATCAAAGTAGAATTGTCAATTTCATTAACCATATTCTTCTTTCTTTTTTGATTTCCGGAATGATACTTATACTTTGGTGGTGACATTTTTCTACCTATAAACAATTCAAGTATATGAAAACGGAAAACCATAGACAACAGGCCCACATCGTTATCTCAAATTAAAGATTCCTGAACATTAAAAAAGTTTACAAACACAAAATAATATGACATCATTATAAAAGCCACCCCACAAGCAAAATGCAAAGGCTAAACGCCTAAACGAAAAAAAAGTAAGGCCGGCAAGGCCAATCACCCCATCAAGTAATGAAGTAAACAAAACATACCTGATTAATGTAATGACTATATGTGATTTTCTTATTCAGTCAAAATGAAAGCCCTCTTCCTTCCTTGCTATGCTAAACCCACTTTCAATCTTTCTACATACAAACAAATTATGATTTCCAAACTATTAATTTTGTCTACAAGCTTACTGCTTACAAAGAAGAAAATATCAAAAATCAAACTATCAAAGTATTAGAGCTTGTAACTATAAGAAAATTAATTACCTATTTACCTCCACTTAAGAACTTAGGGCTTGTGTTGTGTAGGGAAAGATTGATACTTGATATTATAACTTGAAAATTGAGATTAGAATTTGAAGGGAATGATGTATTAATATATTATTAATTGTGGAAAATTAAAAAAAAAAAAAAAAAAAAAAAACAGAGTGCTGAAGAGGCAGGGGAGGAGGGGAGGAGCCGAGGAGAGGCGGGGGAATATGGGATAAGGAGGATGGACGATTGGTTGAGGAGAGGTTGATTTTTATTTTTGTTTGATTAATTTCTTTTTTTCGATATATATATATATATATATATATATATATATATATATATATATATATATATATATATATATATATATATATATATATATATATATATATATATAAATGATGAAGAGAATAGCATAAATATTTAATCAATTGAGTAGAAGGACGATCTATTGAAACTCTTGCATAAAGGACAAAATTATTTATTCATTGTGTAAAATTCACTGTTTAAATTCATTGCCGAAAATTCATTATCGAAATTCACTAATTTTCAAAATTCATTGTCGAAATTCATTTGATTTTCGGGATTCACCATCAACATACACCGATTTGGGATTCACTTGGGATTCACCGATTTTCGGGATTTACTGTTTGTCATTCCATTATAAAAATAATGCATTTGTCCTTCTCCCTATGAAAATATATGTAAATTTGTCTCTTGTTATTTAAAAATATTCCAGATTGTGTGCTTATCCCAAATTTCCCAATATATATATATATATATATATATATATATATATATATATATATATATATACACTTTCTCTTACTTTCCAAACCAAAAAAATAATAATAAAACTTGTTTATGTATAAATATAAAATATGTGTTGTATGTCTAATTTTTTTTGGGCCAAGTTAATTTTTTCGGGCCTTTATCGCTTCGAGTAAATTTTTTTGAGGCCACATTATATCCTATCCGCAGGACGTATGCTAAGGAGAGACAACGATTTGTTCTCATAAGCGAAGATTAATTCAACACTTTTTCGACACAAAAAAGAAAGTGCTACAGGTTAAAAATCCAGAAGCCATGAGTCAGAGCTTAAAGCCGTGAGTGTCAAAAAGCCACATCATCTTCTTTGTTGATAGACAAACGTTGTCTCCAACCCGACAACGTTTGCGGGAGGGTATTAGAGATGCGTAAGAGATGAAGATAAATATGATATGCAAGTGAAATATATGATAGAGTTTTGTTGAAATAAATTATTTAAGTGATAAATTATTTATCTTTTATCTATCTTTAGGTTTATTTATTTTAAATCTAGTCCTTATCTCATTTATCTTCCATATAAATGAGAGTAATGTTTCATTTTAATTCAATCATCATGAGTTCATAGTCTTGTGTTGTCTATTCTAATTTTTTCATGATATCAGAGTCAGGGATAAGGGTTCCGGTGCCTTAGCAATGACGAACCCTCGCCAGATCTTCTTCGGCTTTTAAACCTTTCATTTTCTTTCCAATTAATAAAAGAAAAGACTGTTGCAAGCTAGCCTGTTTGCGCAGTCCTATTTCATTTCTTTAATTTTCCCTTTAGGCAAAATAAAAACACCCATTATTTGCTGTTGAGAATTAAGTATGTGCCTTTGATCGTCAACTGGAACGAGCCATTTGATCCGCATGAAGGATAAGATTCATAAGAAGAAAAACCCCTAGATGCTGCGGCCCAATATAAAACAATTTTTTTTAAATCTTTTCTATGACAAAATCAATTTCTTTTCCTATGGTATTCTCGTTATGACAGCCTAGGAACAAAATGAGTAATTGTGCAGAGAAATTTCGAAAGACATTTGACAAAAAAATCACGAGCCGAACAGGGGCGGCTCCAGGAATTTAATGATACGGGTCGGAAATTTATCATATTGTATAATTACTAAGCGTAATGTTACATATTATAGTTCAATACGAGGCAACATGGATCAATATCTCTACTATATTAAAAGTGTGAGTGTGTTTCTGATGTAGAAGATCTACAATAATAGGTAAAAACGAGCTAATCCAAGCTCAAATAGTTAATTCTCAAACGAGAAATGATATTCAAGATTACATTCTGCCATAGTATCTAAGAAGCTTAGGCTATTTATAGGGTAAAAATCGCACTTAGGTAACCTACACTAGAAAAGCCCATAAGGCTATCCACTTAATTTTAAAATATTAATAAAAGCTTGTCCATCTCCATCATCCCCTACTCGAAAAGCTTGTCCACTAGCGATTCCATTGATGATGCCGATTCCCGCACGTTACTCTTCTGAGCTCACCATGAATCCCTTCGGTGGGTCGAGTCCATTCACCAACTTGTGAAACAATTTAAAAATTCTCTCAATTTGTCCATTTTTGCCCAAAATGCTAAAACATAAAAAGATAGTAACAACAATTTGCTTAGTCATTACGGACTTGTTGGAGTTGTTCTCATCAGTTCCATCCCTCCCCAAGAAAAACTCGTCCACGAGTTTCACAGCGGTGTCGGCTACCATGTACACTTGATAGGTAGATGCTGCTCGATCTTGTGTCTAGCTGTTGGATAGTAAATCTTCCAATCATTCTTCCAAAACTGTAAGAAACAGTCCAATCAACACAAAACTCAACACCATCAATTTATGCTGGACAACCATACATTCGCCTAAAAGCTTCACACGTTCAAGATTTCCTGTCAGCTCTGCATTCGTTCCTGCGCAACTCACCATATCGTATTGCAGTACCAACAGATGAATGCTTGCTAAGACCAGCAAAGGAACATCTTCTTCCCACCTTAATTACAAGGATGGGACATTAAATTAGTTTGTCAACAACCTTTAACATATAACCAACCTTGTCAGCTACATTGCTACAACACAAAGCGGTACGCTACCGGAATTTAAGCTATAAAGTTCCACCACAAAGAACTTGCTGAGACTTGATTCTTGAAATGACCATAAGTTAAAACGGATGAGAAGAAGAGGTAGCTTCACAATTAGGACCAAAAGTGACGTCCAACAATCTCCAGAACCATAAACACCCACACAATATATTTCTCTCAGTAACTTTAAGCTTGTAATGATTTGGGCGTTCCCTCCAATTGGTCATTTCAATATACTCAATCCGTTCCGGTGGCCTTCAAACATTAACGTTGTCCCACCATTGCCTCCAGGATCAAAGTCAACCATTAGTATTTCACCGACAAAGAAATCAATATAGTTAGGCTTCAAAAGAAGTAATTGACGAGACTGTTCATCCTTTGCATCGTTGACGTTGATCGCACACCCTAATTCTTTTCCAACTCTCGAATTGTTAGAACTGTGCCTGCCGTTAACTCCATGCATGCTTTGCTTGAGTTTCCGGGTCCTGAGCTGTAATTTCCTTCCTTAAGACTCTAGGAACCACAAAACTAATTGGCTGTACCTCATTCACATGGTGTCCTATAATTCCAACGTCATCAACGGTAGGCTTGTGTGATGTTTTCCCCAAAGTTTCAAAGATGTTCCCAGGAATGATCCCAGATCCATCAGGAGTCCCCAAGTCACCTATTGTTCCTGTTAAATGAACTCAGAATATTTGGAGGAATGGAATACTTTTCATTAATCAAAGCTAAGCTATAAGTAGCCAAATTACAATGCATTTGAAGAAAAGAAAATGCTACCAAAAGTGTAGCCTACAAAATAGGAAAGTGGAGATCATGGGTTAAACTAATTCCTACATGATCCCATGTACTAACTACTTGACTAGACTTAGTCAATTTCGAAAATAAAACAACCTAAGACTTTATTTAATTCAAATAAATCCAACAAACTCTCCCTTAAACTGAATTTTAGCAAAGTTCAGTTTATGAGTCTTAGTTTTCTTAAATCTTCAACTTCAGCCACTTTCATTGATGGGGCAAACCCCCAATCTCTTCCTTAACTTGATGAACAGCTCCCTCTTCAATGGTTTTGTTATATAATATCAGCTAGTTGGTCTTCACTTCTACAATGTACCAACTCAATGACTCCATCTTCACACAAATCTCTCAAGAAATGGAACCTTACATCAATGTGTTTGCTTCTTCCATGTAGTACAGGATTCCTGGACAGCTTTATAGTTGAAACATTGTCACAATAGATGGTTATAGGACCTTGATGCATCTGTCCTAAACCATTCAGCAGCCGCATTAGCCAAATTGCTTGACATGAGCATTGTGCAGCAGCTACAAATTCAGCCTCAGTTGTTGATAAGGTCACAATCTGTAGCTTTTTAGATCCCCAAGAGACTATGCCTTCATTAATCATGAACACCTACCCTGATGTGCTATTTCTATCATCCATATCACCTGCATAGTCACTGTCAGAAAATCCAATCAGCTTGAGCTTTGGACTGATTGAGTACTTGATTTCATAATCTGTGGTTCCCTTCAAGTATCTGAGTATTCTCTTGATAAAATTCAAGTGTGCTTCTGTTGGATCACTCATGTATCTACTGGCTACACTCACAGCATACATAATGTCTGGCCTTGTAGCTGTGAGTTACAGTAAACATCCAACCATATGTTTATACAGATTTGCATTCACCTTCTTTCCTTCTCCAGCTTTTGTGAGTTTGGTTCCAACTTCAGTAGGTGTTATGACTGGATTGCAATCCTTCATTTGGAACTTGTTCAGAATCTCACATGTGTATTTCCTTTGAGTTATAAAAATACTTTCATCTGATTGCTTGACCTCAATCCCCAAGAAGTAGTGCATCAACCCTAAGTCTGTCATCTGATGTTCATGCTCAGATTTGATGTAACCTGGTGGTTGATCAATGTACACTTCCTCCTCTATCTTTCCATTCAAGAAAGCAGACTTTACATCAAGTTGATGTACCTTCAATTCCATGCCTGTTTTGCAGCTAGTGATAGCACCAATCTGATGGTATCCAGCCTGGCCACTGGTGCAAAAACCTCATTGTAGTCAATTCCATACTCTTGTTTGTAGCCTTTTGCTACCAACCTTGCTTTCAACTTGTCTATCTTCCCATTTTCTTTCAGCTTGGTTTTATACAGGCACTTTACCCCAATTGTCTTGTGTCCAACAGGTAAATCAGTGAGTTCCCATGTGTCATTTCTCATAATGGAAGCTATTTCATCATCCATTGCTTGCTTCCACTTTGAATCCTTTATTGCCTCTTCAAAAGTGGTGGGATCTCCTTCTGTCATTAGTGCATAATAAGTTGCTTCTTCTGACAGACCAGTGACTTCATAATCAGTCATCCATGCTGGTATTTTTCTGGTTCTTTGAGATCTGTCTGCTGAGCCTTGAGTCTGCTAACTTTCACCCTGCTGATTATCACCTTGCTGATTCTCACCCTGCTGATTTTCAGCCTGCTGACCCTCATCTAGTTCTTCATTTATCAGATTCTGACTTGAATAAGACTGAGAATTGTTTGCTTCCCAATCCCAAGTGTTTAGTTCATCAAACACCACATCTCTGCTTGTAACAATCCTTTTTGTGACTGGATTGTACAGTTTATAAGCCTTGGACTGATTACTTACACCAAGAAAGATACACTTCTCCCCTTTGTCATTGAGCTTTTTCCTGTTCACATCAGGAATGTGTGCATAGGCAATACATCCAAATATCTTAAAATGACTTACAGTAGGTTTGGTTCCAGACCATGCTTCCTCAGGTGTCATGCCTTTCACAGAAAATGTAGGGCTTCTGTTTAGGATATGTACGCTCCAATTAACAGCTTCAGGCCAAAAGGTTTTTGGCACATTTCTATGCATCAACATACTTCTAACCATGTTGAGAATGGTTCTGTTTTTCCTTTCTGAGGCCCCATTCTGTTGAGGAGTGTATGCAGCTGTCAATTCCCTTTTAATGCCATGATCAACACAGTACTGATCAAACTCATTTGAGCAGTACTCTCCACCTCTGTCAGACCTTAACCTTTTATGGTCTTCCTGCTTCATTTTCCACATGTTTGAAAGCTTTGAATGAATCGAAAGCTTCGACTTTTCTTTCAAAAAGCGATCCATGTCTTTCTAGATAAATCATCAGTAAAAGTCATAAAGTACCTGGTTCCACCATTTGATGTTGGAGTGATTGGACCACACAGGTCTGAATGAATCAGACCTAGCACTTCTGTTGCTCTCCTTGCATTCCTTTAGGAAATGGCAACCTGTGTTGTTTGCCTAATGTACATTCCTCACATACACCATCAGGGCTGTCTATCTGAGGCAGTCCTTCCATCATGCCCTTTTGTTGTAGGGTTTTTAAACCACCAAAGTTTAAGTGACCATACCTGTAGTGCCACAACCAAGTTGAATTTGTACACTTTGCCATCAAACATGACTGTACAAGGGTTATTTGCAGTAGGAACAGCCTACTAGCATTCATTTTGATCACTACAATTGATCCTTCGGTAGGATCACAAATTTCACAAGTTCCATTATTGATAGTGATCTCATACCCATTTTCCTGTAGTTGTCCAACACTCAGCAGGTTGCATTTTAAGTCAGGCACATACAGAACATTTGAAATAGTTTCTGTGAATCCATTTTTGGCTCTTATCTTGATGTCACCCTTGCCTGCAGTCATCACTCCAAATTTGTCTCCAAAACTAACTTTGGAGTGATGTGATTCATTTAATCTAGAGAAAGAGGACTTATCTCCACATATGTGGTTGCTACATCCAGTATCTACATACCATATGTCTTTGGAGGCTTTATAGGTTGAGTGAACAGCCATCAGTAGGGTTGCTATGTCTTCTTTCTCAACAAAGTTTGAACCTCTCCCTTGGTTTGTTGCCCCTTGTTTTTGTCACCTGGTAGCTTTGTATAGCATTCTGATTTGTAATGCCCAAATTTATGGCATCTGAAGCATTCCACCTGGGATTTGTCATATCCCTTGCTTCTATGATCAGTATCATCTCCTGACCTTGCACTTTTGGATCCATCTCTGCCTGAGTTTGAATCCCTGCCACTGCCTCTGCCTCTGACTCTTCCTCTACCCCTTCCTCTACTTCTGAAGTTAGTAGGGTTGTGGTTTTCAAGGCATGCTCCTCATGATTATTTCCCCTTGTCATCTTCTGTTCATGAACCTGCAATGATGCTTGCAGTTCATCTAGTGACAGTGTGTCTATGTCTTTAGATTCCTCTATAGAACACACGACATAGTCATATTTAGGACTGAGAGATCTTAGGATCTTCTCCACCACAGTAACATCATCCATCTTCTCACCAAGGAACCTCATTGTGTTACAAATCTCCATGGTTCTTGCACAATAAGTTGTAACAGCCTCTTCATCCTTCATCTGTAAGGTTTCAAAGTCTCTCCTCAATGCTTGGAATTGAGATCTTTTCACCCTTGCATTCCCTTGGAACTTCCGTTTCATGGAATCCCAAATATCCTTGGAGGTTTCTTTTCAAAGAATGGTCTCCAAAACTGCTCTATCTATAGCTTGGAATAGATAGTTCTTAGCCTTCAGGTCCTTGAGTTTCTTGCCTTCCAATTCAGTTTCTGTGCTTGTGTGAGTGTACCAGTTGCTGCAGGAACACCATTTTCTATAATGGTCCATAATTCCTTTGATCTTAAGAAATTCTCCATCAACATGCTTCAATGGTCATAGTGACCATAAAATTTTGGAATGGCAGCTTGGACGAAGTTTGTTTCTGCCATAGGATCTCGTTCAATTTGCAAACTGATTATGGCTCCGATACCACTGTTAAATGAACTCTGAATATTTGGAGGAATGGAATACTTTTTATTAATCAAAGCTAAGCTATAAATAGCCAAATTACAATGCATTTGAAGAAAAGAAAATGCTACCAAAAGTGTAGCCTACAAAATAGGAAAGTGGAGATCATGGGTTAAACTAATTCCTACATGATCCCATGTACTGACTACTTGACTAGACTTAGTCAATTTCAAAAATAAATCAATCTATGACTTTATTTAATTCAAATAAATCCAACATTTCCTTGCTTGTTGATGTAGGACTCACATGGAACTTTTGTCAAACATTTTGTGGGCATGTCCCTGTCAGTCCTTCCTTTTGATGAATCATCCTCATCAATGCTACCTCCAGAATCATTTTCCTCTTGTTTTAAACACTTTTCATCATTGTTGTTACCTTGAACATTCTCTATAATAGTTTTTGTAGCTGTGGTTGATTCCTTTTTAATTAGTAACAACAGTAGTATGACAAGGTCCATCAAACATGTTGAGCACATTTTTACCATGTCTACTGCAGTAAACTTCAAGTGGACATTTTGTCGAACACTTGGAGGGCACAAGACTATCGGCCTTTATTGGTGCAGAATCTTCACACTTTGAGGTTATACTGTAATCAAATTGGGCATCAATGTTGCCTTCCTCTCCCTCCACGTTTTTGGGTAATTTCGTTGAACACTTGGCGTGCTTCACGTTACCCTCATTCTCTTGCTTGTAGAAATATGTCAAACGTGAAGTGTGTAAAATTTTCTTCATCAATAGCTTACTCATTCTGGGCCATGACGTGATTAAATCCTTACCTTCTGAAAATCTATGGTTTTGTAGCTCCTTCCACCAAAAATGTGCTTCACCCTTTAACTTGGATGCAACCAAGTTACATTTAACAGCCTCGGGTGGGTTCACGGTCTCAAAATAGTCCTCAAAAGTATTGATCCAATCCAAGAAATCCAACGTACGAGAAGAACCATCGAAGGTTGCTAATTTATCTTCAGTCATGATGCTACTAAATTCAGCAATTTTGCTTCCTTTGAGATTTTGCTGCTTGACCGGATATTCATTGCTCACACCGAACTGTGTTCTTGAGTCCAAAGAGCGTTGCTTTTGAAAACCTTTGCTGACTTCACCTTGTTTGGCACGAGGAAAGACTTGACCATTGTGATGAATATCAAGCTTGGCTGCAAAAAGGTTGTGTCTTGGTTCGCTCATTGCTTGACGAGTCTCCACCATGAAGCGATCAAACTTTTGATCCAACTTTGACATCTCCTGAAGGGACTTCGGATCTCGAACTACGTCGGAGATCCGGCGGGCTTCTAAATTGTCACTTGTTATTAGCGGAACCCAGGAGAAACCAAGGCTCTTGATACCAAATGATGTAGAAGATCTACAATAACGGATAAAAACGAGCTAATCCAAACTCAAATAGTTAATTCTCTAACGAGAAATGATACTCAGGATTACAATCTGCCATGGTATCTAAGAAGCTTAGGCTATTTATAAGGTAAAAAGCCCACTTAGGTAACCTACACTAGAAAAACCCATAAGCCTATCCACTTAATTTAAAAACATTATTAATTAAGTTGACCGTGCTACATCAGTTTCTCTCAAAATATGTTTCCCCCAAAAAGTGTTTCTCCCTAATTAATAATAAATTGAATTATTAAAAAAAACATGGCAAAATTAAAAAAAAACATACTATACTATATATATATATATATATATATATATATATATATATATATATATATATATATATATATATATATATATATATATATATATATATATATATATATATATTAATTTTAAATTAAAAGTGTGAGTGTGTTTCCCCCAAAAGGTGTTTATCACAAAAAGTGATTCTCCCTAATAAATAAAAAAAAAACATGGAAATTCAAAAGAAAATAAACACGGTGGCTTTAAAAAAAAACACTTTAAAGATCAATTATTAAATCCTTAAAAAAAGAACTTAGAAATAAACATGTCAATCCTAAATAAATACTCCAAAAAAGCATTAAAAACACAAGTAGAATTTTCTTGTTTAATTTATTCCCCAATATAATAATAATAATAATAATAATAATAATAATAATAATAATAATAATAATAATAATAATAATAATAATATCAATAACAATGACAACAACAATAATACTACTATAATTTTAGTATACAAGTAATTGATAATAAACATGGTATTTTAGGTTCCTTTGATGGTAATTTTA
This sequence comes from Gentiana macrophylla, assembly GCA_026214975.1. Taxonomy (NCBI): domain Eukaryota; kingdom Viridiplantae; phylum Streptophyta; class Magnoliopsida; order Gentianales; family Gentianaceae; genus Gentiana; species Gentiana macrophylla. Next base: position 119,849,659 of record CM047805.1, read on the forward strand.
CGGTTTTCTCCATTTACGCAATGCTTCCTTCTACTCATCGCTCTACATATTGGAGTTGCCATGGAGGCCGATTCTCCACTTGTTGGAGATGTATCTCTCAACACTATATCTTTCGTGAGAGCAGTATAAGGGTTGTAAATTCCTAACGGTCTGTGTTTTCTGTCAGTCTATAAGAGAAAGCCTGCATTGAGACGAGTTCTCGGTCTATAGGCCAAACCTTGAACATTTGTGTAAGTTTTATCTTCGTCTAAGGTTAAATCTTTTTGTCTTATGGCATTGCTTGACAAAAAGCATGTCTTGATTAAACCTGAGTTTTCTATCGACGTTTTTGGCCTGTTACTAAAAATCCGATGTAATTATCTAAATGGTTGGTTGATTTTTTCGCCTTAATCGAGAGGCGTCTTTGGCTCCGTTTGGATGGATCCTACTGAATTATCTCTCCCATTTTTCTAACAAAGATTGTCTAATTCCGAATTTCCCTTTGTTTAATTAATATTGTCTATGCCGGATTGCATCTTTGTTGGCTGCCCTCTTCAAATTGACTCCGCTACTATTGAACTAAGAAGGCATCTAACGCGCGTGTGATGGTTGAAGTTGATTTTCTTATTTCTTGAGGTATCACAAACAAATGTATGAGACTAATCCTCCTAGGTATTGTTGGGCATCAAAGGTGGGAAGCTCTCCTAAGAATGTTTGTTGCATCCGCAAGGACTCTGACTTGAGATCTCTTGCTAAAGCGACCAATTCCTATTCCACTTAGGCTCATGTGGTTTGTATCTGGATTGGGAATTAGGATTATTGATTTCAGCAGATGATTATCGATGAATTATGACCTTCATACTGTCATTTTTGCAAGTGTATTAAACATCATGAGCAGGGGTGCCTCAAGAAGCATCATAATATGATGGTAAATACTAAGGAAACTCGATCTAAGCCTCGATGAGTATAGTAGAAGAGATATTCAAGGAACATTTCATGAAGAATGAAGGGTAATTAATGTGAAAGGGGTTAATGATGGAGCAAGAGAACAATTTCGCAACCAGGACAAGAGTTTCAGGTCTTCAAGCAACGAGCTGAAAATTCAGAAGATTGTGTTGAGGACTAAAAGCATATTAGTTGGGGATCAATCGGTAAATGGAGAGGTTTAAAGCTGCATGGAAAAATGGAATGAGACTTTACCGGTTTTTACATGTATTTCAAATGAAATGTAATTGATTATAAACGTTCTTTTACTAAAGGCTTAAGAATCATTTGATTATGACCTTGTTATTGACTGGGCTTTCTTGGAGTATAGGCGTAGGGTTGAAGATGTATAGCCTGAAGCACACGGCCTCGCAACATGTATCAATGGATGATTTATGCTTTATATCAGATGCACATTTGAAGGCCATTAAAACATCTTTCCTCCCATATTCAATGTCAATGAATAGGAACATATCAAAGGTCAACTTCATGGCAATGAAGACCAACAAGATCGGGATAATTAAACTATGTTCACTGATGGTTTGTCCTTGGATGAGGGGTCTTAGGATTCTTTTGGAGATTCTGTAGTTGGATCATCTTTTAGCATGAGACTAATGGTTGTGAAGGTAAACAAAAGATAGAGTTTTACATCATATTTTACAAGAGGTAAATGACCATGATCGGGACACTTCTTCGCAACCAGAATCACAGGGAAACCTAAATGCAAAAAAAAAAGGATCCTTGTAGGGGGAAAATAAAAACATCCACTTTAAAACAAAATTTGTGGTTTTTATTTTGGGGGAGTAGTTTAAAAGGACAAAAAAAGAGGGGGAAAATGGGAATCAGAACAGTGGAAATATAAATTGAGTGATAAGGACAAATCCACTGTTCATACCCAAAATCCACTGTTTGCTGCAGTGGAACTGACCCCAAATATACTGTTTCACTATCACAGTGGAATAATGATATGTCCTTTTTACCCAGAAAAATATTCCACTGTCCTCTTTGCATATTTCTATGTTCAAATTGTCTTTTTTGACAATAAAACCTTTTATTTTTTGTGGTAGTTGCTAACATAGAGGAGTGATCTTCAGCTTTTATTCAATTTTGCTCAACAACCGTACTATTTACTCTTTTTCGTTTCTTCCCATGAGGGTTTTCTAATACGAGGTTTTAATTAGGAGAGGTCCGTGTTTAGGAGGTTTAGAATTTTTTTAAGGCGGGTTGGGTCGTTTGTTGTACCTGTTTCTTTCTTTTCATATATCTGTTAATTTGATTCTTTAAAAAAAATAATAATAATGTTGGTCCCCTGGAAAGGCTAACACAAGTTTAGAGGGGGGGGGGGGTGAATAAACTTGTCCCTAAAACTGGATTTAAAACAAATTAAGGTTCAATTAAAACTTGTGTGAGTTAAGTGGTAAAGTGAGTTTAAGTCAAACCGATCAAGCAAAAATGAGTCAACCGGCAAATGGATATAATTCTAGCATTTTTCTTGATCTTGTTATTCTATGTGAAAGCTGAGTGTATTAAACTGAATTCTGGAGAATGTCAGTCTGTGAGCTGTGAGTTGTATAACAATCAAATTCTCAGAATGCTGTAAATAAATGCTAAGTAAATAAATAAATGCGAAAAGTAAATAAACAAGAATTATAGAGGTTCCAGGTGGTGTAATCCTGTCAGTCCTCTCTTCCCCTGTGGTGCGGAGGAAAATTCCACTAGAACTTCTTGAGGTGAATCATTACAAAAAGTCCTAAACAATAGTCATTGGCTAATCCCAGCTTCACTATCTAAACAGGTTGTAGAAACAGGTAGAATTGCTGCTCTTCAATTGCTTGAACACTGGTCCTTGAAGGGTTACGTATGCCTCTTCACCAGCTACCACCACAAACACAGTCTACCCGACTGCTTGTAACAACTGTCCTTGGCAGAACCTTCCCGGTTTGCTTCACAGTCTAAATTGATTCTTGTTTGTGGTTCTTCAAAGTGTCTGAATCTGGATAAATTCTGTGTAGCCTGAACACTTGAAGAAATTCTTGATATGATCTTGTTATAGCGCAGAGATGATAGCAATTCGAATAACTAAGACTAGTGCACAAAAATGCTTGTTGATCTTGATAATTCTGTTAAATCTTCGCGTGTAATCCTTGGTGCAAGGTCCTCTATTTATAGTGTGAGGTCCAACGTTCATCTTCCATGAATTCGAATTGTATCAATGTCTATCTTGTAACGGCTATATTTTTTGACCGTTCTGATGTGTCAGTATTTCATCCAATAAAATAGCTTCCTTTAAAATGTTCGACTGTACTATCAGTTTGTTGGATGGTTGACATATAAAACTGAGTTTAGTGATCAGTTTTATACTATGTTCATCAGTTGTCAGTTTCTTGACTGACTTGGAGCATTAACTGAGATTTTACTCTTCTTCAAATATCAGAACTCCAATTTACATCTGATTATAATTGACGTAATCAGAGTACACCATAAACAATTATCTTCTAAGAATTCATTGTCCTTATGATTCTTAGGTCTTCATACAAGATCCATAAAGTCAGTTCAAGTTACCACAAACTTGCCTAAAGTCTAACTATATAGTCTCGACTTGTAATCTTAATAACTGAGTTTGAACCCTCAGTTCTTCAATCTTCTATAACTGAGTCTGTGACCCTCAGTTCTTCAATCTTCTAGATAAGCCAGCCGAGTTTGTGTCCCTCAGCGAACTTATCTTCTTCAGTTTCATATTGGTGTATTCTGAGTCAGTTTGTTTATCTTAACGATTTCCAGTTTTCTAAATGATTTCCAGTTTTCAGTTTCATGACACACTAACTATTACAGTGCTTGTCTGAAGTAACCTATACAAATATCAGACTCTAGTAAAACCTATACATTCAATTCTAGACATCTTTTAGCTTTTCACTATAACAACTAGCTTCAGCACTTCATCAATGAGGTTAAGATAATATTCTGAGTAAATATGATGAATTATCATCAAAACATAAAATTTATTTCGAATAATTTCCCCATTTTTGATGATGCCAAAACTCTCCCTAAAAGAAAAGCTTAAAGATCAAAACAATGTAAAACTGGAAAACTGGATTTCATTAGAATACGCAAAAATTGGAATAGTTACACTTTGTTCAAATAAATTTGACTAAAGACTAAGTTCATTTCTGTGTTTTTTGTTTAACTGAGATATACTTCATCTCTTTGTCATGTAGACGAAAATCATGTTCTAGTTTTGAATCTTCCTTAGAAAAGGTCTTGTTATAGTCTACTTGACTTCCTTCTTTCCATTTTATCCATAAAATTAATTTTGGTAAAGCTGATTCATTCAAGTAGTAATTTTCATATTCAACTACATCAGCTTTCATTTGTTCAGCTTTGTCTTTAATCTTCAGTTTGTCTTCAATCTTCTTGATCTTCTTGTATTGCGCCATTTTTTGATTGTAGAGTTCATCAGATAAGAAGTAGTTCAAGGATTCTTCAATAGTCTTATCCTTGTACTTGCCTTTGATAGGATTATGATCTTTGACAAACTTTAACCATAGATCCTTTGTAAGAGTAGCTCTCCGATCTTCGGGTTGACTATATTTCTCAATGAGCTGCTCGTCAGTTAACTCTTTCTTTAAGAACTTTGGATCTGATTTATATCTTTCCAATTCATCTTCGAGTTGCTTCTTTTCTTTGAGTAATTTCAGCTTTTCTTCTTCAGCTTCCCCCTTTTTGGCATCATACAATTGATCTACCAAAACATGGGTTGCCTATTGATCGGCTGAGATACGTTGCTGAGAAGCAAGTACTTCTTTGAGCTAATTCTCTAACCCGTAGATGTGCTGATTCATATGCCAGTGAGCCTGTGCATGTGTTTCCCTATCTATTGCGGTTGAGTCTTCAAGTTTCTGTTTAAGTATTAAAATTTCTGAAGCAGAACTGGAACTTGACTTATGGATCATCTCTAGTCTTGCATGAACTGAGATATCTGTTTTAGTTCTATAATCTAGATATCCAGAGATATTTGATAGAAGGCCATTGTGTGCATCACTTTGACTGAGCACAATCTTCAAGTTTTCATGAACTTTGGCCAATTCGTCCTTTGTCAGGATATCAGAAGGATCATATGTTGCTTCTGTTTGATCTTTAGACTGAGTGATATCTTTAATGATCATAAGTTGACTATTAATTCCATCAGCTGCTTGCTGATTATCAGTTGTCTGATTTCCAATTGGCAAATCTTCTGGATGAGTTACAGTTTGCGTAGCTAGAGGTTGAGGTTGAGTTTCTGTCTGCAAAACTGTAGTCATATCAGCTTCTTTTCTTGAATTATCATCTTCATCATCATTCTTCTTCTTTGAAATATCATCGGGAATGGATGATGTGGCTGATTCTCTTCGTTGAGCTAGTTCAGTGAATCTATTGAAGCAATTTGCAAGAAACTCTGTCATAGGAAACAGAGTATATAGATCTCTAATTTCCAATTCCTTCAAGAGTAACTTTTCTTCAGATTTTAAGATAGAATCACGAGAATCTTCTGGTTTGAGTTTCATCTTCATTAGCTTGACAATTCTATCAGCTTAAAAAACTGGGGCTTGTTGCTGATCTGATTGTTGTTGTAACTGAGAAGTACAATCAGCAGTGATATTATCCTTTATAATTTCAGTTGTCAGTTGTTGTTGTTCCCCCTCAGTTGGTGCTTTCTTACTTGAAGTTCCTGGGTACAAACATTTTACAACTGATCTTTCTTTTGCTGAATCAGCTTTTCGCTTGATTCCTTTGTGTTCAGCTGCCTGCTGAGACATAGTTTTCTGTCTGGCTTCAGGTTGGGAAGTTGTTCTTGTAGCTGCTACGATTTCCTCTGTAGCTGCAGTTTGTCTTGCTTTCTTCCCTTCCTTGAGTTTTTCCAAATACAATTGAAAGATTCCACTGAGTGTTTTCTTCAGTCAAAATCTGCCAATAGTTGCTTGTCCTTCAGCTTGAGCTCTTCATACACTTTCTAATTCAGCTAAGTGTTGATTCTTTATCTGATTTACGACATAACCGGCCCAATTGAAATATATTTCGTCCCAAATTATGTTCATCAGATAAACATTGTCATCGGATAAAGTACTGATTCATTTGGATTTTCCAATGACATGTTTGCTGAGCCATCGGCTGAGAAATCCAAACTCTGGCTTGAGTTTATCAACATGAATACCAACTTCTACTGGTTCTTTAGATAATGAAATCTGCCTAAGAAAGGCGTCCATTTTCAATGGTAGAGAAGTCAAATCTATTGATGTCACAGATGAATTTGTGAAACCAAATAGTGACCTCATGACTCTTTCATTGATAATAATACGATCTCCACGAACTGTAGTGAATAGAGAGTCTCTTACCTGTTGGAATTATTTCTGTGTTTTGATGATAAGTGCCAGACTAGCTGTTATAGTGCAAAGGCAAAAAGATGTCTAGATCAAATGTATAAGGTTATTAGAGTTTGATAATAGGTTTGATCAAACAAGCATTGTAATAGGCTGCTGATTTATATCAGTGATCGATCAAATATCGATGGGGGTAGATAGGTCATGAGACTAGTCGGGAACCTGCTTTGAATCTTTTGAAGAAGTGAGAGGGCTCAAACTCGATTCTGAAGGCTAATGGATCAAACTTAGTAATTTAAGTCAAGGATATGGAATCAGAATTTAGGCAAGTCTGTGATGACCTAAACTGATTACATATGCCTTGTGAAGAAGGTGTAAGTTCCATAAGTTGGATGATGTTTGGAACTTGGTTATATTTAAAAAGGGTGTAATCTAACTTCACAAATAAAAGTTAGATAAAAGAAATCAGCTGCATTGTATTTTATACACAACAAATTGATGTTCAACAGACTGATTGGTATCTCAGCAGACTGATGAACCTGCTGATGATATGCCTCGGTTAATTCAAGATTATATTGGAAAATTACATGGATAAGGACAGCCAACTACCTCTGACTTATCAAACAAATCAAAGGCTGAGATCAAAAAGAGGTTGGGATGATTCAAATTTTTAACCATTGGATATAAGTCAAAGGGTGGACAGACTGCACTGTCAAAAAGGAATTCTGACAATGTCAGTCCTATGAATAGTGACAGAATGCAAATCAGATGGGACAAAAACAAGGAACGGTTACATTTGAATTTCAAATACAAGTCACATGCATTCTTGCCTATAAATAGAGGACTTTCAACTCAGAAAAATAGGGATGATTGAAGAAATTTGATAAACTTTAAAGAGGCAATTCTGAGCTGAAAAACACCCTGCTGAACCTACTGAACTTCAATTTACTGATCTAGAGAAATTCTTCAAGTGTTTTCTACATTCAAGCTACATCAAGCATATACACTTGAAGTCTGCAAGCTGCTGATTATTTCATCCTAATCAAGCTGCTACAACTGAATCATTTATTTGATTCAATTTTTTTTATAAAGAACCTGCTGAAGACAGTGAAGCATCTGTTGGGTGTGAAAGACTGTTGTTTGTGGTGGAGCTGGTGAAGAGGCAATCCTACCCTTCAAGGACCAGTGGAAGACTAAGGAGCAGCAATCCTACCTGTTTCAGTTTTCAGTTTGTGAAGCCATAGTTATTGGTGAAGGACAAGCAACTTAGGAATCTTTGTAAAAGCTACATCAAAGATCTCTAGTGAATTTCCTCCAACATCACATGAGAAGAGTGGACTGACAGGATTACACCACCTGGAACCACTATAAAATCTGCCTACTTACTTTCAGCATTTACATTCTGCACTTAGTTTATTACATTCATCAGTCAACTGAACCTAGCAACTGAAATCACACACAGACACTACTGAGTATCTAATACTTAGTATCATATTTAAGAACAAGTGTTAAGGCTTAATTTTGATATTATTCCGCTGCAAAAATTCAGCAAACTTAACTATCGATGAACTCTTATTTATCGGCCAGAGTCTATGAGGTATCGGCGATTCTTCAAGTATCGTGAGTTTGAAGTTCTGCAATTTGTTAACTCCAAAGTTTTAAGTGTTAAGTTTATTCACCCCCTATAAACTTAACCAAAGCCTTTCAAGGACCAACAATTGGTATCATAAGCGATTATACATTCAAGAAAATCCTACTTGTTGTGCTTGTGTAAATTCTTTGAAACTTTCTTTCAAGTTACTGATTTTCAAAAACTTGCTAATGTGTTCTCTAGATAGATTTGATGAGTATAAACGTCGAATGCAGGCTTACCTTGCTGCAACTCATGATGAGATGATGGATGTACTAAGCGATGGACCACTTTGGAGATTACCAAGTCGATGCGATGGGTGAAACTACTGAGTACATTCCAAAACCAAAGAGAGAATGGAATGCAGAAGATAGGAAGAGAGCAAACCTCAACAACATTGCTATTGATATCATTTACAGAACCTTGGATAGCAATATGTACATGAAGGTTAAAGATTGCAAAACTGCTAAGGAACTTTGGGACAAGATACAGTTGATCTGTGAAGGCACTGATGCAATAAAGAAGAAAAAAATCAGTGTGGTCAAAAAAAGGTTTCAAAAGTTTAAGATGCTACCAAATGAAACCATTGAGCAGATGGAATCAAGATTTAATGCAATCCTGATGAAGGTCAAGTTAAATTATTAACTCGATGCCTACTAACACACTAGCAAGAGAACTAGGTTCAATTGTAGTATAGCCAGATAGAGTCGAGGTCGATCCCACAGAGACTCGGCACAAATAAAACACAACTTTATCCTATTAGAACTAAATTGAAAGGGCGGTCTATGACCAACTAAATGCAGAAGATAAAATAGTGACAACCACAAGACACAAAAGACCACAAAGACAGACTAAAGACTACTAAAACACGGATAATACGGTTGATATTATCTAAACAAATAGTATTGATTACGCTAGTAGATTATAACTCCCCCATGTGAATTAGGATGATTACGAGATAAAACAAACGTTAAAGATTGATTATTATGACTACGGGAGTCATCCCTTAAGGTAGAATTAGCTCCGGTTAGGCTATCTAAATCATCGTGCCTCTATTACGTGACTTTGCCTTTTAATGCCCCCATCTCATATAACTTTTGACACAATTATGAAACTAGGGATGCCGGTATAAACCGTAACCTCATCTAAGCAACATTCCTAGGGTAAGGCGTACTTCTTAGATGCCGATTCAATCTATATCCTAAGTAACAATCACTTTTTGGGTTTCATGTTAAATTATGATGACAAATAATTAAGTTGATCAGGTTTAATTACTCGTTTTAATTCCAATTCAGAGAACCTGACGTAGTCGAAGCCGATCATAATATTGCCCTACACATCACCACGCTCGGTCGACGAGCGACAACAGACTCGGCGACCGAGTGACACGCTCTAGTCGACCGAACTCGAACTCAATGTTGGTACAAATCATGATTACTTCTTAACGTTTCTAACCTAAACACATGGGTTCGTAAATTAATCTACATCACGCAATCAATACAAGAAAAACTACTCCATAATAAAATACATCAGATCTACAAATAAATATTGCATAATTGAATAGTCATACCCTCGAAGACGAGAGTGACTCCCACTCTTTAATGCACTCCATAATCGGAGAATCCGACGAATCCACAATGAACGAACATAAAGAAAATAAAACTAAGAACTTGAAAGCTAAAATTGTATGAGTTGTTTTGTGTTGTAGTGGTGTGTTTTCTCAATTCCGTAGCTGCTGTTTATATAGGAGTTGTAGCCGACATAGGGAGAATCCAAAAGATTAACATGCATTTATCAACTTAGGCTCGGGTGACCGAACCTACACGCTCGGTCGACCGAATGGCATGGCTCGGTCGACCGAGCCTCCCTCTTTACGCGTTTTCACACTCGGTTCGTCTGACTTGTTCCCCACTCCATGCTTTTGAATTGATCTGATTAATCTTTTCTTCAATGCTCCGATTTTCTTCTCTTTTATCTTGAGATCTCCCGATTGCGTGATAATTATCTTCCCGATTTATCATGATCTGCAAAATCAGCATTTATCACACAATTAATTGCTCTTTTATAATAAAAATAGCTAAATACCAATTATCATATTAATAATCACTTATCATTAAATAATAAATATAAACACGTGATTAAATATGAAATATATATAATTAACTCCGATTTAAGGTTATAATTGATGACATAAATAGGTATATTTTAACCGTCATCAAATCCTGGATGAACTCACTCTGCTGAGTGTAAGCTACACAAAAGACGAAATAAACACAAAAATCTTGCAAGCTCTACCTGCAAAGGATGTTTGGAAAATGAAGGTGACTGCAATAGAAGAGATGAGAAAGCTGCATGAAGAAGACACCTTCAAGTTATTTTCAGATCTTAAGGCTTATGAATTTAGCAAAAAGCTTGCACCTGAGACTGAAAAAGAAGAGCCAAAGACCACTGCATTGGCTGCTTCACATCAAGAAGAAACATCAGTAGGACAAGATGATCTGCTGGATGAGATGCAAGCGCAGATTGCCCTCTTGAGCAAGAAAATCGGGATGATGAAGATCGGAAAGGCCCTTCAAGAAATTTCACAAAGAGGCCTCTTGAAAGAAAGAAGGAAGAATCAAAGAAAGACAATGACTATCTGTGTTTTCATTGCAAGAAACCAGGACACTTCAAACCTGATTGTCCTGAGTTAAAACAATGCAAGGAACCTGATTATCTTTGCTTCAACTGCAAGAAGCCTGGACATTTTAGACTGATTGTCGGACCTCATCAAGACCAAGAGTCAACAAAGAAGACATGGCAAGAAGGCTATGGTTGCTTTGAAGATGAATCGGGGTATGAAGTGGAATCGAAAAGGAAATGAATCGGATGACACATCACCAAGTTTCTTGATATGGAAGATTATGCTTTGATGGCCAATATGGATGAAATCGAGGAGGTATACAACATCTTTGTATCTATCAATACTCTGCTAAAGTGATTGTGAATCAACTTGTGGTTCAAATCCTAGAAATTCTGACAATAATGAGACTTTGGATGCCATCCTTAATCAACTGAGGATAATACAATCTGGTTATGAGATTGTGAAGGCTGAAAAAGAAGCTCTTGAGTTAGAAGTTGGAAGATTGAAAGCTGAATTAAGAGTTCTCAAAGGAAAGGAAAAAGATGTTGGACAAAATCAGTGTAAGCCTGCTGAAAATCCAGTAGCCTCTGAATCTGCTGAACCATCTTGCTCCACTATTGCATACAAATCTAGAAAGCCTTATGGTGATAGAACAGGGCTTGGATTTGAAACTCAACAATAAAAAAGGAGTGGATCCAGCAAGGTCACTGAACCTAGTACCATAATTGGTCCTAAGTTTGTACCTACACAAGATCCAACTCCAAGTAAGGTTGCTGAGGCAGTAAAACCTACTAAGAATACTTCAAGGAAGCAAAATCAGAAGTCTAAAAAGTCAACAGTTCGTAACAAAAAGAACAAATCCAAAAATAGGACTGCTGGACCTTCTAGACATACTGATAGCAGACCTGCTACCAAGTCTGCTGGACCACAAAAAGGTAGAGGTCAGAAATATTCCAAGGATAAGAATCCTAAATCTAAAAATGTTAATCATTCAAGGGATACTTATCTCAGGGGGAAAGGTAACTGCTCCTCTCGATGATGATTGGAACATTCTGCACTGTTGATAGAAACAATCAGTATAACCATGCTGCTAGGGTAAAACCTAAGCAATGGAATCAGTAGAGGACTCAGCAGAGGACTTACAAAAGGCCTCAGCAAGGACCTCAGCAGACTCCATACTATAGGGCTGTTCCTAACAGACAGCAAACAAATGGTTATACTAATGCTTCTAACATCAAAAGTCACTTCAAATAGCATTATAAACCAAAAGGCCAGAAAACATATGTGAATCCTACACAACCTACTGTTAGAACCTATGGTTGTGTGGAATACATGTATGAACCAAAGTATGACACTTTCAGGAGAAGACCTTATGGAAACTTACCAAGGGTCATGCTGACTACTGACCACTATGGACCCAAACAGGTTTGGGTACCTAAAATGTATTAACTTTGTTTTGTAGGGTGTCTGGTACTTTGACAGTGGATGTTCCAGACATATGACAAAGAATAAGCACTGTTTATCAAACTTTGTGGCAAAAGATGGTCCAAGGGTGAATTTTGGCAACAAGAATACACCTGGATACACAAGAGGATATGGCACACTTGTCATAAATGGACTTACAATCAAGAATGTTGCATATGTGGAAGGACTGGACTACAACATGCTGAGCACTAGACAATTCTGTGACATGGGATACAAGGTCACTTTTGACAAAAACAACTGTATTGTCATTAGTGAAAGAGGTGATCAAGTTGTACTGGCTGGTAGAAGACAACAAAACATTTATGTTGTGGATTGGTCTACTGCAGTTCCAGAAACCTGCCTGATTGTGCATACCAAGTCTGAACTCAATTGGTTATGGCACAAGAAGTTGAATCATTTAAATTTTGATGATATCAATCAGTTGGTAAAGAAGAAGCTGGTGATTGGGTTACCTGAGATCACATTCAAGAAGGATGCTATATGTGATGCATGTCAACAGGGTAAACAAATAAAGTCAAGTTTCAAGTCAAAGACTAAAAAATCAACTAATAGAGTGTTGGAGCTGATGCATATGGATCTTTTTGGACCAATAACTCCAACAAGTGTGACAGGAAAGAAATACACCTTAGTGGTTGTGGATGATTATTCAAGGTACACTTGGGTGATTTTTATGAACAAGAAAAGTGAAACACTCAAAAGCATGCCTAATCTCTTGAAGAGATTACAGAATGAGAAAAGTTTAACAGTAATAAAGATAAGATCAGATCAGGGTACTAAATTTCTCAACAAAGTTATATGAGAATATTGTGAACAAAATGGTGTACTACATCAACTTGCTGCTGCTGGTACACCTCAGCAAAATGGGGTTGCTGAAAGAAGAAACATGACTTTAAAGGAAGCATGAAGGACAATGATTTGTGAGGCATTGCTACCTGAAAGATATTGGGCTGAAGCAGTCAATACAGCATGCTATACACAAAACAGAACATCAGTGAACAAGAAGCTGCTGAAGACACCTTATGAGGTTTGGAATGGAAGGAAACCTAACATATCCTATTTCCATCCATTTGGAAGCAAGTGTTTTTATCCTAAATCACAAGGTTCATCTGAAAATATTCCAACCAAAGTCAGATGAAGGGATTTTCTTGGGATATTCTTCATCGAAGAAGGCATTGAGTCTTGAACAAAGGTCACTGAAACATGAAGAAACAATCCATGTTGTGTTTGATGAACCTAAGTTCACTGATATGGAAAATGAAGATTGTGAACCTGCTGAGAATCAACAAGTCACTGATCCAGATTGTGTTGAAGTTTTGGAAAGATTCAATGACTTAAAAGTTTACGATCTGCCCCTCTTTGAACACCTGCTTGGTGACATTACTGATGCAACAACTGAAGCAATTCAAGGATCTGTTGAACCCCCTATTGTTGAAGAAGCTACAACAGACCCTACTGAAGATGAGGTTCCTGATAATCAAACTAACCAGAATCCACAATGGTTAAGGAATCACCCTGCTGAACAAGTTATTGGCAATGTACAGCAAGGTGTTAGGACCAAAAGACAACTGGAAGCCATGTTTACTTGTTTTCTATCTCAAATGGAACCAAAAGTTGTTGAAAAGCAATTTCAGATCCAGATTGGATAATTGCCATGCAAGAAGAGTTAAATGAATTTGAAAGAAATCAAGTTTGGACACTAGTTGAAAGGCCAAGTCATGCAAATATCATTGGTACTAAGTGGGTATATAGAAATAAACTTGATGAATCTGGTACCATTGTGAGGAATAAGGCCAGACTAGTTGCAAAAGGCTATTCTCAAGTAGAAGGAATAGATTTTGATGAAACTTATGCACCTGTTGCAACATTGGAAGCTATCAGACTATTCCTGGCACATGCTGCATATAAGAACTTCAAGGTTTATCAAATGGATGTCAAAAGTGCATTTCTGAATGGCATTCTAGAGGAGGAAGTGTATGTACAGCAACCTCCTGGATTTGAAGTTAAAGATCAAGAAGATAAAGTGTATAGACTCAATAAAGCACTTTATGGATTGAAGCACCAAGAGCTTGGTATGAGACTCTATCTCAATTCTTGGTGGACAATGGTTTTACAAAAGGCACCATTGACAAGACACTTTTCAGAATCAATGAAAAGGACTGCATCCTGCTGGTACAGATTTATGTGGATGATATAATATTTGGTTCTGAAAATGATCTACTTTGTGAAAAGTTTGAAAATCTAATGAAGAGAAAATTCCAAATGAGTATGATGGGAGAAATGAACTACTTTTTGGGATTGCAAGTTAAACAAATGAAAGATGGAATCTTCATTCATCAAACCAAGTATACCAAGGAGTTGCTGAAGAAGTTTGGTATGGAAAATAGCACCAAAATATCAACTCCAATGAGCACAAATATCAGATTGGATGAAGATAAAGAAGGCAAAGATGTTGATCAGACCTTATACAGAAGGATGATAGGCAGTCTGTTGTACCTTACTGCCAGCAGACCTGATATATCCTTTGCTGTAGGTGTTTGTGCAAGATTTCAATCTAAACCTAAAGAAAGTCATTTTGGTGCAGTCAAAAGAGTTCTCAAGTACCTAAAAGAGACTTTGGGAGTATGAATATGGTATTCCAAGGATGGAAGCTTCAAAGTTATATCCTACTCAGATTCTGATTATGCTGGATGCAAGATTGATAGAAAAAGCACTACTGGAACTCAATCGCTTAATGGGAAGTAGATTGGTCTCTGGTTCAAAGAAGAAACAATTCAATATCAACTTCCACTCTTGAAAATTTGAATATATAGCTGCTGGAAGTTGTTGTGCACAAGTACTATGGCTAAGACAACAATTAAGGGATTATGGAATTGAAGAAAAGGAAATTCCAATTATGTGTGACAACACAAGTGCAATTGCAATCACGAAAATCTCTGTTTTGCACTCAAGAACCAAGCACATTGATGTGAGACATCATTTTATAAGAGATCATGTTGAAAAGAAAGATGTTGTGGTTCTATATATCCCTACTGAAAATCAACTTGCTGATATTTTCACTAAACCACTTGATAGTGAAAGGTTTGCCAAATTAAGGACTGAACTTGGAATTATAAAAGTTGGTGATATTCAACAGAATGTACCGAATTCACCAAGGGGATTAGTCTTTGCTATGTTGGGTGAGCTCACTTAGCAGATTTGTCATTGGTATCAACAATTCCATGTACTTATGTTTGGACAATTGAGCAAATGAGGTTGCCAAGGGGATTGGTCTTTGTCATGTTGGGTGAGCTCACTTGACAGATCAGTCATTGGTATTAAATCTCATCTTGTATTATCAATTGAACAAAATTAGAAGAAATCAAGAATCAGCAGAGTCACTTTGTCAGCAGGCTACTGAAGCACCTTTATCAGCAGACTGCTGAGCCCACCCTGCTGAGGACTACCCTGCTGAATGGAACTTTACACAGTCGAAGCTTTTAAAGTCAAAAAGTAGATTGGCGGGATATTTATTTTATCCTTTATAACCGCAGTTAACACTATCCAACGGTTACAAACGTTATGGAGGAGTAATGGGCCACGTGTCAAAACAACACTTTTTCAGATTAATCGTGGTTAATATGGATGTACGTGCACTGGCAGTTACAACCACCTCCTTTCTATATATTCAGGCCTATCACAGCAGATTCTCTACTTGCAAAATCTCAGATTAATACTCTCTGCTTTTACACTGTGTGAACACGGATTTGAGAAACTATCTTCTTCATCTTATTTTCTCATAACAATGGCCGGAAAGGTTGATGTTCAGATCGAATCAAGCCAAAGTGTTAGAGGCTATGTTGTTGATGCAAACCAAACAGAGCTGGACATCAACATTGGTCGAAGAATACGAAGGTTTGCTGGCTTGGAGAACAAACTCAATATAAGATTGGAAACAATCTCATATACAAATGTTGTGGATTTCTGGAAACACATGGTTGTGGAAGAAGGAAGCGTAGCATTCAAAACAACTGTGAATCTTTGAGGAGATTGAAGTTTCTCGATCTCTCGAGGAAGTTTTTGGTTTTGAAGAAATGGTGGATGGTCCAGTAAATCCTGAAGCAATGGGATTGGACAAGATGGCGTTTGTTGATCAAATCAAAACAAATGAAGCCACCAAATCTGTTCCAGGCATCAATTGCAGACATATTGGGAATGAGTACAACCTGCTGAGCAAACTCATTGCAAAGAACATACTAGGACTGGTTGGAAGTATGGATACTCTATCCGGACCCAAGATAGAGCTGATGATAATCATTTGCAGGAGCATGAAATTTGATTGGGCTGGCTATTTCATTCATTACATGAAGAAGGTATCCAAGGAAGAAAAAGAGGGAAAGAGGAAATCCAAGGCCTTACCCTTAGGATTAATGGTTCAGACCCTGCTGAAACACTTGGAGGTTCCTGACATAGAACCTGAGAAGATAAATCAGTCCAGATACAAGAAAGAGATTAATCATGCAATTCCTGGTCTGGATGATGATGAAGAGGTTGCTGGAGAGGCTGCTGATGATGGTAATGGTGGAGATGATGGTGATGCTGGTGGTGAGCAGGTCAAGCAAACTAAAAAGAAACATGTTAAACTCTTTGCACCAAAAAGAAAGTCTGAGAAAAGAAAGGGTGCAGAAACAAGGAAGATAACTGAAGTATTAAAGCCTTCAAAAAGAACAAGAAAGCAAACAGCACAGACTGCTGAGTCTGCTGAGGTTTCAGTGGAGGTTACTGATCCTGCTGTTGCTGCAAGAAGAACTATTGTTGAAATCTTGAGGGAACAACAGAAGGAAGCTAGTAGAAAAAGGAAGTCTACTGTGGTTGAAGAAGATGATGAGCCACTTTCCAAGAGAAGACAAGAAATTGTCCAAAAATAGAAACATGGAAAAGGGAAAGAACTGAAAAACTTGGAGGCACAAAGAGCCCAAGAAGAAGCATCAGTAGAAGAGGAAGAAGAGGCTATTGAGGCCGAGCCCTGACTATCATCAAGCTGTAGAAATTCTCGACTCCTCACCGAAAGAGGTTGTTCAATCTATCAAACTCGCACACGGTTGTTGTTGAGCAATCTGTTGGAGATATCTGATCTCATCGACCACGAGCTCTCTTTGTAGTATCCATTGAAGACCCACAAAGAAACCACGTAACTGAACTCTTGAGGTAGTTGAAGAATTGATTGAAGATCCACAAAGAAACCACTGTTTTCGAACTCTCGCCGTGGTAGTTGAAGAATTAGTTGAAGACCACGCAAGTGTTGCAAGAACTTCTCGGGGAAGAGCGATCTGCTGTGACCCGATGAGCATGTAAGTCGTGGGAACCAAGTGTTGTATGCTGATGGAAGTAGTAGGTACAAATTTACAATCTCAGCAACCTACTGACTTTGAAACATCTGTTGAAGAAACAATGAATCTACTTGTTGGAACCTTTGGAGGTCAACAAGGCACTGAAGCTGCTCCCAGAAGATCCTTCATGCCCTTTGAAAGGCATGTGAAAGAAAAGAAGAAAACAGAAGAGTTTGTAGACCCCAAACTTCAGAAAGTTGCTGACTATTTCCAATGGAAGTTTGGTTTCTACAAGAGACAAAAGCCAGCTGCTGATCCTATGACAGACTTTGAAGAATGGGCTTTTGACAAGTTGGGAGTAGAAAATTTGTTGGACCTAGTTGATACCACTTTGCTGCAATCCAGGTTGATGGACTTATTTGATGAACAACAGAAATAGGAGGGTATCAAGTTTAGGGATCCAAGAGATGACAATGATGATTCATCCTCATCATCAGATTCTAGAGGTGATTTTCCCTCTGGACCAGGAGGAACCAGTGGGACTGCAACACTAATAGAACCATCTGCACAACAGTCCACTGATACTGGAAAGTCTGCTGAGGGCCAGCAGACTGGAGAAATGGATGAGGATCTACAGGATCTCACCATGGATGAGCTGGAAGCATTGATCAATGAAGGAGTCAATTTAAGTGCTGGTAGGATAGCTGATGAACCTTCTACATTCCATGTTGTAGATCCTACTGCACAAACTGAAGCTGAACAAAGTGAGGATTTGGATGAAGAGAAGGTTACTGATCACAGTGAACCTAGTGCCAGCTCAGAGGCATCTATTGAATATCAAGATGGATTTGACTTTGAGGGCATTCTTACTAAACTGCCATCATTCTGACCAAGATTGGTCATGCTGAAGGTTTCCAAGTGGATAATGAGGCCATATTCAATCCACAGAGAGTTGAAGAGGAGGTACAGGTGGCTGAGTTACAAACAGCACCTGGACACAGGTTGGAACAGGAGGTACATGCTGCTGAGTCTCAAACAGCACCTGGACAAAGGTTGGAATCTAATTTGGGTTTGGAGGAAACCCCTGTTGTTGTTCAAGAGGCTGCTGTAGTGGAGCCTACTGGAGACAAGACCACTAAAGGGAAATATGGTCAGCAGACAGCTGTTAATGAGGATGAGCAGCTGCTGGACTATGACTTTAGTGATGAGGAGTTTCAAATGCCTGAAGAAGAAAATGTTGAAGTTGATCCCCCACAGGCATTTGTACCTATTTTTGAAGAACCTGCCATTGATCCTATCCTAGAAGAATATCATGGACCTAATCCTGCTGGATTAGATAGGAGTTGGGCATTGGTTATGAGCAATCAGAGGCCACAGTACAATGTTGAGGAGCCTGCTGATGGACCTACTGGTGGAAGAATGACTGGTGAGGTACCAGTTGAAGTGTTGAATGAGTTAAGGACTGTGAGGCATGATATGCAACAGTTAAGAACTCAACTTGATAGACAGGAAGAAAGATTTGAAGAACTGATGAAAATGGTGAATGAAAACAGACAATCTACTGCCACAGTTGCTTCAAACTTCACATCTACTCAAAATGCTGTGAATGATCTGATAGTAGATGTGAGGGGAATCAAGGTTGGAAATACTGCAAAAGAGAAGTTTCTGAAAGACCAATTCACTTCCATCCATCAGAAACTTGACAACCTTGCTGCTACACCTAAGCCTGCTGAGGCTGCTGGAACATCTCAACCTACTGGATTGGATCCTAAAATTACTGAGAGGATCAATCTACTGGAAGAAACTCTGCAATCCAGGATTACTACAGTTGACACAAGAACTGAAATAATGGAAGGGCAACTGAATAATCTGGTTATGTCACTGGAGAGTGTTCATGGCCTAATGTCCCGATTTGTTGATGATGTCACTAAGGGGAAGAGGCTAAGCAACTTTGCGACAAAGAGGGCTGCAAGACTCTTTGCAAAGAAAAGATGGGAGGATGAGACTAATGCTTTCAGGCAACCTGCACCTGGCAGAGTCCAGCTTACTGATGATCTCTTTAGGCAGTACAAGAAAGAGTACTACAACAGGAGGAAACCTTATCAAGACAAGGGGATTCATGAAGGACTCAACTCTTTCTTGGGACTGAAATTTTGGGAGGCAAGGATTAGAGCCTTAAGGGCAACCAACAGAGGTGGCAGAAGTGGAAGAGGTGGAAGAAGTGGCAGAGGTGATAGGAACATTCCTATCACAAAAGCAAAGGATTCACTTTAAGAGTTTAAGGAACTATACATGAAGTTTGGATTCAAAGTGAATCAGATAAATCTTCTCCTGCCTGAAGCATGGAATTGGTGGAAAGAGGTCAATCCCTACATTGATTTTACACTGATTGAAAATGAATGGATGAGGGATATGATAGCAGAGATCAGGGCCTATCAAGAACAAGTAGAGAAGGCCAGACAAGAAAGAGAAAGAAGACAGTAGATCAACATACTTTAACTGCATTATGTTTTTGCTGATTCTAGACTGTAATATCTTTGAACAAATATTTATAATGAAAGATGACTATGTTTGTTCTATTTTTGTTTTATCTTTTTGCTTTGCTTTTAGGTGAGGGTAGTGGCATCATCACCAAAAAGGGGGAAATTGTTGGAATTATTTCTATGTTTTGATGACGAGTGCCAGACTAGCTGTTATAGTGCAAAGGCAAAAAGATGTCTAGATCAAATGTATAGGGTTATTAGAGTTTGATTCATAAATAGGTTTGATCAAACAAGCATCATAAATAGGTCAGCTTGATTTATATCGTGACCGGGTCAAATATCGATGGGGGTAGATAGGTCAGTAGACTAGTCAGGAACCTGCTGAAGACTGAAGGCTGAGGGCTCAAACTCAGTTACAGAAGGCTAAGGGATCAAACTTAGTAATTTAAGTCAAGGATATGGAATCAGAATTTAGGCAAGTCTGTGATGACCTAAACTGATTACATATGCCTTGTGAAGAAGGTCTAAGTTCCATAAGTTGGATGATGTTTGGAACTTGGTTATATTTAAAAGGGTGTAATCTAACTTCACAAATAAAAGTTAGATAAAAGAAATCAGCTGCATTGTATTTTATACACAACAAATTGATGTTCAGCAGACTGATTGGTATCTCAGCAGACTGATGAACCTGCTGATGATATACCTCGGTTAATTCAAGATTATATTGGAAAATTACATGGATAAGGACAGCCAACTACCTCTGACTTATCAAACAAATCAAAGGCTGAGATCAAAAAGACGTTTGGATGATTCAGATTTTTAACCATTGGATATAAGTCAAAGGGTGGATGCGGACCAGACCGCCTTTGTCAAAAGGAATTACGACGATGTCAATCCTATGAATAGTGACAGAATGCAAATCAGATGGGACAAAAACAAGGAACGGTTACATTTGAATTTCAAATACAAGTCACATGCATTCTTGCCTATAAATAGAGGACTTTCAACTCAAAAAAATAGGGATGATTGAAGAAATTTGATAAACTTTAAAGAGGCAATTCTGAGCTGAAAAACACCCTGCTGAACCTACTGAACTTCAATTTACTGATCTAGAGAAATTCTTCAAGTGTTTTCTACATTCAAGCTACATCAAGCATACACACTTGAAGTCTGCAAGCTGCTGATTATTTCATCCTAATCAAGCTGCTACAACTGAATCATTTATTTGATTCAATTTTTTTTTTATAAAGAACCTGCTGAAGACAGTGAAGCATCTGTTGGGTGTGAAAGACTGTTGTTTGTGGTGGAGCTGGTGAAGAGGCAATCCTACCCTTCAAGGACCAGTGGAAGACTAACGAGCAGCAATCCTACCTGTTCCCAGTTTTCAGTTTGTGAAGCCATAGTTATTGGTGAAGGACAAGCAACTTAGGAATCTTTGTAAAAGCTACATCAAAGATCTCTAGTGAATTTCCTCCAACATCACAGGAGAAGAGTGGGTGACGAGATTACACCACCTGAACCACTATAAAATCTGCCTACTTACTTTCAAAGATTTACATTACGCACTTAGTTTATTACATTCATCACCAACTAAACCTAGCAACTGAAATCACACACAGACACTACTGAGTATCTAATACTTAGTATCATATTTAACAACAAGTGTTAAGGCTTAATTTTGATATTATTCCGCTGCACAAATTTAGCAAACTTAACTATCGAGTGAGACTCTTGTTTATCAAGAGAGGCTCTGAGGAGGTATCAACAGACTCTTCAAGTATCGAGGCAATCTTTGAAGTTCTGAAATTGTTAACTCCAAAGTTTTAAGTGTTAAGTTTATTCACCCCCCCTCTAAACTTAACCAAAGCCTTTTCAAGGGACCAACATTACCAAACGCATATTCTCCCAGAACTGTGAAATTCCTTTTACATCGCGTTTTTCGTTGAAAGTGACCTCCACGATATTTCTTAATCCTGGTTGTCTCTAAATCTTCTCGCAGATATAACTCGCTAACAAAGTGTTGTTGCACATGGTTTCATAAATTTCAAATGTATACTCATCTAACTCTGTGATCAATCTTTCTTCTTGTGAATTCTTTGAGGTGGTCATTTTTGAGTGTGAAAACAAAATTGAATTTTGAGAAAGATTATGAAAAATCTGAATTTTTGTTTTCAAGAAAGAGATTGAGTTTATAAGAACTTTGAAACGTTTGATTTAGGAGAGTGTGAACGAGGGTTGGATATATAGGGATGCTGTACTGGCGGTTGAGTAGTACAACTTTTCAAATTCCATGATGGTTTGTGTAACCAAGACATGTACTGTTCTGAAAGTAATGGAGTGTACACGCAATACATTCTGACAAAAGAACTGCGTTAATTAAATGCGATATAACCGCTGTCGATTTTATCCTATCAACCTTTGACTTAAGTTGACTGGAGTAAAACTGTTTCTGGGTTCAGTTTTTCAGTTCCGTTAAGTCTTTCAGTTTTAGTTGGTCAGTTTGAGATTGTTGATGTCAATGACTAATCACATTAAGTGGCGCACCAAAGATAACAAAGATTAATCCCCTTGACGAATCTCTGGCTTAACTGACTTAACTAACTTTAATTATCCATAATTCAGTTCTGAATTTGGCAAATCTTTTTTGTCTAATGGTTTTGTAAAGATATCAGGCAACTGATCTTCAGTAGGTACATAAAGAACTGTAATATCCTTTTTCTCCGCATGATCTCTTATAAAGTGGTGACGCACATCAATGTGTTTTGTCCTTGAGTGTAAAACTGGATTGTCAGTTATTGCAATTGCACTTGTGTTATCACACATTGTGGGAATCATTCCTTCTTCTATCCCATAATCTCTTAATTGCTGTCTAATCCATAAAGCTTGAGCACAACAACTTCCAGCTGCTATGTACTCTGCTCCAGCTGTTGAAGTTGAGATAGAGTTTTGCTTTTTGCTAAACCAAGACACAAGTCTATTTCCTAGTAGCTGACATGTGCCTGAGGTGCTCTTTCTGTCCACTTTGCCTCCTGCATAATCTGAGTCTGAGTAAGATA
Organism: Gentiana macrophylla; assembly: GCA_026214975.1. Lineage (NCBI taxonomy): Eukaryota > Viridiplantae > Streptophyta > Magnoliopsida > Gentianales > Gentianaceae > Gentiana > Gentiana macrophylla. The sequence goes on from CM047805.1 coordinate 119,872,559, forward strand.
TCAGTTTGCATTCTCCTTCTCTTGAATACCAAATTCCAACTCCATCTGTATCTTTCAGATACTTCAAGGTCCTTTTTACAACTGTGAGATGGCTTTCCTTCGGTTTTGACTGAAATCTTGCACATACACCAACAGTAAAAGATATATCTGGCCTACTTGCTGTGAGATAGAGTAAGCTTCCAATCATTCTTCTGTAAAGTGTTTGATCAACATCTTTGCCTTCTTTGTCTTCATCTAGCCTGATGTTGGTCCCCATTGGTGTAGCAATTCCAGCTGATTTCTCCATACCAAACTTTTTGATAAGTTCTCTTGTATACTTGGTTTGGTGAATGAAAATTCCATCATCTAATTGTTTAGCTTGTAATCCAAGAAAATAATTCAATTCTCCCATCATACTCCTTTGAAATTTGCTCTTCATTAAACTTGCAAATTTTTCACATAACTTGTCATTTTCTGATCCAAAAATGATGTCATCAACATAGATTTGAACAAGCAGAGTGTTCTCTTCATTCTTCATTCTGAATAATGTTTTGTCGATAGTTCATTTGATAAATCCATTATCTACTAGAAACTGAGATAGAGTTTCATACCAAGCTCTTGGTGCTTGTTTAAGTCCATAAAGAGCTTTCCTTAGTCTAAAAACTTTATCAGCTTGATCTTTGATCTCGAATCCAGGTGGTTGTTGAACATACACTTCTTCTTCAAGACTTCCATTCAAAAATGCACTTTTAACGTCCATCTGGTATACTTTGAACTTTTTGTGAGCTGCAAAGGCGAGAAATAGCCTGATTGCCTCCAATCTTGCAACTGGTGCATAAGTTTCATCAAAGTCTATGGCTTCTATTTGAGAATATCCTTTAGCTACAAGTCTAGCTTTGTTTCTGATAATATTCCCATCTTCATCAAGTTTGTTTCTGAAAACCTATTTGGTTCCAATGACATTCACATGAACTGGTCTTTCTACCGATTCCCATACTTGATTTCTTTCAAATTCTTTCAGTTCTTCTTGCATAGCTAATATCCAATCTGGATCTTTCAAAGCTTCCTCTATTTCCTTAGGTTCAGATTGAGATAGAAAACATGCAATCATTGCATCTAGTTGATGTCTTGTTCGAACGCCAGCTTGAGTGTCACCAATAACTTGTTCTTCAGGGTGATCTCTCATCCATTGATAAGCAGGTGTTTGCATCAAAGGATCTATATTTTGTTCGACTGGTTCTTCAAGAACTGGTTCTTGAATTTCTTCAACTGAGTCAGAATCATGTTGTTCAGGAGTGGGTTGTTGAGCGCGTTTAGAAATCGAGATCGATCTGGATCTGAACATTCTGAAATCCGTAGTCTTCCAATGTCAACACAAACTGATTTTGGCAATACTGGTAACTGAGACTGAGAAACTGGTTCTGGTCTGTCTTCAGTTGTTTCTCCAGGGAAGCTTGGTTCATCAAACACTACATGTATAGATTCCTCATGCTTGAGTGTCATTTTATTTAGTACTCTAAAAGCTTTGCTGACACTTGAATATCCTAGAAAAATTCCTTCATCAGCTTTGGGCTGAAAAACAAGAAGTTGATCTTTCCCATTATTGTGTATGAAAAACATTTGATTCCAAAAGCATGAAAGTAAGAAACATTTGGTTTCCTTCCATTCCAAATTTCATAAGGAGTTTTCTCATGCCTTTTATTCATGAGAGCTCTGTTCTGTGTATAGCAAGCTGTGTTAACTGCTTCTGCCCAATATTTTCCAGGTAGCTTTGCTTCACAGATCATCGTTCTTCCTGCTTCTTTGAGCGTTCTGTTTCTCCTTTCAGCTACGCCATTCTGTTGAGGTGTTGCTGTAGCAGCTAGTTGGTGTAAAACACCATTTTCTTCACAATATTCAATAATCACATTGTTGAGGAATTCAGTTCCTTTGTCTGATCTTATCTTCACAACTGATACTCCATTTTGATTCCGAAGTCTCTTGAGTAGTTCAGTAAGTCTTTTGCTTGGTTTCACTTTTCTTGGTTAAGAAGATGACCCAAGTGTATCTTGAAAAATCGTCTACTACCACCAATGTATATTTCTTTCCACTGATACTGATTGGCGTAATAGGCCCAAATAAGTCCATATGTAGTAGTTCAAGAACTCTGGTTGTTGAATGCTGAGATTTAGTCTTGAAACTTGCTTTTGTTTGCTTTCCTTGTTGACAAGCATCACATAAGCTATCCTTCTTATATGAGATTTCTGGTAGTCCAATGACAAGCTGTTTCTGACAAGGGTGTTGATGTCATCAAAGTTTAGATGACTCAATTTCTTGTGCCACAACCAACTGATCTCTGATTTGGTATGCACAAGCAAACAGGTTTCTGCAACGGCTGTTGTCCAATCTACAACATACATATTCTCTTTTCTTCTTCCGGCTAAAACAACTTGAGATGCTGTTTCGCTGACGACAATGCATAAATCTTTATCAAAAGTAACTTTGTATACCATATCACAGAATTGACTGGTGCTGATCAGATTGTAATGCAATCCTTCTACATAAGATACATTCTTGATTGTGAGTCCATTTATGATTAATGTACCATGCCCTTTGGTGTATCCAGGTTTGTATTTACTTCCAAAATTAACCTTTGGTCCATCCTTTGCAATAAAATTACTGAGACAGTCCTTGCTCTTTGTCATGTGCCTAGAGCAACCACTGTCAAAGTACCATACATCCTGCAATGAAAATTAAACATTTTTAGGTACCCAACTCTGTTTGGGTCCATAGGGCCGATTGTCGAACTCTCGGGAATATATCCTTTAGGTATTCTTCGGATATTGTTGCACTTGTTTTCATATATGTAAGCCACACTCCCATAGTATCTATGCTTGGACTGTGTCTTATTTATATGATCTCTCAGGTCTTTTGACTGAAACTTATTTCCATGATGATTTCTATTATTGAAACTTGAATAATAACCATCATTTCTTTTGTACTGAGGTCTATGTTGAGGACTGTAATGAGTCCTTTGTTGACTTTTGGGCTGAAACTTGTAATAAGTTTTCTGCCTGAAATGATTGTTTTTATCAGTTTGAATATTGCATTCAGAGATATTCCAGTCATCATCAGTTGGAAATAATCTGCCTTTTCCCCTGACTTTGTGAATCTTTGAATAATTAATATTCTTGGATTTATGACTGAAGTTTCTCTGGTTCTTGGCCTGATTAACTTTAGTAGATTCATCAGTAAATCTACTTTTTCTATTTTCATGATGTTCAGCTGTTTTACCTTTTTGGTTGAACTTGTTGTTGTTTACAGCTGATCTTTTTGAAAATTGACGCTGATGTTGAATTGATTCACGTTGAACTTGTTTCACTGGTTCAACATGCTTCTTATTCTGAGGACATTGTTCTGCTATGAACTTAACACCAGTTTTGGTATTAGGTTCAGTTGCCTTACTTGTTCCTCTTTTCGAAGTCTGCTGTGTATCAAATCCTAGGCCAGTCCTATCTCCATATGGCTTACCAGATTTGAATCTAGTTCTTTGAACTAGATCGAGCAAAAGATTCGATTCTTCTTCTTGATGTCAGATGGACATCTTGATTCTTTCCTTTGTTAATTCTGCTTAGTTTTAACGTGTTCTGTTCATCATTTAATCTTTTGACTTCTAGAATTAGAGATTCTTTCTCAGCTTTGATTGATTCATAACCAGCTTGTATGGTAACAAGATGACTCATCAAATCGTCAGAGTTTCTTCTAATTCTGAGTTTCTTGGATTGGAATCGGCTGTTGAAGAACATGCATTTTTCATGGAAATTTGAGCTGAGCTATATTTAGAATTTGATTCACATACCTCATTGGGATCTTCCATGTGTGCCATTAAAGCTGTGTCATCTGATAGTCTTTCAGTACCAGCTTCATAGTCTGACTCATCTCCAGCAAGTAGTGCTCTTCTGCCAATTCTTCTTTGCTGAGTCTTCTTGATCAGTTCTGGACATTCAGCTTTGTAGTGTCCAGGTTTCTTACAGTTGAAACAAAGATATTCATCATCTTTTCGTTTCTCAGGAGTCTTCTTGATGAACTTCTGGGTTACAGGATGACCATTCTTCATCCTTCTGATTCTGCTCATCATAAGAGCCATTTGTTCCTCCATTTCATCCAACTGTTGAAGACTGTTTGTGGATGTTTCTTGAGAATCATTTGATGCTGCTGCAAGTGCTGTGGTTTTTGGTTCTTTCAGAGCTTTGATTATTGCAGCTGTGCTTGTAAAATCTTCACCGAATTCGTAAGCTTTCAAATCTGAGAAGATTTTGAATGAGTCCTCTATGTCAAGTCTTCTTGATTCTTCCATAGCCGTGACCTTCATCTTCCAGCACATTGGTAATGCCTTCAAGATTCTTGTATTGATTACCTTCCTTGTGTATTCAATCTTGAGTAGGTATAATTCATCCATGATAGCACTGAATCTTGTCTCTATTTGGTCAATGGTCTCTCCACTTTTCATCTTGAAATTTTCAAACTTCTGCTTTGCGACTGAGATTTTGTTTTCCTTGATTGAGGCAGTTCCTTCACAAACTAGTTGAAGTTTGTCCCACATTTCTTTAGCAGTTGTGCAGTCTTTCACCTTTAAGTACATATTGTTGTCAAGAGTTCTGAGGATAAAGTCCATAGCAACATTGTTGAGATTGTTTCGCTTGCGATCATCATTGGTCCATTCAGCTTTAGGCTTTGGAACTCGAAGTTGATCTTCACCAACAGTTTGCATGTGAGTGATCTGAATTGGTCCATCAGTGAGTACGTTCATCATTTCATCATGAGCAGCAGCCAGAAAAGCCTGCATACGACGTTTATATTCATCAAATCTATCCATGTTGCACATAAGCATCTGTCTTGCATACTGATTGTTATCCATTGTGAGTGAGTGAAAACTGATTGTATAAGAACTGGAAACTGAGCTTTCTTATGAGAACAACTAGAGGAAATTTAGAGCAAATGAGCTTTTAACAATGGTTTGTTAAAGAAACACTGCTCTGATACCAATTGTTGGTCCCTTGGAAAGGCTAACACAAGTTTAGAGGGGGGTGAATAAACTTGTCCCTAAAACTGGATTTAAAACAAATTAAGATTCAGTCAAAACTTGTGTGGAGTTAAACTGACTGAGCTGAGTTTAAGTCAAACTGACTTAAGCAAAAACTGAGTCAACCGGCAGCGGATATAATTATAGCCTTTTTCTTGATCTTGTTATTCTATGTGTAAGCTGAGTGTATTAAACTAAATTCGGGTGAATGTCAGTCTGTGAGCTGTGAGTTGTATAACAATCAAATTCTCAGAATACTGTAAATAAATGCTACGTAAATAAATAAATGCTTAAAGTAAATAAACAAGAATTATAGATGTTCCATGTGGTGTAATCCTGTCAGTCCTCTCTTCCCCTGTGGTGTGGAGGAAAATTCCACTAGAAATTCTTGAGGTGAACTGTTACAAAAAGTCCTAAACAATAGTCCTTGGCTAATCCCTAGCTTCACTATCTAAACAGTTGTAGAACAGGTAGAATTGCTGCTCTTCAATTGCTGGAACATTGGTCCTTGAAGGGTTACGTATGCCTCTTCACCAACTACCACCACAAACACAGTCTACCCGACTGCTTGTAACAACTGTCCTTGGCAGAACCTTCCCGGTTTGCTTCACAGTCTAAACCTTTGATGTAGAATCAAAGTTGGGCTGAGAATCAATAAATTGATTCTCGTTTGAGGTTCTTCAAAGTGTCTGAATCTGGATAAATTCTGTGTAGCTTGAACACTTGAAGAAGTTCTTGATATGATCTTGTTATAGCGCAGAGATGATAGCAATTCGAATAACTAAGACTAGTGCACAAAAATGCTTGTTGATCTTGATAATTCTGTTAAATCATCATGTGTAATCCTTGGTGCAAGGTCCTCTATTTATAGTGTGAGGTCCAACGTTCATCTTCCATGAATTCGAATTGTATCAACGCTCATCTTGTAATAAATTATATATTTTTGACCGTTCGATGTGTCGATTATTTCATCCAATAAAATAGCTTCCTTTAAAACGTTCGATTTGTACTATCGCTTTTGGATGGTTGACATATAAAACTGAGTTTACTGATCAGTTTTATACTGTGTTCATCAGTTGTCAGTTTCTTGACTGACTTGGATCATTAACTGAGATTTTACTCATCTTCAAATATCGATTACTCGGTTATCATCGATTATAATTGACTTAATCAGAGTACACCATAAACAATTATCTTCTAAGAATTCGTTGTCCTTATGATTCTTAGGTCTTCATACAAGATCCATAAAGTCAGTTCAGGTTACCACAAACTTGCCTGAAGTCTAACTTTATAGTCTTGACTTGTAATCTTCATAACTGAGTTTGAACCCTCAGTTCTTCAATCTTCTATAACTGAGTTTGTGACCCTCAGTTCTTCAATCTTCTAGATAAGCCAACCGAGTTTGTGTCCCTCAGTGAACTTATCTTCTTCAGTTTCATATTGGTGTATTCTGAGTCAGTTTGATTATCTTAACGATTTCCAGTTTTCTAAATGATTTCCAGTTTTCAGTTTCACGACACACTAACTATTACAGTGCTTGTCTGATGTAACCTATACAAATATCAGACTCTAGTAAAACCTATACATTCAATTCTAGACATCTTTTAGCTTTTCACTATAACAGCTAGCTTCAGCACTTCATCAATGAGGTTAATAATAATAATAATAATAATAATAATAATAATAATAATAATAATAATAATAATATAAAATTTGTGTTGAATTAATTTGTTGATGATTATTATACAAGGGATATAAATGTGTGGTTATTATAGATATAATAGATACATAGATAAGTATAATTGATTGCTATAATATTATAAATCACCCCATCTTACGTCATACTTTTTAAAGTAGGTTACGGTATTATAAAATCCCCTCATCTAACATCATACTTTTTATAAGCTTTATTTGTTAATTATGATTGTAAACATTTTTTTTTATTTTAGTTTTTAATATGTTCCTTGATTTATATGTTAGGGTCACTAATGATTTTTATGATGATATGTTCTTCTGCAAACCAAATACCCAAAGGCATTGCTTGAACGTATTCACCGAAAGAACCCGATTGGAATGGATTTGATGGGTAGAATCAATTATGTTTCAAATTTAGTTACTTCTCACCAAAGCTTGATAAAAAAAAATGAGTTACTAGCATCATTGATAAGCCGTGATTTAGGGGGGTTTGTTTCGAGAAAAATGACGACTTGAATTATATTCTTCATCACTGGTGTTAAATTTGTAATAGCATTTACTAGATTGTCCTAAATGTCAAACTCTTATAAAGTTGTCATATTTGTCTAAGAACACCTACGCTTAGTTCTTATTCCTCTTATCGCTAAATAAAATTCATGTTACATAAAAGTATGGTAGATATTAAGTTTGTTTTTAATCTTTATTTAATCAGAAAAAATTAAGTTCGTATACAAGAAAGAAATTAGAATTATTTATATTAATATATAGTTTAAGCTTATTTGTATATTAAAATATATAAAGATCATTATTCATCATTTTCCAAATTAAAATTAAAAATGTATCATTTTAACATTAAACAATATTATATAGTTATGAATAAAAAGTAGATTACTATTATACTCATGTAGCTAGAATAATTACCGTATAACACTTAAAATGATGTTGTAATTATGTAATATAACTGATAATTATTAAATCATAAAATATAATTCTCGATGTAGCATATAACTGATAACGTCAGTTGATTATCACTGTAAAACATTTCTCATTATTTTTGGATCAAATTGAACTATGTATTAAATAATTCATTTTACTCTTAACAATATAGTGAATTTTCATCCATTATTAGCGAATTTAAGATGTAAATTTTTCTAGCTCATTGTAAGTGATTGATCATTATACAAAGAATAATAAATGGGGGAAGGGGCCAGAAGGACAAAGAAAACCATAAATGGGGATAGAAGGACGTTACTACATTTTATGTGGTTAAAAAGGACAAATTCATAATAAATGGACAAAAATACCCTTTTACACATTAAACACGTAGTAACGCTAGATAAAGTGTAGTAACAGCCAAAAAAACAAAAAGTAACAGCTAAGAAACAAGTAGTAACATCCCATAAAATGTAGTAACATCAAATGAAAAAGTAGTAACAGCCATAAAACAAGTAGTAACAGCCAAAAAACAAGTAGTAACAACCCATATATAGTAACGGTCAATAAATAAGTAGTAACAGCCCATAAAATGTAGTAACGGTCAATAAACAAGTAGTAACAACCCATAAAATAGATAAAGTTACATCAAAAAATGTAGTAACGATAAAAAATTAATAGTAACAACCCTAAACCCTAAACTTTTTCAGAAGAAAAAAGTCCAAACTGGTGCGCCGTCAGCCCTCCTTCTCCGCCGGAATCATCTGTAACTTCCGGCGGCACAGTCGTCACCAAATCCTAATGCCTATCATAAACAGAACCGAATCGAGACAATAAAGCTTCAAATAAGCCGAATATGAAAAGATATCACCGAGATGGTCAGCCATCACGTTTCAAATCCGTAAAGAATCCGGCGGCGATTGCTCGATTGACCACATAAGAGGTAGGAGATGAAGCAGCAGCCGGATTTTCTGGGTTGAGCATTGAATTACAAAGATGAAGCAGCCGGATTTTCAGGTAGGAGATGAAGCAACAGCCATATTTTCTGGTAGGATTTTGATCGAAGATCAAGCAGCAGCCGCAATTTCTGGTAGGAGTTTGATCGGAGCCGAGATAATAGGGAGAAGTCGGATGGATTTTACCTTCATTGTTCGCCATTGATGCTCACAGTAAACACGCTGGTGTTGCTGTGAATGGACTGAAGAAGAAAGACCAAAAAAAGGGTTTAATGATTTAGTGTATTTATCACGAATATATGTTCTTCAATGCTGCATAATTGTGATTCCATCTCTGTTCTTCTTTGTTGATTCAAGGGTGGACGGCAGCTTCTATAATTATGTAGGCTGACAGAGGAGGCTATGTTTTTTAGGGCTGAGATTGTTTGGAATATTTTTTAAAATTAGTAAAAAAAAAAAAAAACGACTTTTTGGTAAGTTTAGGTAGGTTTTGTCTTAATTAATAATCAGTTTCCTTGATTCATGATAAACACATTAGTCCGTCCTTCTTGGCAAAAACATATAACTATTAAACAACAATACTCATGTTAATAATTTGCCATTTTCATGTCTATTCTTTTTAACAAATACTATATGCAGTTATAATAGAATGTTAGTCTAAAAATATATGTATTTAAGACATCACATGACATTTTGGACATACAATATTTTAATGATATTATTTAGGTTAGAAAAAATTGGAAGAATATCTATAGATTTAATAGAGACACGAGAGAATTCTTTTACTATAGCATTTGAATACATGATTTCGTAATCAAGAATACTTATCATATTTAAAAGAATGATAGTTGTAAATAGCAAGTGTGATTCAATGCATTATGCATATGAATAAGAGAAATAAAACAAGTCTACCAAGCATGAAATCTTTTTATAACAATAATAATTATTTATTATAATATTTCTATTTTATAAAGATTAAAAACATAATTAACAATATATGTGTAAAATTAAACTAAATTGTTATGTTTTAAATATTAAAAATATTAAGCTAATCAAACACGTGCGAGGCACGTGCCTTTTACTAGTATATAAAAATAAGGGGGTCGGTACACATTTAAAATGTGTATATAAAAAAAATTCCACTATAATATTTTTTAACGGGTCGGGTGACCCATTTTCTCCTACATGGAGCCGAGAGCCAGGAGCCAAGAGCCAAAAACCGTGACCCATGAGTCAAAGCGCCATGTGATCTTCTCTCAACAAGACAAACGTTGTCGCCAACCCCGACAACGTTTGCGGGAGGGTATTAAATATAAAGTGCTAGAGGAGATATTGATTATCAAAGGATAGATAAAATTATATATTTAGATATGATTTGTTTTTAAAATAAAAGATATTTCTTGTATTTCAGTTATTTAGGATAAGATGATGATTTATTTTACATTTAAATGCAATATTACCTCATTTCTCTTCTATATAAAGAGAAACAATGTAATCATTTTTCATTCAACAAAAACAACAAGTTCAGTGTTATGTTTTCGTGTGCTATTCTGATTTTCTTCAACAACTATTTGATCTAAGGGATATGTGTTCTAAAAGACACAATATGGAAGATGTTAGACAAAAAGGACTATAAGAAAAGATTTTTGTCAAAAAGTACATTTCACCAGTGAAAGTGAATTACATTGATTTTCAGCACAAAACCAAACGTAATTCACTTTCACTGCTGAAAGGTAATTTTTAACAAAAATCTATTCTTATAGTTCTAAAATCCTGACATCTTTCTAAATATGTCCTAATTGACAATTAACTATTGATCTAATGGCTGGAAATGGACCACAAACAAGAAACCTAGCCATACACACAGATCAATAGAACTAAAGGGGTATTTATGTAATCATCTCAACATCGACTCTTTCCCTTCACGCTTATCTTCCTGTTTCAGAGGGTTCTTCTTCCAACACATAATTTCACTGTAGCCAATATGTCTACAAAAGTCACAGTAATTAAGGCATGTTTCTGCTATAGTACATTGCCAGAAACCATAATAAACATATTCTCCAATCCAGATACGTTGGCACCTCGGTTTCGAAAATGAATACATTTAGTACAATTATTTAATCACCATCATTAATATTATAAAATTTGCTCTTATTAAGTAATCGTTACATCTAAGACATATTCGAATCTAAGTAGCTTTACTTCACGAAATTCCAAAGGGCTTTCCAAAATTCAAATGATTCCATTGAATCCAGACAATTGAGTAGAGTAGAAGTTTCCAACATCGTGCCTTGTAAAATTGGCCTGTTTAACCCATCATCAGATGTAGAGAAGGGTTCTGTCAGCATACACATAGAGTCGTGTGTTTCGAATCCAGAGATGTAGTTACCGGTGGGGAAATTAATCCACGTTGGACAAAAATCAAAACTGGTGGATGACAAAATTGAGTTGTCCACGAGAAAGGGCACCGTATTAAAACTATCTGGTGTTACAGAAAAACATTCTTCTGAATTCATGATCAAATCTTCTTCTTCCAGTGTACTAAAACTGGTGTATGTGGTTGGTGCCTCTTCGGTGTTTGATGAATTTACTAAGAGAGGTTCATACATTAAGCTCCAAAATGTATCACCATACGATGCAATCGTGTCAATACTAGAAAATGTATCCCCCGATAGCACACCATCACCATATGAGTCTGTAGAATGAACGTTTATGTTGGGAAAAACATTATCGTTGTCTGATGCACCTATCCACGTGGTAGAGGTCATTGGCATCGGATCCTCGAGACTCATGTATGTCTCTGTGGTTGTTACTAATGGACCGTTGATTGCGAATGGTTCACTACCAAATCTCGGATTGGGAACTGCAATCGCATCCAACTTTGATTGTGTTGAATTGCATGTTGAGAATAGTGTTTCACTCAAGCAATCAACACTAGAATGTTTTCTTTTTTGGGTAGGTTCAGGCTCATCAGAAACATTTTCAGTTTGCTCTACACCATGCATTTCTTCTGATTTTTTATGAGAATTTCCCATAAATTCATTTGAGTTTTGATCTTGCTGCTGCTTGATCCGCTTTGACAAAATTGTGTGCCAATAATTTTTAATTTCATTATCAGTCCTCCCTATCATTTTGGCAGTAAGTGACCATCTGTGCGGAATCAGTAAAATCTTGGTCATTGTTGTCAAAACACATATATTAAGGAGGTGAAATAATATTTTAACTTAATTTAGCATCAAAATGACTAAAAAATCCATAGAAAATTGTATAACAATGTCTTTTTATTCTTTCATCATTGAATAAATAAGGCTAGATTTAAAATAAAACATAATAAATAGTGTTTTGAAAATGGAATTGCTTCTGATAAGAAAAATGAAACAAATCCTTTTTGGCAAGTCCAACAGATATATTGAAACGGAGGGAGAACATTAATATGTTTTCCTATATGTAAATTAGAGTACATACTTGTTACCATGCTTTTTTTGCATTTTCAAGATAAGTTCCTCCTCCTCTTTGCTAAAACCTCCTCTTCTCACACCTGGCTTCAAATAATTCTCCCATCTCATTCTACAACTTTTACCACATCGAGCAAGGCCTGAAAAATCACAATTAAGTAAGATCACACAACTTTTTTCAAGCCTTATTTGTGTTTGTTACCCTCGATGTTTCTCATTATCAGTGCAATTGTAAACCATCTCACATTATATGTTGGGCTTTTGCTGAAGGACAAGGAACAAAGAGAAGCATCACCAATTACCACAATCAACTTATTGTGACATCGTATTTGAATATATATATATATATACCATATAATCAGCATTTCACTTTAGTCACTGACCACAATCTCCAAATCAATGCCCATTTCATAGGCCTAAGGCCAGCAGGGACTCCACATGGATTCAAGCACTTGGGGTCGTTTTCGATTCCAACACGTTCTCTGTTGAGGCCACAAAGGCAACAACTTGGGATCAAGAAATCGATCATCTTAGATTCATTTATAATGGTGTTGAGCTATATATATCTCCCTAAAGGCCAAGGATCCATGTGGGAATCCAATGGCGCCAATCAAGTTAAAGTCCAAAGAAGTTCGGACAAGAACGTACAGTGCTATTATTTAAATCCCTGAAATTGCAGAGATTTCAGTGACAAAAAAAATTCACAACTATCAACTACCTTCTGATGATTGCTTTGCTCATTTGGAAATACAATTTCGGTTTTTGTCAATTGTCTGAACAGGTTGAAGGTGTTCTTGGAAAGACATATCAGCCAGATTTTATTAGCAATGCAAAAATATAAAGAAGAGATGCAATTCCTAGCTAGCTACCTGCAAACCTGGGCAGGTGATTCCAGTTCCAAGCCTTGTATCTTAGAATATAGGCTCTCAGCTTGTTATCTTCTTCTTCACTCCAAGCCCCTCTTTTTAATCCTTTTTTATCTATATATGGTGCCCTCACCATTTTTTCTAGACTTTCTGTTTATATAAGTAAAACCCTTAAAGATTGGGTGATCAGTGTTCTTTGCTGCATGCAATAATGATAATAATCCCTTTTTATAATTAGATAGATAGACTTCCTGTTGAAAACTCCAAAACCCTTGTGGGGTATGTTATTCTGTGGACTTTTCCTGCAATATATGTTGCTGCCTGCACCTATCACATGGAAATGTTTTAACGTCAAATTAAGACAATTGTAAACTGTAAATTAATAGCCACCTTTCACGTTCTAGGGAAAACCGGAGTAACTACCTTTATTTTGAAGGAAGAGTAATAATACTGACCAATCGTTATCTCACAACGAATAATACAAATGTTATCTGCATACATTGTTGATATAAATTAAGTTCCTTAACATCAGCTTCAAAAAAAAAACCTAAATTAATGTATATATACATATAAATATATATTTAAAAGGAAGATTTAACCCGATTACCTGTAATGATCCGACTCAAACCCAAAACAAATTTTTTTTTTTTTTTTGAAAAGAAATAAAGTATATATCTAAACTAAACGCAATAGAACAAACTTTTAAATAAAAAACTAATACAATCTAAACTAAAAAATACTAATAAAAAAACTCCACAAATCTGGAGCAGAGATATTAATCCCTACAGATCGTAGCCTTTTTTTTTCACCCGATAAGTTACAGATTTGATTTACCAATCTTCCGATCACTTATAGATTTATTCAAATTTACGATGTAACAAAATATAGTAGGGATTAATATACATGCTCAGCTCCGATCTACTGCATGCGACTCTGGATTCCGTTTCGGATTAATTCGTCTGGAGGTAGACTTCGAAATCGACTCCCGATCGGTTACAGATTTGACCTCAGTGGGTGATTCACAACGACACATGATCGATTATCATTCTACAAATTTGCATTGTGAGAATAACAATCAGGTTTCGATTTCATTGTATTTCAATTCATAAACAATACGGTAGAATAACAATCAGGTTTCTCTTTCGTTGTATTGCAATTCACAAACCGTAATTTTTCTGCTGATTTCAATTTAATTCATAAACCGTAAGACGTTTTTCTGCGAGTGGATCTTTGTTCAATACACAAACCATAGGCCATTTTTTGCCGGATGATTTTTGAATAAATTTTGAATTTATGTGTGCATTGAATATTACAGGATTGTCCATGATGGTAGATTATGAAGGCGATGATGTATGAAGGCGATGGGTATGGCGGTGGCCACAGGCAACGGGAATTATGATGGGAATTTGAATGAGACGGATGAGACTGTTATTTTTATAATGATTTTTTTATTGATTTTCTAGACTCCGGTTCGCTAAATTCATACTCCAATTTGTTTGATCACTTGAACTATAATTTTAGGTAAATGTGTCACCGATTCTTCATAATTTGTTCTACATTTTAGTACAATTAGATACATGGATGATTCATATTTTTATTCGGTCAACTCATTTCATTTAATTATTCATTTGTTGATTAATTTAACCATAAAAATTGTTTATGTTTTCAATTTTTCCCCAAGCAGTGATGAGTGCTTTTTGAGTTTGACGTTAGTCATGCTGAAATCTATTGACATGAGGGAGATAGGTTATGTCGTTTTGGTCCAAGATCAGGATTATTGTTATAAGTAAGTTTAGCTGTTTTTTATAACTTTTCTTTTGTATGTTTTAAATGTGTAATTTTTCTTCCTGACGATGGTTTTAGAGGATTTGCCCAGCGTTTTCCCATTTGTGTCATATGTTTTGTGTTCAGGTTCATCTCATTATTTATTGATGGATTACTGATACATATAAAACTTGAATTTCGTTTATTTTGTTTGATCACTACTTATCAGATCTCTTTACTTAATCCGGTGAAATTGTAGAATATGATTATTGTTAAGTTTTGTGACTTGATCTCTAAAACTGGTGGAACTAATCTGAAAGCTGAAACTAAGTTTTGTGAAGTGAAACTGAGTTTTGGAAAAGCTGAGAAAACTGAGTTTTATGGAAACTGAGTTTTTGGTGGAAACTGAGTTTGCTGAGTTCTAAATCTGAGTTTGTTGATTACAAGTGAGTTTTCTGGGAAAGTCAGTTTAGAGCTGAGTTTCGTCTGGTGGATAACAGCTGGAGCTGGGATCCACATATGGGGTATTTATGACAATTCCGACAAAGATCTTTGGCGGTTAGGGTTTGGGATTTGTGCCTATAAATACCAATGTTGTAATCAATGCAAAGTGTGTCTTTCAAAGAGTTATTCACACACTTGTGAAAACCTTGTAATTCTGTGCATAATAAAACATCTCCTTTTCTGTCCGTGGAGTAGTCGGCACAACGCCGGAAACCACGTTAAATCACCGTGTTCTCTTTGTTTTCTGTGTTTTATCAATTTTCGCCCTATTTTACTGTTAGATTGCTTCTGTTTTATCTTTCTTCAAGTGCAATTTTCTCGTCTGTGTTTCAACAAACTGGTATTGGAGCCAGGTTCAAGATTCAGAGAGATTTGCAGGTTGAACGGAGTTGATCTTCACCAAGACCGGTGACCGTGCTAGGATTTTGTGATCAAAGGTCTGTTCTTTAGCAAGAAGGATGTCAGCAATTAACGTAAAGATTGATAAATTTACAGGGAGGAACAGTTTCAGTCTATGGCAAATCAAGATGCGGGCCTTGTTAAAACAACAAGGGTTGTGGACTCTTTTATCCGTCAAAGAAGATGCCAGTGCAGCAGATTACGCCAGTCTGGAGGAGAAAGCACATTCCACCATCATGTTGTGTTTATCTGATGATGTTATCACAGAAGTTGCTGAGGAAGACACCGCTGCTAAGTTATGGTCAAACTTTGAAACACTTTATATGACTAAGTCATTGACCAAAGCAGAGACTGTTTAGTCTAAGGATGCATGAGGGCACTCAGCTGAGAGATCATCTTGATCAGTTGAACACAATATTACTTGATTTCAGGAATATTGATGTGAAGATTGAGGATGAAGATGCAACTCTGATTTTGTTGGTTTCTCTACCAGCTTCATATGAGAACTTTGTGCAGTCCTTCATAGTTGGGAAGGATACAGTTGCATTGGAAGATGTAAGTCAGCTTTACATGCCAGGGGAGCTGAGACATAAGGCAAATTGGGGCAGATAAATAGTTGTTGGACTAGTAGTCAGCAGCAGTGGTGGAAAAGGGCATGGGCAGCAGTTTGGAAAGAAGAAGAAAACCAAGAAGATAGTGTCCAAAGGTCCTAAATCCACAGATGTTTGCAATTACTGTAAGGAGCAGGGACATTGGAAGTCCAACTGTCCAAAGAAAAAGAAACAACATGAGAACGATTTGAACAATTGGCTTTGGCAATGAGTTTGATTCAAAGGAGGACATGGTTCTAGTAGCTGGAGAATCAGCACATCATGCTGATGTGTGGATTCTGGACTCTGGAGCATCTTATCATATTTGTCCGCACAGAGAGTGGTTCTTAAGTTATCAACAGATAGATGGTGGTCATATAGCTATGGAAAACAGCAAGGTCTGCAAGATAATTGGGATTGGCTCGATTCGATTGAGGACGAGAGGATGGTAAATTACATGTATGTTGAGTGAAGTTAGACATGTTCCAGATGACCAAGAACTTGGTATCTCTCGATCTTTTAGGCATGACAAAGGGATTCGATTTTAAAGGTGAAGGTGGAAAACGAGTGTCTACAAAAACTCGATTTGATTCTCGTGGAGTCAAAAAGGGAACCTTGTATATTTTGCAAGGATCAGTTGTGTCTGGGTCTGCAGCTGTAGCATCTGCTGAAGTTCATCAGTCACAGTTGACAAAACTGTGGCACATGAGACTGGGTCACATGGGTGAAAGGGGATCTGATTCTTTCTCGAAAGATCTCCTTGGGGATGTAAGGTCGAGAATCTGGACTTTTGTGAACATTGTGTGTTTGGGAAGCTTCATAGGGGCAAGTTCTCAAAAGGGATACACAAAGACAAAGTCATCACTTGATTACATTCATTCTGATTGTTGGGGGCCATGAAAGGTGGAGTCATTGGGTGGTCACAGATATTTTGTGTCATTTATAGATGACTATTCAAGAAAGACTTGGGTGGTGATGATGAAACACAAAAGTGAGGCATTCAAGAGCTTCATTCAATGGAAGGCTCTAGTTGAAAATCAGTTGGGGAAGAAGATCAAGAGGCTTCGTGCGGATAATGGTGCGAATTACTGCTGAACGAGTTTGATGAGTTGTGCGAGAAATGAGGGTATTGCCGGACATCATACGATCAGAATACTCCTCGACAAAATGGAGTAGCCGAAAGAATGAATCAAACTCTTACGAGAGAGCTAGATGCATGCTCTCTCATCTTTGGTTTGTCAAGAAGATTTTGGGCGGAGGTCAGTAAACACGATTTGTTACTTAATCAACAAATTCCTCACACAGGATCAGTTTCAAGACACCAGTTGAAATGTGGTCAGGAAAGCCTGCTGATTACCCAGTTCTAAGGGTATTGGAAGCACAGTTTACTATAATGTCAATGAAGGGAAACTGGAACCAAGGGCCAAGAAAGGAGTGTTTGTGGGGTATGGTGATGGAGTTAAGGGTTATAGAATTTGGTCATCAGCAGAAAACGGAGTTATTCTCAGCAGAGATACAATATTTGATGAAAATTCTATGCTCAGTTCATCGATGGGAAGATAATCAAATCAAAACCGATGCTAAAGCGAAAAAATCGATATGAGGTGGAGCTTGGTGGAGTCACCGAGATGCAACACTCAATGAACAAGATCGCTTTTCATCCGATCCGTTCTTGAACGTAATCGAATCAAGCGATCACCACCAGCAGTGGTCACCGAAAGCGTCAAATCGATATTGGTCGACAAAGTATAAATGCATCGTGAGCTAGAAGATCCAATGTTGGGATTGATGACGGTCAAATTATACCCGTAAAAGTCATCAACGTTGACCTTAAATCGAGATTAATAATGTATATTTCATATTAAATCACATGTTTATATTTATTATTTAATGTTAAGTGATTATTAATATTATATTTGGTATTTAGCTGTTTTTATTATTAAAGGACCGATTTATTGTGCGATAAATGCTGATTTTGTAGATCGTGATAAATCGGGAAGATAAATATCGCGCAATCGTGAGATCTCAAGATAATAAGGAATGAAATCGGAGCATTAATCAAGAGATAAATTAGAGAAATCAGATCAACACGAAAGCGTGCAGTGGGGAACAAGATAGACGAGAGAAACGGTTAACACGTGCAGAAAAAGGCTCGGTCGACCGCGCCCTATCATTCGGTCGACCGAGTATGTCGGTTCGGTCACTTATGGGATTTTTGCGTGTATATCTTCTAGATCCTCCCTAGGTCGGTTACAGCCTCTATATAAGCAGCATCTACGAGAAATTGTAAATCATCCCATCATCCCTTCATTCTTTCTTCAATCTTTCAATCAAATACATACATTACAATGTAGCATTAATACATTGAAGGTTTTTCAGCAATTTAGGGCCTTCAATATGTAAGCCTTTATTTTATGTTTCTTTCTTTTAAGTAATTAGTCACCCCCCAATTATGATTTATCGTTTGAGTTGATTATTCATAGCTAGATGATGTAGATCTAGGCTATGACGTTAGGGAGGTGGCGATACCTTGTCTATGAGGATCCCATAACCTACGTCATACACTTAGTTTCTATTCATGAATCTACTTGATTTAATTAATGCGTATCTATGTTAGTTTATATGAATGCTTTACGAATTACTGTTTAATCCGTTGTGTATGATGAAACGCTGAGAGATACGTTCAGGGATGTAATCTGGGGAAAAAGACCATTCGGTCGACCGAGCCCGACTATTCGGTCGACCGAGCCTGTTTCATCCGTTAAATAGCCACGTCTTTATGGTTAGGTTAACTTAATAGAATTTATTATCTCAGTAGGTATGGCTATGGCTACGGTACTCGCTTAGTTTAATTAAAATGTGTAAAAAGGAAATACCAATATAAGACTCTTAGGTAGGCTTATGAATTGCTCTTCACGGACGTTCAGCGTTATCTAGGTAGGTTTATATTTGGGGATTGCTAGCACCTGATTATACATACGTCGTAGATTAGCATGAGACTATAACTTGGTAATTTCTAGTTGGACGAGAGCTTGAGTAATCGCTTAGGAAGTACGCCTAACCATAGGAATGTTGCCTAGACGAGGTGTACGGTCAATATCGGCATCCTTAGAGTCGTAAGCGTGTGAGTTATATGAGATGGAGGCACTTAAAAGCGAAAGTCACGTAACAATATCACGCGTGATCTAGTGACTGACTACCGTGCTACGTCAAGTTAAAGAGGATGAATCCCGTAGCCAATCTAAGATAGATACAAACGGATTGACAGTTAATAAGTTCAGTTTATTATATAAATTATCAAGGTCCAAACGATAAAGACTATAATTAGGGAGGTTAATTACATTGTGTCGAGTCGTGTCCTTACCTTTCTTGTCTTATATTGGTCGTAGACCGCCTCTATGTCCTTGACATGTTTAATTAATTGTTTGTATATAAGATGATCCACAATTGGTTCCTTGTGGGATCGACCTTGATTCGCTATAGCTATACTACGATGGGCCTAGTCCTCTTGCTAGTATTGGTTTATGGTGGTCAAGTATTTTATAACCTGACTGATCCCGATCAGGGATACCTCCCAGAAGGTATGGGTTTGAAGATTTGGCTGGATATGCACTTCAAGTTGCAGAAGAGGTGGATGGTTTTGAACCTTCTACTTACAGGAAAGCAGTGACATGTTCTGAGTCATCTCAATGGCTTGCTGCCATAGGAGATGAAATAGAGTCATTACTGAAGAATCAGACTTGGGATCTTGTTAAATATCCAGCTGATAGGAGAGTTGTTACATGCAAATGGATCTTCAAGAAAAAGGAAGGAATGGCTGAGGCAGAAGGAGTCAAGTATAAGGCACGTTTGGTTGCTAGAGGGTTCAGTCAAAAAGAAGGGGTGGACTTTGATGAGATATTCTCACCAGTAGTCAGACATACTTCAATTAGAGTGTTACTAGCAATGGTGGCACATCACGATCTTGAACTTGAGCAGTTAGACGTGAAGACAACTTTTCTACATGGTGAGGTAGACAAAGAGATATACATGACTCAGCTAGAGGGATTTCAAGTTCCTGGTAAAGAAGCATTTGTTTGTAAGCTGAAAAAGTCCTTATACGGATTGAAGCAGGCTCCTAGACAGTGGTATAAAAGGTTTGACAGTTACATGATCCAATTGGGTTATAGCTGAAGTCCTTATGATTGTTGTGTCTACAATAGTCAGCTGGAAGATGGATCATACATCTATCTTGTTTTGTATGTGGATGATATGTTGATAGCTGCAAGAGAGAAGTCTGATATTCAGAATCTGAAAGACCTTCTTAGTGCTGATTTTGAAATGAAAGATTTGGGTGCAGCCAAGAAAATCTTGGGGATGGAGATCTTGAGAGATAGAAGTCAGAAAAAACTGTTTTTGTCTCAGCAGGGCTATATACAGAAGATTTTGGCCAAGTATGGTATGTCTGCTGCAAAGCCAATAAATACTCCTATGGCGCCAAATGTTCATTTGTCAGTTTATGCTTCACAGACAGCTGAGGAGAAGGAATATATGTCAAAAGTTCACTATGCTAGTGCAGTTGGCAGTCTGATGTATGCCATGGTGTTCACTAGGCCTGATCTGGCTCAGACAGTCAGTGTTGTCAGCAGGTTTATGGCTCAACCTGGAAAGGAACACTGGAAAGCCGTGAACAAAATGTTCAGGTACCTTAGGGGTACAGCTGATGTTGGTCTCATTTATGGAGGTGATACTCAGAGTTTGGTCATAGGATACTGTGATGCTGATTATGCAGGTGATGTGGACAGTAGAAAATGTTGGACAATCTTATTCATAAACGAAAGGAAAATTACAAAGAATCAACAAATGCGAATTACAATTGCAAAGAAAATAGAAAAGGATATATGATCCGAGCCCTGTGTTGCACACAGTTTCCTTAAGACTAATTCGCCCCCTCACCTTCGTGTGCCGTGAGCTTCAGCGGGACGTTAATCTCCCAGGATAGAACAGATAGCAATGACAGAAAGCACAACACCTTCAATTGCTTAAGAACCTTGTAGTTTGAACTCTCAGTTTTCATAAGTAAAAGAGGAAGCAGAATGCTCTGTGTTCTGGTATGAAGAACTGATCAAGTTGTCTGTTTATATAGGCTTTATTCTGTAGATGAGAGCTGGGAACTGATGGAATACGAAAGATGAACAGCCTCAGCATCATTATTTTGAAATGAATGTCATCAAAGCTCAGGATTGGAACAGGCACAGTATCAGCAGATGCCATAAGTGTTGTCGGTTGGAAGGTCACTCTGAATTTTCAGCATTCAGTTCAAAAAATAAAGGTTCAGGTTGCAAAACCGAACCTTCACTGGAGCCTTTGAATCGAGTTGCATTCGTGTCCGCATGACGCGTGCACACAAGTTCAAGCTGAAATCCGGATGGATTTGCACCCCCCTGCGCCCGCGCGTAGAGAACGGTGTATAAAGTTGGTAAATTCTTACCACTACACTAAAGCAACATCATATATATATTGTCTCTTTTCCTTCCTTCCTTCCAATGTGGGAGAAATTGGTTTATCCAATTTTCCCTTTATTACTAACACTTTCCATTCACCACTTAGGCCCAATAGGCCCAATTAGACATATCATTTAAAATATCCATTTTAACCATCATTTTCCAACAATCCCCACATGAATGGAATAGTGTTTAAACCCTAACAAAGGCTCTAAGAATGAAATTGAGAGTTCGGCGGTAGATCAATGCATAGGATAGGTAGGTGTGACCCTTTGAACCTTCCCTTGATTAAATATGTTTAATTTACTGGTTGACTAGTAGACGCGATGTCCTTGAACTATTCTGCCGTTGATGTAAATGATGACATATCAACCACACTGCATCTACCTATCAACATAGGTTCTTGCGGTTATGTCCATTTTGGCCATGGACATCTGCCTGGTTCAGCAAGAGTTTCTAAGAATTGCGCCCTCACAATTCCCTTTGAAGCGGCCCCTCTTCTCTCTTTACATAGGTGATTACGTAATTGAAATTTTCTCAAAATATTCTTCTTACACAAATCATTAAAAGCTCTTCTCGTGAGCTTATCCTCGTTCAATCTCACTTTGTTTCTTCATCTTAGGAATGAGCTTGAGGTTACCCCTCACGGTGACTTTACTTCGGCAATTAGGTTTTCCCATTGAACCAAGATCTTGGGATCTCCAATCTACAAGGTTGGGTTTTCCTTCGTAAAAGTTTTATTCCATGGGCTTTAGTCCCATTCCTCTTGATGATTTAGCAACTACCTCTCTATTTAACCCTTTGGTTAGCGGATCCGTAAGATTATCCTCTGACTTAACATAGTCTAAGGTAATCGTACCAGTTGAGAGTAGTTGTCTAATGGAATTATGTCTTCGGCGTATATGCCTAGACTTACCATTATACATTCTATTCTGTGCTCTTCCAATCGCTGATTGACTGTCACAGTGAATACATATTCCTGGCACTGGCTTTGGCCATTGAGGAATATCCTCTAGGAATTGATGCAACCATTCTGCCTCTTCCCCACATTTATCCAATGCCACAAACTCAGATTCCGTTGTGGATCTGGTTATCACGGTTTGTTTGGAAGATTTCCAAGACACGGCTCCACCGCCTAACGTGAATACAAAGCCACTTGTGGATTTTGAATCCTTTGAATCAAAATCAATTTGCATCAAGATATCCTTCTATAACAATTGTTTCTCTTGTATAGTGAAGGCCATACTTACGAGTATATCTTAAGTATCTCAGTAACCTCACTATAGCTTTCCAATGTTCATGACTCGGATTACTAGTATATATACTCAGCTTGCCAACAGCGTAAGCGATATCCGGTCTAGTACAACTCATTAAGTACATTAGACTTCCAATGATCCTTGCGTACTCTAATTGAGATACACCCTCACCTTTATTTTTGAACAAAGGTTGACTTTGATCTATTGGAGTTCTAGCTTCATTTGAATCATCTTTATTGAATTTTTCCAGGATTTTATCAATATAATTAGATTGAATCAAACTGAGACCATTAGAATTTCTTGTAATTCTAATTCCCAATATCATCTCTGCTAAAACCATATCTTTCATTTCAAATCTGGCGTTTAACATATCTTTGGTAAATTTGATCATCTTATCATTACTACCAACTATCAGCATGTCATCCACATAAAGACATAAGATGACATAGCCATCTTTTGTTTCTTTCATATAAATACATTTATCACATTCATTGGTTTTGAACCCTTTTTCAAGCATAACATGATCAAATTTTTGATGCCATTGTTTTGGTGCTTGTTTTTAGCCATATAATGACTTAACCAATTTACACACTTTCTTATCTTGTCCTGGACTAGAAAAACCCTCAGGTTGTTCCATGTAGATTTCTTCTTCTAAATCTCCATTTAAGAAAGCGGTTTTCACATCCATTTGATGTACTTCTAAATTACGCAAAGTGGCTATAGCAAGTACCATCCTAATGGAAGTTATTCTCATCACTGGAGAATATGTGTCAAAATAATCAAGACCTTCTTTTTGACTACAACCTTTTATTACTAGTCTGGCCTTATATTTATCAATAGATCCATCAGGTTTCATTTTCCTCTTAAAGATCCATTTTGATCCTAGTGGCTTACATCCTGGAGGTAGATCAACTAACTCCCAAGTATGATTTTTCAATATAGAGTCTATTTCACTATTTATTGCTTCTTTCCACATTGGACCTTCAGAAGAAGTTGTCGCTTCTTTAAAGCTTTGAGGATCTGTCTCTATCATATAAATGATAAAATCTTCACCAAAAGATTTTTCAGTCCTCGACCTCTTGCTTCTTCTTGGCTCAACCTCAGTTGGCTCTTCTTCATTTACTTGTTCAGAAGGGTGATCCTGAACATGAACACGCTTTAATGAACTAGGTTCATTTGTTTTAGCCGGAAATACATTCTCAAAGAATGATGCATTTCTCGATTCCATTATGGTATTTTTATGTATTTCAGGATTATCTGACTTATACACAAGAAATCGATAAGCACTACTGTTGTGTGCATATTGTTAGGAAATCTACGCGGGAACGCAGCGGAATTTAAAATTTTATTTTCTTTTAACCAGGATCGACTTCGTTTAAGCAATAAACAAACGAGTTAGTAGACGGTGGTTACCTTGGTTGATCTAAAAGATCGACGCTTTGACCGTCTAAGGAGAGTAGTTCTGCATAGAGCCGCCCAAGTGTTCGGCCTCTACCGCTAGTCCACACGAACAGCCCGCCGGAATCCCATCATGGATTGCTATTGGAAAACTCCGGTTGCTAGACCGGTCCTTTTCCCCTCTCTCCAACTCTCTATAGGATGCTCTCCAATTTTACACAAGAACTATTAGTTCTTGGAATTGTGTTGTACAAAAGAGCTTGACAGCCACCTCTTATTTATAGTCATAGGTGGAGCCCTATTTAGTTGTGGAGGAGAAGAAAACCTTTTTCCAATAAAATAAGGAAAATATATTTGATTGATTTATCTCATTTATTATAATATCTCATATCAAATAAATCTAGGATATTGTCAATATCTTATATTGAATATTCCCAAGATATTGTCAAAATCTAATATTGACAATATTTACCTTTTATTATATTACCATAAATCAATTTACACATGTGTATATATCACATATATATTACACAAATAAATCCATTTATATATATACTACATACATGCGCATGCATAGTGCCAAACACTTTTGCACACACGCACACAAAGTATTTTATATATATATATATATATATATATATATATATATATATATATATATATATATATATATTAATATTAATATTTGGTAATACTATTAATTAAATTGTATAATCCAAGTGTATCATATACACACACAAATTGCATACCTTAGCCAATAAAATGGCATCCGGAATATTCTTTAATTAATATAATATTATTAATATCTTGTATTTAATTTATTCATAATAAATAAATACCACCATATTAATTTACCACTATAACCTTTATAGTCGTGAGATAAATTATTTCCTTATTTGGTTATCATCTATAACCACATTTTAATCCGGCTAGATGTTCTTATGTGTGTGACCCGATAGGCTTCCGAATATGTTGGCCGTAGACACAAAGTGCAAATTACGAAAATGCCCTTCATGCCTAACGATCACGGGATAGCGTCTAGCAACACACCGTGACCCCCCAATCATCGGAAGAGTCAAATGCAATGACTACTACCTTTCATGTGAAAAAGCTTACCCGTGTAACTTACAATCCTATCATTTGTAATAATATCCATACGGTCGTTAGTCGAGTGTCAAAACATCAACGACCGTATCTTATAATCTGGATATCAAGCTCTCTCAAGTAACTCATTTACTCCCACTTTGCAAAGATTCACGAGTAAGACATTCCTTATAAGAAGGCCATTTCGGATATTCGATCCCAATCATAGGATACGCGATTCCCGGACCACCAATCATGTATACTCCGCGATGCTTCAATGATCATACCCAATCACTACCGCATGATCGCCCGTGGCTGAAAACCTCAATAGTGTCAAAGCATGACAATCCACACCGTGATGCCATGAAGACTCGGTCAAAAGGATAATTACACAACCGCCACATAGTGTGACACTTATCGTGTAAGTGGGTCGATCTAACGTCGCATTCTCTAATACACGTCCCACGTCACAGTTCAAGTGTCTCTACACTTCGATAGACGAGATCTATCCCCGCCTCTAAAGACAGAAGACATCTAATACGTGCTAGCTTTGTTCATACTATCAATGCCTGTTTAATAGTACATCACCTAGAGACATTTAAGTATCAAAATTATTAAAGTGATTAGAGATCTCATCAACCATAATCGCCTATCATGGTTTCTCTATCACAATTTAATACTAAGGACGTTATCATATAACAATTCATAATTGGTTCTTTAAAAGAACAGATATATGACAACATAAAAGCCATTTAATATATGTATAAACATAAAGAAATAGTAGAAATGATCCGACCCGGTCGGATCCGGTCCAACCCGATTGGGTTTAGGACACTATTTCAACAATCTCCCACTTGGCCTAAAACCAATCACTCGCACACAAGACCTAGTTGAAACACAAGAATCTCATGCAATACTCGCAACCAGCCTTAGCCATATACGGATCGCTATCCGTGGGGACTCGGACTATCTTCATATCACGTTCCAAATGACCAAGTCAAAGGAACCGCCTCAACACACACACGAATCTCTGACGAGACCATGGTCCTTGCTTCAAGCAATGAATCCACTTACTATATCAGTTATACAGAAAAGGTGGAAGAACCGTGACGAGGTTCGAGAATGAACCTTCTAGATCCATGTATCTTTGCTCCGCCGCGCCTCTAAGGCACTCATGTGTTTTGGCCTAGTTGTAGAATTTACTGATGACCCATATGCTAGAACATTTCGAGCTCACCGTATCACTTAATCAAAGTGATTGCAAACCCGCATGTAGCTCCCCCACTCGCCTTCATAAGACTCGGGATCTACGCCTGTATATCTACGTTTATTTAATTCCAAGTTTCAATAAACTAGGAACTGTTCCTTAACTTGTTTAAGGATATTCTCGACATTCACCAGATCTACTTTCATACTTGCTCATGACTATTCATGGACTATGAACATCTGGCATCACCTATAAGATGGTTCCTATCGCAGTAGCGAAGGAAACCTTCCATAAGCATCATCTTTCACCTTATCTTTAGGACCAATGTCCTAACATAGACAGATCTCGCGATCTATGCTAAACTTCTTTTAGCATCACATCTATATAGGTAAACTATAATCTAACAGCAGTTAAATCTATCACTATAGATTATTATTTCCAAAATAAGAACTGCCAATCCAAGTGCATTCATAAAAGACCTTGAACTACCAAACATTAATTGACTGTGACATGGGGTATTAATTCTTGAGAGAGATATCCAATACCTTACTCAAAAATCGTAACACACTCCCACTACCCATCTTGCACATTGGGCATATCCTTCTTTTGACTAAATCAAACTCCTTTGATTATCAAACAAAGAAATTTTCTAGAGAAACTTGTTTGAGTCCACAAATGGATCTCATGGGCTTACATATCATGTTATCGTCTATGAACATCGAGCTGTCTGCCCAACGTCGTCAACACTATCATATAGTCATGATACAAAGTTATAACAAGTATCATATGAATAGAACTGGGCTCAGCTGGCAGCATAAAGGTAATTACAAGGTTTACACCTCATACCCTTCAGCCGTCACTATAGCCTTATGGTAATCATATTACTATCCATGTCAGCCTTTCAGGGACACTCCCCTTGGGTAAGACAGACTAGGTTCATAACCTGGTTTGTCACTGATGGAATTCTTATTCAGATATTATGGCTCCTGGCCATATCTCTCAATCTTTCCTCTTAAACATTCTTTCATAAGTCGTGAGATATACATTCATCAAGATGAACATACCAGCAGCCCTTTTGGGCTTGAGGTTATCCACAGATTTACAGAACTTTTATGTGCACTGAGCAGTGATCTACACCTCATCGCTATGCGGCGTCTGCTCACGTTCCATTGGTTGAATAACTCCTTGTGGTTCTCAAACTACCTTTGAGATCTAAATCTACTCCCACTGTTTCTTTTGGAAGAAACACTTCCTCTAGAAGACAGCATGTTCGGAGACAAACATTTTGCTCCGCGGACAAGTAAATAATATCTAGCGTACTTGCTAAGATATTCCACAAAGCTGCATATGTCGTACTAGGCTCCAAGCCTTTCTGACTTTGCCTATGATAACTTCAAATCATCGGTTAAGATAGATTCGACATTATCATCTTCCATATCCAATATGGAATTTATTCAACATTTTTTTCTTTGGAACTCGGTTAAGTATAAGGGCACTATCCCGAAACGGGTAAGGGATACTTCGCATGGCTTGCGTCACACCTTTATCATATAAAGTGTTGTTTCCATTTTGGGAACACAATCTAATTGCGTATCCCAAAGATGGTATCCTTCAAGGGAGAATCTTATTCCTTTTCAGACGACTTCTGAAACACCCTTCAGGTATTAATTACTTCAATCCAATTGGAGATTAATTCCTAAATAGCTCATCAATCTCATATTCATACTAGCTCGAACTTTTCGGGCTTTCCGAAATGTCGTACTTCAATAAGTACATTGAACTATTTCTAAAATAGTCATAGAGATTAATAAACAATTATTTGTGGCATTAATTGTCATAAGCCAACAAACATCGGTATGTTTAGGCTTTAGACATTTTTTCTAGATTTATAACCTTTTCTTAAAAGGGTATTTTAGTCCTCTTTGGATAAGATACGTATAACCCGCATGATTCATAATCATATGGTTCAAAATCATCAGAATGATGTTTAATTACACGCTTCCCTTCCAGAGAGATCATGTCTAGAACAACCACAAATATTAAGGATAACATCCATACAAATATTTAGTTGAGATCTCATCACATATATCAACTATATAGTGATATCAATCTAGTATGTTAGACTCAGTGACCTTCCAACTTTATCAGAATAACATTTATTCTTTACAATTGAATATGTCTACTAAATCCTAACAAATAACTGAAAGTATGTTCTTCATAAGAACCGGAACATAATAACATTTATTCAGTTCCCTTATCAGTTTACTAGATCCAGAATATGGTAAGTGTTTCAACGTTTGCTTCACCTTCCATATCTGTATTTACCTTTCTAGCTTAATCACACTCGCAAGATATCATATATCTAAGAGTTGACCTGAACTTAGATAGGTTTATCTCAACACACTTGCCTATAATAGAAACTTCAATAAGTTCTCTATTTAAGCACATGCCCTAAATTTCCTTTTTAATCCTTCAAGCACTTGTAAATATTTCTTGGTGTAGTCTTCATAAGACTTAAGAAAAATCACAAGAGCTATGTCTTTGATTTCCTTTCATAAAGAAAATCTAAAGTTTATTATTTAACCTTTAAGAAATGATAGAATTAAGTCGATACTTAAATCTTACTATTTTGAAAACAACCTTTCCAAAATTAGACGTGGTCATTCTTATCCAACGTTTGAATTAATTGTCATCATATGATTGAATGATCATCTTGGATCGTATCCAATATCACGAGCTTCCGTTTTTCCTTTTAAAGTCTTGGATTAATTACTGCATCAGATATGTAGTCTCCTTGTCTCTAACTACTTTAACGGGATTGCTCATGTCATTGCTTATTTTAAAAGGATTAATATTACTTAACCATATTTGAGAACGTTTCTCAAAAGGTAACAGTCATAATTTGGTTTTACTAATCGAGAATATAAAGTTTGCTAAAACTACAACATAAAAATGAAAATAAAAGAGTGTTGTTGTTTATACACGCAAAATCAAAATGGTCTTTTGGTTTATGATTTTGCTCCCACTAGTCAACTACTTCCAATTGACTTTCAAGAATTTTTTCAAAATTCTTTAGTGGCTGAGATCCCATCTAGTTACCTCGATTCCAGGCGGTGGTCGATCAACCAAGATAATTTCGATAGGTAGGTAACTATTTACCATTCACATCTCTATGTGATTCTCAGTGGTTGACTAGTCAACTCTTTGGCGATACACATCACTATGTGTTAGTCAACCCTTGTCTCTAAAGTCGACGGCCCTGACGGGTGGCCAATCACCGAAAGACTCTAGTCAAGTCATAACCCAATATTCACGAGATCTCATACGATCATATCTCAATAACGACGATATACCCGAGGTAGGTCAACTCCCGGCGGTGGTCGATCAGTTGGATCCGAACACAGGCTCTTCACCGTCGTTATAATATTGGGAGACAATATTTCGACTTGATTTTTTGTTGTGGAAGTATTTTTCATAAATTAATTCACTTAATTAATTTTAATTTCGGTCTCATCAATTATATCTATCTCTATAGATATATATCCTACACATTTATCTAGATCGTGCCTAGTCATGCAACTATCATATCATATAAAATAAATACAAGCACAAAATAAATAAATGCGTAAAGTAACCGGTATGATCATGGATTTTTCCTATGTGCGGTTTCGAATACAAACTGACGAAACCGCGGGTCACAATCTAAGGGTAGCTGCAACCGCCAATAGGATCTTTAATGCGCCATTCTCCAATGAGATCTTTATTCTTCTTTCTTTGGTCTCCATCTTCTGCTCCATTCTTGTTACATTTAATTCCATCTAATAAAATAAATACACCCGCCGCACACGGGGGGAGCTAACGGGAATGGGATGAATGCAGAAAATAAACTAGGTCACGTTCTTCATAACGGCCTAGGACAATTTTTAAACCAACAGAAAAATTAAATCATTCACATCTATCCTATCGGTCGAGTCCATGATCAATCGAGTCCATATAATCATATTATATCTACTATATCTAATCCATACAATAAAATCTTATGAAAAAGATAAAATTAAAATTTAACTACTTGCGTCTTAATTAATCAATTAACATTTAATCTATTAAATAATTTTATCCAATCAATTAACTAATTAACATTTAATTAATTAAATGATTTTAATCGAAATAAAATTAACGATTAATTTTAAACGATTTAATTTTAATTAATTAGAACTATTCTAAAATTAAATTAAAATTAAATCTCTCTTTTGTTTCTTTCCTTTTGATTAAGTAATCAAAAGGGATGTCGTTGGTTTCTAAAACCATGACACGACTAAACAACGAGATATCTATGCACAATAAATATCACGGGACGAAAAAGTCGAGCACATCGAATTAACGAAGAGTGGGTTCACCGAGAATCCATCACTCAACCTCGACTTAATGTATCGTGATTTGAATCTTGCATCTATCGACTAATCACAACTATGAACTACATTGAAACATAAAATACACATAACAAAATAATTTCTTTTCGTGTATTGTTTTACGAATCAAAATATATCATCTTTTAATTACGTGATTTAAACGATAAAATTAACTACGCAAATAAAAACACGCTTATTGCTTAAGCTCGAAGCTCTCTCTGATACCACTGTTAGGAAATCTATGCGGGAACGCAGCGGAATTTAAAATTTTATTTCCTTTTAACCAGGATCGACTTCGTTTAAGCAATAAACAAACGAGTTAGTAGACGGTGGTTACCTTGGTTGATCTAAAAGATCGACGCTTTGACCGTCTAAGGAGAGTAGTTCGCATAGAGCCGCCCAGTGTTCGGCCTCTACCGCGCTAGTCCACCACGAACGACCCGCCGAATCCCATCATGGATTGCTATTGGAAAACTCCGGTTGCTAGACCGGCTTTTTTCCCCTCTCTCCAACTCTCTATAGGATGCTCTCCAATTTTACACAAGAACTATTAGTTCTTGGAATTGTGTTGTACAAAAGAGCTTGACACCCACCTCTTATTTATAGTCATAGGTGGCGCCCTATTTAGTTGTGGAGGAGAAGAAAACCTTTTTCCAATAAAATAAGGAAAATATATTTGATTGATTTATCTCATTTATTATAATATCTCATATCAAATAAATCTAGGATATTGTCAATATCTTATATTGAATATTCCCAAGATATTGTCAAAATCTAATATTGACAATATTTACCTTTTATTATATTACCATAAATCAATTTACACACATGTGTATATATCATATATATATTACACAAATAAATCCATTTATATATATACTACATACATGCATGCATAGTGCCAAACACTTTTGCACACACACACACAAAGTATTATTTATATATATATATATATATATATATATATATATATATATATATATATATATATATATATATATATATAATATCTAATATTAATATTTGGTAATACTATTAATTAAAAGGTAAATATTGTCAATATTAGATTTTGACAATATCTTGGGAATATTCAATATAAGATATTGACAATATCCTAGATTTATTTGATATGAGATATTATAATAAATGAGATAAATCAATCAAATATATTTTCCTTATTTTATTGGAAAAAGGTTTTCTTCTCCTCCACAACTAAATAGGGCGCCACCTATGACTATAAATAAGAGGTGGGTGTCAAGCTCTTTTGTACAACACAATTCCAAGAACTAATAGTTCTTGTGTAAAATTGAGAGCATCCTATGTAGAGAGTTGGAGAGAAGAAGGAAAGGGCGGTCTAGCAACCGGAGTTTTCCAATAGCAATCCATGATGGGATTCCGCGGGCTGTTCGTGGATGGACTAGAGGTAGAGGCCGAACACTTGGGCGGCTCTATGCAGAACTACTCTCTTTAGACGGTCAAAGCGTCGATCTTTTAGATCAACCAAGGTAACCACCGTCTTTAGCTTAGTTGTTTATTGCTTAAACGAAGTCGATCTTGGGTAAAAGGAAATCAAAATTTTGAATTCATTGCGTTCCATCAAGATTTCTAACACATATCCAATGAATATACAATCAACGCTTTTGATCCTATCTTTACTACTTTGGGTGTAGTATTTGAGCACCTTTGCAAGGCACCCTCACACTTTCAAGTATTTGTAAGAAGGTGGTTTACCTTTCCACAGTTCATAAGGAGTTTTCTCTTGTTTCTTTCGGGGTATCTTATTTAAAAGATAATTGCTAGAAAGGATAGCTTCCCCCCACATGTTTTGTGATACTCCTGAACTCAACAACATTGAATTCATCATTTCTTTCAATGTTCGATTTTTCCTTTCAGCAACTCCGTCCGATTGTGGTGACCATGGCGCGGTTATTTCATGAATAATCCCATGTTCGGCACAAAAATCACTTAGTGTGGTGCCAAATATTCACCACCTCTATCGCTTCGGAGTATTTTGATCTTTTTTCCATGTTGATTCTCAACTTCTTTTACGAATAGAATAAATTTATCTAGCGCTTCATATTTTCCTTTTAACAAGTATACATAGCAATATTTAGTGCAGTCATCGATAAAGGTAATAAAATAATTATTTCCGCCTCTCGATTGCACAATTTTAAGATCACACACGTCGCTATGTATTAGTTCGAGTGGTTGTGTATTTCTTTCAACATTTTGAAAGGACGCTCTTGTTAATTTCGCTTCAACACAAGTTTTGCACTTATGTTCTTTATCAATTTCGAATTTGGGGATATATTTTAGACTTATTAATCTACGCAGGGAATCGTAATTAACATGTCCTAGTCTACCATGCCATAAGGAAGGTGACTCAACCAAGTAAGCGTAACCAACAATATTATTATTGATATTGTTTGGCCTAATGTACCATTACATTCAAACTTTGACCATTCCATTACATGCATACCCCTTTACCGACATACATACCACTCTTAGTTAAAGTAAACTTGTCGGACTTCTAAAACAAGACGGAAGCCATTTTTATTCAATAGCACTCATACACCGATTCTTACGCATATCCGGGACATATAGCACATTCTTCGTGAGTTAGATGCTTGCCGAAGTCATCTTCGAATCACTTCTCCTTTTCCACTATAAGCGAAGTAGCCGAGTTTCCATGAACAAAGTCTCATTACCTTGAACCGACTCGAACTTAGTAAACACTTCCTGTCGAGCATATGTATGCCTTGTAGCTCCTGAGTCCACCCACCATTCTCTAGGATTTGAATCCACCATGTTCACCTCGACGATGAACAAAGACAAAGATCAATCTCTTCCATGCCTTGAACAATATTTGCTTCTGAAACCTTCTTCTTTGGTAGCTTGCAATCAGCAGATTTGTGACCAATCTTGTCACAATTGAAACATTTCCCTTGGAACTTAGGTTTTTCAATGCCACCTTTCGGTCCCAATTTAGCTTTTGGTCCCGTTTTTGATTTCATAACACACTTTTTCTTTTTCGAGCTTTGGCCATGTTCTACCACGTTGGCCCTTGCAAGATTCTGAGAGTAATTTCCTCTTTTATCAAACTTCTTATTGTCATCTTCAATACGAAGCCTAACAACAAGATCTTCCATGCTCATTTCCTTTCGTTTATGCTTAAGGTAATTCTTGAAATCTTTCCACGCATTTGGTAATTTCTCAATAACACAAGCGACTTGGAAAGTTTCACTAAGATCCATCTTTTCAGCTTGAATCTCGTGAAGAATCAACTGAAATTCTTCCACTTGTTCCATGAGTGGTCTAGAGTCCACCATCTTGTACTCCAAGAACCTGCCAACGACAAATTTCTTTGTACCTGCATCTTCGGTTCTATACTTTTTATCTAGTGCCTCCCACAATTCTTTTGCACTCTTTTTATCACAATATACATCATACAATGAGTCAACTAAACAATTCATTATATAATGTCTACAAAGATAATCAGATTGTTTCCATTCATCCATGGCAAACAGAAAATCTTGATTCGGCTCTCCTTCCGCTTCCGGTGTTGGTGGATCATCGGTTAGGAATTTAGCCATACGCAAAGTTGTGAGATAGAACATCATCTTTTGTTGCCATCTCTTAAAATTCAAGCCATTGAATTTTTCCGGCCTCTCATGCTGATTCATAGGAGCAACACCTCGATTTGGCACTTGTTGCACCATAGCCAAAGGCTGAGTCTGACCATCAGCACCATTCTGAGCCGCACTGGTTGACATTTCTGAAATTTAACACACCAATTGATTAAATTTCCTTTCAACAATTTATAGAACAATTTTTAATTGAACTATACTCAATTCAACAAAAGATTCGTTTGGAACTCGTTTTATTGAACCAATGTTCGTTTTAAACCCAAAACAGCTCGTTTAATAATAAAACAACTCGTTTTTAAGTAGTTCATTTAAAACAGCTCGTTTAAAATTCGGCTTGATTAAAATCAGCTCGTTTTGAACAATTTGCTCGTTTTAAAATAAAAACCAGCTCGTTAAAACAGCTCTTTAAAACAGCTCTTTATAGTCAAATCAGCTCGTTTTAAAACCTAGCTTGATTCAGCCAAACAGCTCGTTTTTACACACCTCGATTCGCTTTCTTCAATTACAGAAAACTGAACCTTTTCAAACTCGTTTCAAACACAAAATGTAGGAATTCAGTTTGATGAATCTCGAAACTGTTCACAAGAAGAACTTGTTCGATCCGACACAGTTATACAAACTGTTCGTTCTTAATTTCTTTTTCCGTCAATGAACAAGAATTATCAGAATTAGTCTTAAGATTGTTGGACAATCTTATTCATAAACGAAAGAAAAATTTCAAAGAATCAACAAATGCGAATTACAATTGCAAAGAAAACAGAAAATGATATATGATCCGAGCCCTGTGTTGCACACAGTTTCCTTAAGACTAATTCGCCCCCTCACCTTCGTGTGCCGTGAGCTTCAGCGGGACGTTAATCTCCCAGGATAGAACGGATAGCAATGACAGGAAGCACAACACCTTCAATTGCTTAAGAACCTTGTAGTTTGAACTCTCAGTTTTCATAAGTAAAAGAGGAAGCAGAATGCTCTGTGTTCTGGTATGAAGAAATGATCAAGTTGTCTGTTTATATAGGCTTTATTCTGTAGAGGAGAGCCGGGAACTGATGGAATACGAAAGATGAACAGCCTCAGCATCATTATTTCGAAATGAATGTCATCAAAGCTCAGCAGATGCCATAAGTGTTGTCGGTTGGAAGGTCACTCTGAATTTTCAGCATTCAGTTCGAAAAATAAAGGTTCAGGTTGCAAAACCGAACCTTCACTGGGAGCCTTTGAATCGAGTTGCATTCGTGTCCGCAGGACGCGCGCACACAAGTTCAAGCTGAAATCCGGATGGATTTGACCCCCCCTGCGCCCGCGCGTAGAGAACGGTGTATAAAGTTGGTAAATTCTTACCACTACACTAAAGCAACATCATATATACATTGGCTCTTTTCCTTCCTTCCTTCCAATGTGGGAGAAATTGGTTTATCCAATTTTCCCTTTATTACTAACACTTTCCATTCACCACTTAGGCCCAATAGGCCCAATATGACATATCATTTAAAATATCCATTTTAACCATCATTTTCCAACAGAAAATCAATGACTGGTTATGTTTTCACATTGGGGAATTCAGTTGTCAGCTGGAAAGCAACTTTACAAGCCACAATAGCTTTATCAACAACTGAGGCAGAGTATATGGCTCTTACTAAAGGAGCCAAGGAAGCAATTTGGTTGAAGGGTCTAGGCAGTGATTTGGGGCTGCATCAAGATCATGCTGAGATTTATTGTGACAGTTTGAGTGCAATTTGTCTAGCTAAGAATCAGGTTCATCATGAGAGAACCAAGCATATTGACGTGAGATATCATTTTCTGAGAAATGAGAAGAGGGTTGTAGTGAAGAAGATCAGCACCAAGGAAAATCCTGCTGATATGTTTACTAAACCAGTTCAACAAAGCAAGTTTCAGTTGTGTCTGGACTTGCTTAACATTCAAAGCTTATAATCCGTTTTCTGGAAACTCGGTTGAGGCGAGTGTCACCGAGTGGATTAATGGAGAAGTGCAGTACAAGTACATCCTCGCATTGATGAATGCATCTGGTACAAGTACATCTGAATTATGCAATCTGGTGACGTTGAATGAGAGTTCAAGTCAAGGTGGTGATTCGTTAAGTTTTGTGACTTGATCTCTAAAACTGGTGGAACTAATCTGAAAGCTGAAACTAAGTTTTGTGAAGTGAAACTGAGTTTTGGAAAAGCTGAGAAAACTGAGTTTTATGGACACTGAGTTTTTGGTGGAAACTGAGTTTGCTGAGTTCTAAATCTGAGTTTGTTGATTACAAGTGAGTTTTAGGGAAAGTCGGTTTGGGTGAGTTTAAATGCAGGTGGATAACAAATGAGTGGGATCCACATATGGGGTATTTATGACAATTCCGACAAAAATCTTTGGCAGTTAGGGTTTGGGATTTGTGCCTATAAATACCAATGTTGTAATCAATGCAAAGTGTGTCTTTCAAAGAGTTATTCACACACTTGTGAAAACCTTAATAATTGTGCATAATAAAATATCTCTTTTTACTCGTCCGTGGAGTAGTCGGCACAACGCCGAAACCACGTTAAATCACCGTGTTCTCTTTGTTTTCTGTGTTTTATCAATTTCCGCCCTATTTTACTGTTAGATTGCTTCTGTTTTATCTTTCTTCAAGTGCAATTTTCTCGTCTGTGTTTCAACAATTATTTTCTTTTATTGTCTTTTGCTAATTCAAAGTTTATTATATTATGGAATGAATTAGAAGTTCTCGAGCAGCAAGGACGTAAGATTATGTAGGGAGCAATATTAAGCGTTAAAACATGTAGTCCTTGCATTCCTATTCAACTGAAACTGTTGTCAAAATCATTTGCTGTTTGTTTCCCTTTCAGGATCAATCCACACTCTTTCCCCAGATGATTGAAATTCCTTATACGCAACGCCGCTGCCTGGCCACTTTTTCATCAGGTCGTGTTCTTAGCTTCTTTACTATAGTCTATATATGTACAAAAATATATTTGAAGCCAATGTGTCCAGTTACTTGATGGATGATTTAAGGTGATATTTTATTCCTATGGGTTAAAGTTTTAGGCATAGAATTTTGAAGTTGTGGTTGGTGGTGGTAGTTTTTAGATGAGATATCTTAGTATAGATTGAATTACATTCATTTTATGTTGCTGCCTGCACCTATCACATCGAAATGTTTTAACGTCAAAGACAATTGTAAATTGTAAATTAATAGCCAACTTTCACGTTCTAAGGAAAACCGGAGAAACTACCTGTATTTTGAAGGAAGAGTAATAATACAGACACAATCGTTAACTCACAACGAATAATACAAATGTTATTTGCATGCATTGTTGATATAAATTAAGTTCTTTAACCTCAGCTTAAAAAAAAAGAGCTAACTTGAAGGTGTATATATATATTTGAAAGGAAGATTTAACCCGATTACCCGGAATGATCCGACCCAAACCCAAAACAAAATAATTTTTTTTTTTGAAAAGAAATAAAATATATATCTAAACTAAACGCAGCAGAACACACTTTTAAATATAAAACTAATAAAATTTAAACTAAAAATACTAATAAAAAAACTCCACAAATCTGGAGCAGATGATATTAATCCCTGCAGATCGTAGACTTTTTTTTTCTCCCGATAAGTTACGGATTTGATTTACCAATCTCCTGATCACTTATAGATTTCTTCAAATTTAGGATGTAACAAAATATAGTAGGGATTAATATACATGATCAGCTCCGATCTACTGCATGCGACTGTGGCTTCCATTTCGGATTAATTCGTCTGGAGGTAGACTTCGAAATCGACTCCCGATCGGTTACATATTTGACCTCAGTGGGTGATTCACACCGACACATGATCGATTCTCTTTCTACAAATTTGCATTGTGAGAATAACAGTCCGGTTTCGATTTCATTGTATTTCAATTCATAAACAGTACGGCAGAATAACAATCAGGTTTCACTTTTTTTGTATTGCAATTCACAAACAATCGTTTTTCTGCGGATATCAATTCAATGCACAAACCGTAAGACGTTTTTCTGCGAGTGGATCTTTGTTCAAATACGCAAACCGTAGGCCATTTACTGCAGGATGATTTTTGAATAAATTTTGATTTTATGTGTGCATTGAATATTACAGGATTGTCCATGATGGTAGATTACGAAGGCGATGATGTATGAAGGCGTGGGTATGGCGGTGGCCTCAGGCAACATAAATTATGATGGGAATTTGAATGAGACGGATGCGACTGTTACTTTTATAATGGTTTTTTTTATTGATTTTCTAGACTCCGGTTCGTTAAATTCATACTCCAATTTGTTTGATCACTTGAAATATAAGTTTGCGTAAATGTGTCACCGATTCTTCGTAATTTGTTCTAGATTTTAGTACAATTAGATACATGGATGATTGATATATTTATTCGGTCAACTCATTTCATTTAATTATTCATTTGTTGATTAATTTAACCATAAAAGTTGTTTATGTTTTCAATTTTTCCCCAGGCAGTGATGGGTACCTTTTGAGTTTGACGTTAGTCATGCTGAAATCATTGATAGGAGGGAGATAGGTTATGTCGTTTTGGTCCAAGATCAGGATCGTTGTTAAAAGTAAGTTTAGCTGTTTTTTTTATAACTTTTCTTTTTGATGTTTTGAATGTGTAATTTTCTTCCTGACGATGGTTTTAGAGGATTTGCCCAGCGTTTTCCCATTTGTGTCATATGTTTTGTGTCCAGGTTCATCTCATTATTTATTGATGGATTACGGATACATATAAAACTTGAATTTCGTTTATTTTGTTTGATCACTACTTATCAGATCTCTTTACTTATTCCGGTAAAATTGTAGAATATGATTATGTTTTTGTATTGTCTTTGCTAATTCAAAGTTTATTATATTGTGGAATGAATTAAAAGTTCTCGGGCAGCAAGGATGTAAGATTATGTAGGGAGGAATATTAAGCGTTAAAACACGTAGTCCTTGCATTCCTATTCAAATGAAACTGTTTTTAAAGAAAATCAGAATACTAGCAGAAATATAAAGATATTGAAACTGGTTGTTTTATTGATGAATAAAAATGATACAATGTGTCTCCTTTATATAGGAGAGAAAATGACATAATAATTCAATTCAAAATAAAGCTAATGATAAATCATAAAATCTAAAATTAATCTATCATTTATTTAAAAATAGATTCATCTAAATATAACCACTCTATCATTTTGTTGACATTCATATTTATCCCTGACTTATCTTCTAATACCCTCCCTCAAACGTTGCTGGGGTTGGAGGCAACGTTTGCCTGTCAACGAAGAAGATGATACAAATTTTTGACACCCACGGCTTTTAGCTCCTGGCTCTTGGCTTTATCCCATGGCTCTTTCTTTTTTTGTCGAAAAATATTTTCAATTTCCTCTGATGACCGCAACGTTGATTTATCATTTGCAACGACCGATGAAGGGATCTGTCTTCATTTCTGAATCTACTGTCTTCATTTTGAATCTAATTAACGCGATAAGATGGATGACAAACAAAAGAGGGTTGTTGCTATATGAAATAAAAAGATTATTTATTTATATGTAATACCAAGAAATCTGGACCAAAAATAGCATAGATACAGCTCGACCTTTTTTTTTTTTTTTTTGTGTGGACACAAAATGAAAATAATGGATGCTATATGCAAGAGTATTTATTATTGAAAAAAAAAACTAAAAAAAAAACAAGTATTTGAGAACAGTATAG
Organism: Gentiana macrophylla; assembly: GCA_026214975.1. Taxonomy (NCBI): domain Eukaryota; kingdom Viridiplantae; phylum Streptophyta; class Magnoliopsida; order Gentianales; family Gentianaceae; genus Gentiana; species Gentiana macrophylla. Next base: position 119,912,961 of record CM047805.1, read on the forward strand.
TGCAAATTATTTATGCTGGAAACGATAAAAAACCAAACAAAAACCTGTTTTTTTTTTGGGGCGCAATGATGAGGACATAGTATGGATGTACTGGACGACCATTTGATGGACGGAAATAAAAAATGGGATGATGGGACTAATTAAACAAATAGTGGGTTTAAAAATTAATGCATGGTATATGGAAAAATTGATCGGGGAAATTGGTGTTGGGATCATGGGCATCGTTAAAAGCGGAAGAAGGATCGGGCGAGGGTTCACCAATGTTAAGGCACTTGAACCCCCGCCCCTGTCTCTGATACCATAAAGAAAATCAGAATACTAGCAGAAATATAAAGATATTGAAACTGGTTGTTTTATTGATGAATAAAAATGATACAATGTATCTCCTTTACATAGGAGAGAAAATGACATAATAATTCAATTCAAAATAAAGCTAATGATAAATCTTAAAATCTAAAATTAATCTATCATTTATTTAAAAATAGATTCATCTCATTATAACAACTCTATCATTTTGTTGACATTCATATTTATCCCTGACTTTATCTTCTAATAGTTGTCAAAATCATTTGCTGTTTGTTTCCCTTTCAGGATCAATCCACACTCTTTCCCCAGAAGATTGAAATTCCGTATACGCAACGCCGCTGCCTGGCCACTTTTTCATCAGGTCGTGTTCTTAGCTTCTTTACTATAGTCTATATATGTACAAAAATATATTTGAAGCCAATGTGTCCAGTTACTTGGTGGATGATTTAGAAAGTGATATTTTATTCCTATGGGTTAAAGTTTTAGGCATAGAATTTTGAAGTTGTGGTTGATGGTGGTAGTTTTTAGATGAGATATCTTAGTATAGATTGAATTACATTCATTTTATGGTGACACTTGCTGAATTTCATGATGTTTGAGTTTGGGTGTCCTGATTCATTGGAGGCTTATTGAATCCATGGGTTTATTTCTGCTCAAATCGGGCTAAATTTATTTTTATATGGGAGTGTATTGATTTTCTGAATGCAATTAGCTTTGTTGGTGAAGTAAGTATCACTACCAAAGCATACCTTTTCTTTTGGTACAAGACATTAGCTTGCTTTGCAAAGTTTCATTAACATTTTAAATATGGCAATTTCATGCACTCTTTGCAGGGTCCAACAAGATTATCTTGGCATGAAGGTATTGAAGTATCACTGTATCAGTAACTGTGGGTTGACTTCACATTTCTTTGGGATTTCCTTGCTCAAAACAATATGTTTGCTCAAATGTTAACAATTCAACGTTCTCGAAATAATTTTTTTTTGACTTTCTTGTATGAATTTTGACATTTGATAGATCATACTTGGGCATCTTTTCTGTTCATGGTTCTTGGTTATAAATTTTTAATGCTATTTCAATGACCTGTTCTGCAGCAGTACGTTTTATTTGCGAAGTCTTTGCTATTTTATGGCTCAATGGTCATGCAATATCAAATCTTCTTTATCAACATTGAATGACTGAAATATCAAACACTATTATTCACATTGAATTCATTTAACTGTATCATCATACGCTGACTTTATTTAATTATTTATTTATTAATTGTGTTCAATTCACAATTTTATTTCATATTTAATCACTCTCTCCGTGCATCGCACGGGTAAAAGACTAGTGTGTGTATATATATATATATATATATATAGATAGATAGGGGTGGACGCAGGATCCTGGGTGACGGGGGCAATAATTCTAAAGATTTTTTTTACAATCTGAAAAATGTATAGTGGTGTTTTTTGGTCCCTTGGATCCACAAGGCAAGAAAAACTAATGTATATCGCAAAAAGACACAACTATATATTATGCGCTATATAAATAAAAATAACAATAGTATATATCAAAGAATCCGAACAGAATAACTCTTTACTACCATCAATAAAAACTTCAAACACTAAAAGCATTGTTTTTTTTCGAGAAGCAAACATTTCAAATATTATTATTATTTTGTTTAAAATGTACCACTTTGGTAAGAGTTATATATTTTTATTTACATGATAAAAGTTTTATGTCAAAATATCTGATTATTAGGGGCGAATATAAATTTTAGGAGGTGAATAAAATACATATAATACACATAATAGTGTTATTCTTTGGATCTGGGGGGCAAGTGCCCTCAGGAAAAGGGTGCATCCGCCCCTATATGTGTGTGTGTGTGTGAGAGAGAGAGAGAGAGATACACAATTTAACAATCCAATTCAAGAATAAAATACGGATGAATGCTCGTTACGATATTTAGTATAATTTAAGTGTTTTGGTTTTGATTTGGGATTAAAGTTTGGCTTTTTAATTGTTAGGGTTTGGAGGAATTATGATTATGGTTTACCGGTGATCGTTTCATGGGTTTTAATGATGTAGATGGTTAGTCGGCCTGCTAAAGACCGTTTAAAACGACGAGCTAAAAATCTTATAATTTCTCCTTCGGTTAGGGTTTTAATTAAGGTTAGGAAACCCTAGTTTAATGTTCATCTCTTCCTTTTATATAAAAAAAATCTTTGTATGGTAATCGATTTAGATCTAACTAGGGCTTCGGTTCGTTGTTAGATTCATGTAGAGTAGAAGATTCTTAGATCTTGCATTGACAAAACCGACACCGAGCTAAAAGGTTATCTCATCAAAATATTAATATGATTTTAATTTTGTAAATCTATTTTTACTACTTTGCGTTGCGAAATACATACTATTACTTAAAAGTCTGCATATGTGCATGTGCTATGTGCTTAGAACCAATTCAAGAATTTGACTAGCATGAGAATCAGAAAGAGAATGTGGCAAAACCATGTCCCTTACCAAACTGACAGGGTTCACAAAACTTTAACTTATAATTCAAAGACACATTATGTTGTTTCAAAACATAACTCAGAACATTCTTAGAAGGATGCACAAGTCTCTTTGACAAACATTGGGATCCTTATCTTCACAGACATACTTGACATTATTCTTGAAGGACCGACTAAAAAACAACAACACTCTTCGAACTGAGAGTGGATTTGGAGTGATGAGAGATCTTGGATTTTGTGAAAGAGGAAGATCAACCGATCTAGAGTGACCATCATGGAGGTCACCTTTAAGAATATTTGTCCCCGATTTCTGATCCTTAACAAGACAAACATATGATTAAAACAGAACATTAACAAGATTATCCAAAACAAGTCTAGAGATACTAATAAGGTTTTTCTTAATGTTGGGAACTTGCAAAATATCATTGAGAAACAAATGAACATGATTAGTGTGAATTGTGCTAGAACCAATGTGTTTGATACTTAGTTTTTCACATTACCTACAATAAGCGCACCATTACCAAGATAGGATCTGAATAGATGTGCAGGTTGTTCACATTAGCAGTCGCATGATCACATGCTCCATTATCCAGATACCATTAACTCTCTCCCACAGTTTGAGGACTAGAAGTGAAGGTAGATATCTGTCTGGGTGAGTTGTTGGCAGGTGGAACAAAGTCATTTTCAAACCTATTCCAGCAGGAGGTTACAATGTGACATGATTTACCACATAGGTGACATACCATTATGTTACCAGAGTTCACACTGTTACCAGATCTACCTCACTACCTTTGTTAGACTGGCCACCGTTAAAACAACCTCTCCTACCTCTATTACTTTAGTGAAGCTTTGAGTTGCAGAGATGGTGGGCTGAGTCACCATCAACGGTGGTCCTGAGGTATCTTCCATGTGCCGGCTCTAATGCCAACAGAGAATTTAGCTAAAGTGAATAAATATTCTTCACTATGTATTATGATAATGATAGCATCACTAAATGCAACACACACTCGAACAACCTTTACAAATTAGTAACCATTTGATGTAATGGTTGGAAATGGACCACAAACAACAATCCTAGCCATACACATAGCTCAATAGAACTAAAGGGGTATTTATGTAATCAGCTCAACATCGACTCTTTCCCTTCACGCTTCTCTTCATGTTTCAGAGGGTTCTTATTCCAACATATATTTTCATTGTAGCCAATATGTCTACAAAAGTCACAGTAATTAAGCCATGTTTCTGCTATAGTACATTGCCGAAAACCATAATAAACATATTCTCCAATCCAGATATGTTGGCACCTCGGTTTAAAAAATGAATACATTCAGTACCTTAATTAAATTTCACCATCATTAATATTATAAAATTTGCTCTTATTAATTAATCGTTACATCTAAGACATATTCGAATCTAAGTAGCTTTACTTCACCAAGTTCCATAGGGCTTTCCAAAATTCAAATGATTCTATTGAATCCAGACAACAGAGTAGGGTTGAAGTTTCCAACTTTTTGCCCTGTAAAATTGGCCTGTGTAATCCATCATCATATGTAGAGAAGGGTTCTGTCATTATACACATAGAGTCGTGTGTTTCCAATCCAGAGAGTAGCTACCGGTGGGAAAATTCATCCACGTTGGACAAAAATCAAAACTGGTGGATGACAAAATTGAGATGTCCACGAGAGAGGGTAAATCCATGTGAACATAAAGCTATCATCTATAAACTGAATGTATTAGGTAAATCAATATACAAATTTAATACGGGCTGGCCCCCAAAAATCAGTGTGAACCAATTCAAGAATTTGACTAGCATGAGAATCAGAAAGAGAGTATGGCCAAACCTGTCCCTTACCAAACTGGCAAGGTTCACAAAACTTCAAATTATCATTCAAAGACACATTACGTTGTTTCAAAACATAACTCAGAACATTCTTAAAAGGATGCCCAAGTCTTCTTTTCCTAACATTGGGATCCTTATCTAGATAGACATACTTGACATTATTCCTGAAAGACCGACTAAAATAAACAACAACACTCTTGGAACTGAGAGTGGATTTGGAGTAAAGAGAGATCTTGGATTTTGTGTGAAGAGGAAGATCAACCAATCTAGAGAGATCATCATGGATATCACTTCTAAGAAGATTTGTCCCTGACTTCTGATCCTTAACAAGACAAACATTTGATTCAAACATAACATTAACAAGATTATCCAAAACAAGTCAAGAGATACTAATAAGGTTTTTCTTAATGTTGGGAACATGCAAAAGATCATTGAGATACAGAGGAACATGATTAGTGTGAATTGTTCTAGAACCAATGTGTTTGATACTTAGTTTTTCACATTACCTGTAGTAAGTGCGTGCATCATTACCAAGATATGATCTGAATTGATGTGCAAGTTGTTCACATTAACAGTCACATGATCAGATGCTCCACTATCCAGATACCATGAACTCTCTCCTGTAGTTTGAGGACTAGAAGTGAAGGAAGATATTTGCCTGGGTGAGTCGTTGGCAGGTGGAACAAAGTCATGTTCAAACCTATGCCAGCAGGAGGTTACAATGTGACATGATTTACCATATAGGTGACATACCATTATGTTATCAGAGTTCACATTGTTACCAGATCTACCTCACATACCTCTGTTAGACTGGCCACCACTAAAACAACATCTCCTACCTCTATTACCTTAGTAAATCTGTGAGTTGTAGGGATGGTGAGTTGAGTCACTGTCGACGGTGGTCCTGAGGCATCTTTCATGTGCCGGTTCTAATGCCAACAGAGAATTTAGCTAAAGTGAATAAATATTCTTCATTTTTTGTTCTCACAATGATAGCATCACTAGATACAACACACACTTGAACGACCTTTACAAATTAGTAACCACCATTTGATCTAATGGCGGGAAATGGACCACAAACAACAATCCTAGCCATACACATTGCGCTCAATAGAACTAAAGGGGTATTTATGTAATCATCTCAACATCGACTCTTTCCCTTCACGCTTCTCTTCTTGTTTCAGAGGGTTCTTCTTCCAACACATATTTTCACTGTAGCCGATATGTCTACAAAAGTCGCAGTAATTAAGCCATGTTTCTGCTATAGTACATTGCCAGAAAACCATAATAAACATATTCTCCAATCCAGATACGTTGGCACCTTGGTTTCAAAAATGAATACATTCAGTACAATTATTTAATTAAATATCACCATCATTAATATTATAAAATTTGCTCTTATTAAGTAATCGTTACATCTAAGACATATTCGAATCTAAGTAGCTTTACTTCACGAAATTCCAAAGGGCTTTCCAAAATTCAAATGATTCCATTGAATCCAGACAACTGGGTAGAGTAGAAGTTTCCAACATTGTGCCTTGTACAATTGGCCTGTTTAACCCATCATCAGATGTAGAGAAGGGTTCTGTCAGCATACACATAGAGTCGTGTGTTTCCAATCCAGAGATGTAGTTACCGGTGGGGAAATTCATCCACGTTGGACAAAAATCAAAACTGGTGGATGACAAAATTGAGTTGTCCACGAGAAAGGGCACCGTATTAAAACTATCTGGTGTTACAGAAAAACATTCTTCTGAATTCATGAAAATCAAATCTTCTTCTTCCAGTGTACTAAAACTGGTGTATGTGGTTGGTGCCTCTTCGGTGTTTGATGAAGTTACTAAGAGAGGTTCATACATTAAGCTCCAAAATGTATCACCATACGATGCAATCGTATCAATACTAGAAAATGTATCCCCCGATAGCACACCATCACCATATGAGTGTGTAGAATGAACGTTTATGTTGGGAAAAACATTATCGTTTTCTGATGCACCTATCCACGTGGTAGAGGTCATTGGCATCGGATCCTCGAGACTCATGTATGTCTCTGTTGTTGTTACTAATGGACCGTTGATTGTGAATGGTTCACTACCAAATCTCGGATTGGGAACTGCAATCGCATCCAACTTTGATTGTGTTGAATTGCATGTTGAGAATAGTGTTTCACTCAAGCAATCAACACTAGAAACATTAATACAGTCATGTTTTCTTTTTTGGGTAGGTTGAGGCTCATCAGAAACATTTTCAGTTTGCTCTACACCATGCATTTCTTCTGATTTTTTATGAGAATTTCCCATAAATTCATTTGAGTTTTGATCTTGGTGCTGCTTGATCCGCTTTGACAAAATTGTGTGCCAATAATTTTTAATTTCATTATCAGTCCTCCCTATCATTTTGGCAGTAAGTGACCATCTGCGCGGAATCAGTAAAATCTTGGTTATTGTTGTCAAAACACATATATTAAGGAGGTGAAATAATGTTTTAACTTAATTTAGCATCAAAATGACTAAAAAATCCATTCAGAATAATTAATACAATGTCCTTTTATTCTCTCATCATTGAATAAATAAAGCAAGATTTAGGAAAAACACAATAAATAGTATTTTGAAAATGAAATTGCTTCAGATTAAAAAAAAAATGAAATCAAATCCTTTTTGGCAAGTAAAAAAAATGAAATCAAATCCTATCTTAGAGTACATACTTGTTACCATGCTTTTTTTGCATTTTCAAGATAAGTTCCTCCTCCTCTTTGCTAAACCCTCCTCTTCTCACACCTGGCTTCAAATAATTCTCCCATCTCATTCTACAACTTTTACCACATCGAGCAAGGCCTGAAAAAGCACAATTAAGTAAGATCACACAACTTTTTTCAAGCCTTAATTGTATTTGTTACCCTCGATGTTTCTCATTATCGGTTCAATTGTAAACCATCTCACATTATATGTTGGGCTTTTGCTGATATATACGAATTACCTTGACGAATTGAAGGACAAGGAACAAAGAGAAGCTACGAGTGAAGCATCACCAATTACCACAATCAACTTACTGTGACATCGTATTTGTCTGACAATACATTAGAAATTGACTTTTAAAAAATCGGGCATGTCTGATTGACTTTTGAAAATTTGAATATATATATATATATATATACCATATAATCAGCATTTCACTTTAGTCACTGACCACAATCTCCAAATCAATGCCCATTTCACATGGATTCAAGCACTTGGGGTCGTTTTCGATTCCAACACGTTCTCTGTTGAGGCCACAAAGGCAACAACTTGGGATCAAGAAATCGATCATCTTAGATTCAGTTATAATGGGGTTGAGCTATATATATCTCCCTAAAGGCCAAGGATCCATGTGGGAATCCAATGGCGCGAATCAAGTTAAAGTCCAAAGAAGTTCTGACAAGAACGTACAGTGCTATTATTTACATCCCTGAAATTGCAGAGATTTCAGTGACAAAAGAAGATGATAGAATTCCCAACTATCAAATACCTTCTGATGATTGCTTTGCTCATTTGGAAATACAATTTTGGTTTTATCAAATTGTCTGAACAGGTTGAAGGTGTTATTGGAAAGACATATCAGCCAGATTTTATTAGCAATGCAAAAATATAAAGAAGAGATGCAATTCCTAGCTAGCTACCTGCAAACCTGGGCAGGTGATTCCAGTTCCAAGCCTTGTATCTTAGAATATAGGCTCTCAGCTTGTTATCTTCTTCTTCACTCCAAGCCCCTCTTTTTAATCCTTTTTTATCTATATATGGTGCCCTCACCATTTTTTCTAGACTTTCTGTGTATATATGTAAAACCCTTAAAGATTGGGTGATCAGTGTTCTTTGCTGCATGCAATAATGATAATAATCCCTTTTTATAATTAGATAGATAGACTTCCTGTTGAAAACTCCAAAACCCTTGTGGGGTATGTTATTCTGTGGACTTTTCCTGAAATGTTTTAACGTCAAAGACAATTGTAAATTATCAGTTAATAGCCACCTTTCACGTTCTACTGTCCTAGGGAAAACCGGAGTAACTCCAAACAGGGGCGGAACCACCCTATAGCTAGGGTGGTCTCAAGCTATGTTGAACGGACACTCCGTTTAGCCGGCGTGTCCCGTGTCGGACACGCACCGGACACGGACACGGCTCGGACACGCCGGACACCGTGTCGGACACACCATCGGGCTGAATTGGAATTTTTGAAAAATTTGAACACGCGTGTCGGACACGCCATTGGGCCGAATCGGAATTTAAAAAAAAAAATTGGACACGTGTGTCCGAAAAAATAAACAATTTTACTATATTTTGGACACTTTTCTACTTAAAACGACATAGTTTCAGATGATGAAGATGATGTTGAAATATAACATTATATATGATGCTACTCTTCCATCTTTTACAGTACTATTTTATGTATAAAATGGCTTTGAAATTTGAAGAAAGCTATGTATTTTGCATAATTACTTTGAAAATTATAAGTATGATGTTTTGTAATTTGGAGTGTGAGCTCATGAAAGCACTAAAAGTGTTGAATGTATGATAATATTATTAGTTACTTGCTTGGAGTCAAATTTATCATTTAGTCCCTATATTTTTTGTAATTGCATTTTAGTCACTACATTTTTTGATAATTACATTTTAGTCCCTATATTTTTAATATTTATATTTTGACCCCTGCATCCGTGTCCTGTTTTTTTTTAAAACTCCCGTATCCCTGTGTCGCGTGTCCTCGAATCCGTGTCCCCGTATCCGTGTCCGTGCAACCTAGGTCTCAAGCCCCCCCACAAAATGTTCTCAAGCCCCCCTCCCCCTCTCCCAATTTTTATTATTGTATTAGTAGTAGTGTTAATATTAGTATGTTATGTGAACAAAAGATCTTATATCCTAGTGGTTTAAGGACAAACCATTTTCAGTCTCCATAATTCTATGTTGTAAGTTCAAATCTTTTGTTTAGCTTTGCAGTTTATATACCAAGACCACCCCGAAATTTTTTTCTGGTTCCGCCACTGACTCCAAAGGAGTATCCTCAGTATCCGTGGATTATCGGTACCGGATACGGGATACGCGTTTGCAAGATGGAGTATATATACACCTACGTCCAAAAAAGAAAAAGAAGAGAGCACGAGGATGGTCCTGTGCGAGAGGAACGAGAATGGCCGACATGAAGGGTTTGTTGAGTTTCTGCATTTACAAAAATAAAATAAAATAAAATGCCTGTGTTAAAAAAATAAAATAAAATAAAATGTCTAATACTTAATTTATTTGAAGTATATATTCAATATGGATAGGGAATATGCATATGCTAAGAAGTAACATGATGTAAATCTTTGGTCAGTTGGCTCCAACGGAGAAGGGCGAATGACTCGGACTAACTGTGGAACGCCGGAAAGAAAAGAGAACAGTTTTAAAAAAAATATATAACGAGATAACCGTGTGATAACAATCCAGTTCAAGAATAAATTACGGATAAATGCTTGTTTAGTATAATTTAAGTGTTTTAGATTTTGATTTGGGAATAAAGTCTGGCTTTTTAATTGTTAGGGTTTTGTGGAATTATGATTATGGTTTACCGGTGATTCGTTTTATGGGTTTTTATGATTAAAACGACGAGCTAAAAATCTTATAATTTCTCCTGTGGTTAGGGTTTGAATTAAGGTTAGGAAACCCTAGTTTAATATTCATCGTTTTAGATCTAACTAGAGCTTGGGTTCGTTGTTAGATTCATGAAGAGTAGAAGATGCTTAGATCTTGCATCGACGAAACCGACACCGAGGATAAGAGGTTATCTCATCAATATATTAATTTGATTTAATTTTGTAAATCTATTTTTACTACTTTTCGTTGAGAAATACATATTATTACTTGAAAGTCTGCATATGTGCTATGTGCTCTATTGTATCTTATTATGTTAAATTAATTATTCTACTACCGCAAGTCATAAAGAATTTTTTATTCATTGTTATTGGTAAATGGGATGGGTGGCGGATCCAGGAATATTGTTGAATGGGATTCGTAATTATATTTTAAAGTAATATTTTTTTTCACAGGGTTTGAAATATTTTTCTATAGATAAAATATAGAGTTTTTATTTTTTTAACGGGGTTTGCGGACCCCATTTAGTATGTGCTAGATCCGCCTCATGGGTACAACATAGAAAGAAGAATGATATTGTTCAACTATTTGTGTCGAACATGCATGCGTATGTGCAAATAGAGAAGTATAATGTGCTCTCTCTCTCTTGTTTCTCTCTCTTTTTGCTCTCATCTGAAAACCTCGCCTGAGTAGATCCGCCGCTCCTCCGGCATCATGCCGGGGGAGGCTCGTAGTGTATAGTAGTTTATCTTTCATTTTTTTCTCTCCGTTTTCTTCTTCCTCTCCGTCATCCACGCCTGGAGACATTTCGCCTCTTCCTGCCGAAGGGTTGTTGTGTGGTAGATAGTCGGCTTTAGCGATGTATTGATGATTTTTCGGCCCTTCTTCTCTATTTCCGGTCTGATCTAGGACAGATCTGTGTTTCCCTGGCATCAGTTGTGGTTCTTTCCCGGTCATGGCTTTCACTCCGGCGAGCACATTTGGTCCTTATGCTTTCGGGATTTTGCATTTTGCTTCGGACTGGCAGGTTGGCCCAGTGAGAGTCCGATCTGGTTCTCCTGTGGCTGTCGGAGAAGGGTGTGGTCTCCGGCTGCATTGTTTTGGGTCCCAGTAGTGCTTCTCTGCCGGTTTTCCATGGTTGACGGTGCTTCTTTCGTGTTCTCATCTGGACTCTACGTCCTGCCTTGTCGCTTGTTACCGGTCAGTGGATCGCCGGATGTGGCTTTTTGGTGTTGCTGGTGACTTGCCGTTTGTATTTCAAGTGGAGATGTCAAGCTTGCCGGCTCTCTGTTCCGTACTACGGCGGTGTTGTGGCAGCCATTTTTGCTGGATATACAGAAACCCTAATCCGGATCCGATTCATAATTGGATCGTCAGATCTGATTCACAACACCGATCGAGACACTCGATCTTGCACGGTGGAAGCTACGAATAAATTTGCATGCGATTATACCACGATTTGATTCGCATAAATAATTAATACAACTATGAGAAGGTTGAAGATTTACCTAAACGGAGAGGAAGAAATAGTCGACCAAAGGGGAGAATCCGCAGTCTTCCGGATTGTATCTCTTAGCGACGACTGGTGGACGTCGATCCTCGCCGTAGAACCTTCTCGAATATGCCCAAGAAAAACCCTAGGTTTTTCTTCTCTTAATGACTAGAACATGAAACTAATTTTTCTCTTCTATTTGTGAAAAGTGGCGCAATTATTTGTGTATTTTGTGCTAGGAGGAACTCTCTTTACATAGGAAAATAAGTAGCCAAGAGGGTTATCATTTTCACACCACAATTACCTATTCCCACAAGGAAAAGATATTTGCCAAAAGATAAGAAATAATTCCCAAAAAATAAATCTATTATTTTTCTTTTAATTATCCAACAAATAGATAATCAATTAATTACACATGTAACATAATTTAGGAAAATTTATTTTCCTAACTTATCCACATTTGGGGCGCCACTTATGTCATCAATTTTAATAGAAAATGTCATTTCTATTTCATATATTATTTACCAAATAAATAATATTGCCTATTTATTAAATAGACCAACTATTTAATTTATTCTTGAGGTTCCATAAAACGAGAAAACACTCGCGTGTTAGGAGCCAACCCGGGGACCATGGACCTATAACCAATAGCTAGAATATTTCTACTTAATTCATTAATTCCAGAATTACGCCACCATAAATCCGAAACTGAACTCTATCGATTATAGATATAACTTATTCTCAAAACGTCGAGTTGAGTCGATAAGTGTCCATTGATATAATCATTACATATAAACTAACCCTCCATAGACTATCCGTAATGAAGCGGGATTATTTCCGTAAACCTTCTTCAATAAATCTTATCATTATTTACCATTAACCCACTAGTGATCAATTAGTTAATAACCAATACGAACTCCGCGGATCAATCAGTTTCTGGGATAAACAAATAAGAGGATTATCTTTCTATTTCCCACAGGAAGGAATGGCTTCCATATATGTAAAACACACACTTCTCACTCATTCCAGAATAGTGTCAACGTGAAAGTGATTCGGACCGCGCCTCTTAACGATCCTTAACGAACACATCAAACCCTATCCTGAAACCAGTAGGAGTATGCAATCACTTCAGGATTAAGGTTAATCTATATATGATCATCATGTGATTTAATGAGATTTCTCAATCACGGAATTATATGAGAAACACAGATTAAATCGGTCCAGTCCTATATGACTCTCGTCATATATAAATGCCCTACTTTGACAACCAATGTCGACGGTCCGGGTAAGACGGTCACACCATAAAGTGTTCTGGGTGCATTAATGGTGGTTTAATCAATAGACCTCATACTTTGATTAAGTTCACCACGGACTAACATTTTAAGTGTATCACCATAAACTTAATCCTCGCGTGCGACACACACTAAGTTATATGGCTACATATGATACGACTTAGGGTTTTCAGTAGTGTATTACTTACAAGCACGAAGCAAGTAATAAGATGAGAATAAATCTGTCATTTATTAATTCTAAAAACAATTACATAAATTGTCTTTCGGACGCTACTTCCAACAATCTCCCACTTGCCCGTATAGACAAGCAACAATTGTCTTTCAGGCACACTATATCTAACAATCTCCCACTTGCCCGTAAAGACAAGCAATGATTGTTTTTAAAGCACCACACCCTTATTCTATCTATCCACAACATTCTCCCACTTGCTCTAAAGCAGATGAGACATATCTCCCTAATTCATACCCGCCAAGCGCTTATCAGTGACACTAGATGTCACGTAACTTGGTAAACTGATCAGCTAGGTTGTCGGCTCGAGGCGATCTTTTAGGACTGAAATGTCGCCTCAGTGCATGGTATGTCTGATCAGGTGGTATTTACTTTCAATATACTTTTGACCTTTTGTGATTACGAAGATCCTTTGCATAAGCTACTTCTCCACTGTTTTCACAGCAAAGTGATATCGACTTACGAGACCTGGAATCACTTCCCGATCCAACAAAGAACTTCTCAAGCCACACTGCCTCTTTAGCTGCTCCAAAAGCTGCTATGTATTTGACTAACAGAGTCAAATTAGCAGTGCTGGATTGCTCCAGACTGTAGCTCCATCACAATGAGTAAACACTGAGCCCGAGATTGACTAACAATCATCCTTAATTTGACTGTAAGTCAGAATCAGTGTAGTCAACAATACTCAGGTATGCACCTGAATATAGACGTATATTACTCATCGTTCTCTGAAGGTACTTGAGGATGCACTATGCTGCTCTCCATTGCCCGAATCCGAGACTCGACTGTTATTGACTTTTAATAACATGACTTTCTCTATCCAAAAGAGAATATATCCCATTTTCTCTATATCCGAAAATCGAGAGAATTATTCCGTGAGGGGTTGGGTAGGAAACCTCTCGTTGAATTTTGCATATGAAAATGTATTATCATCTTAACCAATAAGATGCATGGGATATTCCCAACAACTTGTTCTCATGAATTCGTCCGAATCAAATTCTAAGAATATAGTCACTTCTTTGATTCAGAGAATCTTGTCTCATCAGTTTCTGACTTCAGATAACACACTCATGTTGTTCTCAATTGTTGCAGTGTTATCTTTGTCATTAACACTAATACTCACAACTTTACCAATATTGATATCCTAGTCTACAAAAGACTCATCAATATTCAGGTCAGGCCCATATGTGACCTTTGATGACCTAGAGGTTTGCTTTAATCCACCAATGGATATAGGCATAGGCAGTCAATCTGCCATTGGATTTAAGCTAAAACCCTTCTGTTTCGAATGAATTCAATCTCCGTTGTTCCGCAAGAAAGTTTCAGGGCATCACCCCTGGCAATCTTTATGCTTTCCATAGAGTCAAGCATGGTTGAGTGGTGAGAAAGTTTAAGGGCATCACCCCTTTTTAAACTATCTACTTCTCAGGGAAATACTCTTAGACCACTTGGCTTTGCCTTGAAAGATAAACTTTCCATTCATTCTCATCACATAGATCCAATTACTCCCACTGGGCCTGAGACACTCAGGTGGTTCTACAGGATTGTTAATAGAACTGGAGTACCAAAACTCCATTTACAGGTTTATGGTTTTAAACCAACCTCCTATTGTCAGAATCCTATACAGTCCTTGCAGAAGGACCATAGGTGATCAATCACCCTAAGCAGAGTGTAGAGACTGCATAATCACAGCGGGTCAATGGTTAGACCATACTCCCACTGCATTTGGGTGGATTGATATTCTGATCTATTTCAGTAGCATTAATTAGTGTAATCCCCAACAACCAATGTTGGATATGGTATGATTAAATCAGATAGTAACTCCTTGAGTAACTTGTACTTCATGTCCTAAGGTTGTTATCTAAACATTCTTTTAGAAAGGATGTGACGGTGTAACCGTCACTATCCGATCTTAAGAATCTTATAAGCAACCATTACTCATTGCATTAAGATATTTCATGAACAGTCGCCATATGAACGTGTATGTAAAATTTCCAGTCCTACCTTCAAGCACTAGTGCTAAATGCCTCTATTTGCGGAAGTGGAGTAAATGGTCTTCACTCTTTATCCACAAATTCATAAGCATCTTCTAGGTAGACTTCTCGGTATTACATAATAATGTAAACCATTATTTTGCAACCAATATCTTAATTGAGTTAAGCAGTGTTTTGTAGCATATCAATAACTATACAAGACAATCTATGGTTTATCCTTTCAGTGAAATCATTTCACTCGGAGGTAGGCCAAGCATCAGTGCCAAAATCATACCATAGCCTATGTCTGAGCATGGAATACTCGTTTCTCTGGTAATATCAGAGATTCCTCCAAATATTTAGATATTCTATCGGCATTTCGAGTAGTCATTAGACAAAATGTCTATTACTCAAAAGCTCCCACTAGCTTGTATCCTTCATAAGACCCCGAAGGTCAATATGAACAAGCTATGATACTTCTTTAGCTCAATTACCCTTTCCCAATTGAAATGTTACTTAGTCATTTTTCCTTTAAGATAGTGTTCTTAGACTGGGAGATAGGAATCACCCTTAGCCAATCTTCAGATCTTATCTCTAGGATATATGCTCTAATTAATAGATGCTGAAGAATCGTTTATCTAAATACGGAAACCATTTGTCTTAATAGTTTATGATGTGTTACATATACCTTTTCAGCATTACTTAGTGGTTCTGACTTAATCAGACAAAAGTCCGAGTCTTAGAATCGTATACAAATGTTATATTCACTTTTTTTAAGGCAACTATATTATCGATGTGAAAGTGAATCCATTTGTTCCAACGAATCTGAAAACAGAAATTCTATTTCTTTGATATTCAAGGATTAAAATCCGAAATTTATTTCCTTATATCACTCCCACTATCTTAGCTGAAATAACTGCCCTTGTCTATTCTTTATCATAATGCCCAGCTACCTTGTTCTAACAAAAGAACTTTAGCTTCTGAGTCAAATTACTCGGTTAAGAAAGTCTATAAAGATTCATAGGTTAGTGATCCGAAATCACTTTCCTTATCCTTTACTTTCTTTGATTAATATTTCGGTTTAGCCTTTAACTTATTTAGTTTAGACGACTTATACTTGTAGACATTTACCTTCCCATTCTTGGCTTTCTTTAAAGGAAATGGCCGTGAACTAGGAGTTTATTTGAGTAGACACTACTCATGAACTGTGGGATGTTTAGTGATACCAAATCATTCTCGTCATCTTTGAACTAATTTTAATTTGTCTCCCATGTAATACGAGTGACAACAGTGACATACTTATCAATGTCACTTAAGTTTGAAGGCTTATGAGGGAAATCCTCCACCGGAAAAATTAATTGCATTCTTGATTTATGAGTTTAACGTTCTTGTTACTTTTCCACTTTCACGAAGTCATCATCAGTCAATTTATCGTGTTTAGCAGTTTAGATAGCTTGAGATGATATGTAGTTGCGAAAATAAATCATGACAGAAATGTAAATCAAATCAAACACCACAACAAATAATAAATTTTAGGAATTATAAACATGATGTCATGCATGCAGTTTATCCTACCATTCCAAGGATTTAATCTCACACCTACAGTGCCGCCCTAGGGTAGGTCAAAGAGGTGACGATTAAATTGAGACTATCTCTCTCAACAATTAACTGAGAATCAGACATCTCCATTTAATTGTTGATTACATTCCTTTTTCAGCCAAGATATTTCCAAAAATATCCTTATGAGTGTGACCTATTGTTTCAGATCTCAAAGTATGCCCCGAGTATGCCGCCTTAGGGTCGGTCAGTGACACGACGAGTACCCAAAATCCTATCCTTTCGGAGACCAAACCATGCATTTTGATAGCGGTGAAGGCCATCCTTAGGGGGCCGAAATCAAAGCGGCACGAGGCGTCACCATTCTCTCACTTGCTTGTGTCAACAATAGAAGCCGTGGGGTTGGTTGTCACATTCCCTGCGCCCACTTGTTATTTTGAAAATTAGGTAGTCTTTTTAGGATTTTAGAATTTTCAAATAATCCAAAAACAATAGATCATGAATATTTAATATAATCCTCCAACTAGTTCATCGGTTCCAAATACCGTCTAACTAGTGTCACTAAATCCACGATCTCCAATTTTATGGATTAAAATTCTTTTGTGTAGACACTACACAAATAAAATTCACAAAGAATTTTATTATCCTAATATGTCATGATATAAGTTTTAGGATTTTAGATTTTTTTCAATAAATCAAGAAAAACAATCACTAACTTATCGGTTCCAAATACCGTCTAGTTGGTGTCCAATTTTTCATGATTTTCCAATTTTTGATTATCAAAGTTCTAATTTATGTAGACACTACATAACCTAAATCCCGAAGGATTCTTAATCCCAAATTAAGTTTATCATGTGAATTTTATATCACGATAAAATTCCGTTTCCTTTAATTAATTTAATTTATTTTTAATCTAAATTAATTATCGTGTTGATACATGTCTAATTAATTTCAATATTAATTTTCTACATGTATGCATATGCTAGGAGTGTAATTCATGAATATGATGCATGACATAGTTATATCACATAAATAATCATACAAGAAAATAAATGCGAAAAATAAACCACTGAGATGGACCGTTGGTACCCCCGTATCAAATCTATAAATTAAATAATTAAACCCTACGTTCATAAAATTTCTAATCTTTAATGAACCGCCGCCGCTACTTGGTATATAGTTTTCTGGTTCAGATCTTCAATAAAAGCCCTTCTAGCTGAGTTGATTGAAGCTCCTTCTTCTTTCATCACCACCCGAGGTCAATTCCTTGCAGCAGCATCCCCCCCTTTGTTTGTGTTTTCGTATTATACTTTTTTATTTTTTTTTGTTTTTTTTCATCTTCGTTTTTTTTTTCGAACAGAAAAAAAAAATTCCGAACAGAAAAAAAATAGAATTTTATACGGCTAAGGGGATTCGAACTCGGGTCTGCGCACAATTGAACCTATGACTTGACCACTGATGGGAGTCAACTTTACTGTACTTTGGTGTGCAGTTTAACCCCCGGTTATCACTATTCTGGCATGTTTTGGGTAGAATTAGTCATAATTAAGAGTAATATCGTGAGTTATACGTACGGGGAGTTAAACTGTCACATAGATAGAAAACTCCGCCTTTTTAATGATATTTAACTCTTTTCCAAGCACTTTTTGTCTTGCGGAATTACGCGTGGTGTTTGTTCGTATATGTTGTTGCAGGACTTAGGTGACTCGAGGACCCAAAATGTGATGTTTTGGATTGAGAAACGTATTCGAAGCATGAACGTAGCATGAAAGTGGAGGAAAAATCAAGTCTGGAGTGGAATCAAGGCAAACGGGCGTTTGTCATTCGCAAACTTCCGTTTGTGGCAAAGCTCAGATAAACTGGCGTTTGGCCAGGCCAGACGGGCGTTTGGAAATTTGGAATTTGATACTGAAAGTTGGCTTGGATGACGGACGAGCGTCCAAATGACCCTCAAACGGGAGTTTGGTTAGGTTCAGCCCGAAGTCAAGAAAGCTCATACAGCTCAGACGAGCGTTCAAGGCAGTCCAGACGCTCGTTTGTGGAAAAACAAGCCCTAGACATCATCAAAATCACCAGGCAGACGAGCGTCCATCATGAAGTAAACGCTTGTCTACCCCGTCAGTAGCAGATTGCAACCCTACACTATAAATACGCAGCTCATTCAGCACTTACATATCTGGCCGACTTTAGACACTTTGTGGGCGATCTTGGTGCAGTTTTAGTGTAGGTTGATCATACTTTGATCCACTAATTCCATAGATTAATTCCGTTGATTCTAAACACTTTTATAGATTAGTTTTTCCATTACACTTCCAAATATTCGACCTTTAGGTTACCTTCTACTTGGATATTTTCTGGATCAGATTTCTGGCAATTTTGATGGTAATGTTTTCTCTTTTTTTATTGTCTTTTGTTTAATTTCTGCTTTTAAATCCGTTTCTAGCATAATCATGAGTAGCTAATCCGTTGTGTAGCCGAATTATGTGAAAGCGAGAGGAAACCCTAAGGGGGATGAGATTGGGAGTTGTTTAGTGCGTAATATCATGTTTAAATGATTAATCCATGTCCTAAAACTGATTATAATGTCGTTGAATTAGATTGATCGCCTAGTTCACTGTCACACACATCGAACTTATAAATGCATTTTGCGGTGAGATATGGGAAAAGGGGTTTTAGGATCGTTGCGTAGATTCGGCCTAATTGTTAGGATCGTTTCCAATATAGAGGTTTGTCATCGTTGTTCGAGCAACTCTAGAACTTAACCATGTTAGGACAATCGGTTTTCTAAAGGGAGAGTCGTTTAACTTGACATAGGGTGGTTAGATCGAGTTGTTCAGTCTAACCTGTAGAATTAGGAGTTGGCACCCGTGGATGTCGTTAAACTACATAGGATAGGTAGGTCGGTTAAGACACGCTCTCTGTCAAGTTCTTCCTTAGGGGTAAAAGTAGCTCGTGGGATCATAGTTTGGCTATACCCTTTAATATTTAGAAGTAAGACCGGTAGTATAAACTTTATTTCTGCATTAGCATAGTACCATTCAACCTTTGATTGACTTGAACTAAGTTACACGTCAGCTTTGGTGCTTAGCCATTAATCCCTGTGGATTCAACCTTGTGACCACTATACTCCCGTTGACCTGATACTTTATCGGTGAAAGTTAGTGGTCTATCAAGAATTTTGGCGCCGTTGTCGGGGAGTAACATCTAATATCTTTTAAGTTGACCGAAATCTTTGGCTTAAGTCATTTTTATTTCATTTTCTTGTTGTTTCTTGTTTTACAGTGAATGACACGAAGTTCAAAAGAACCTCTTATCGATCCAATTGAAGAGATTGAAGCTTTTGCACATCACAAAAATAGTCAACGCCGAGGAGAGATCCTGATTGTTGGTCCGAACCCTCTGTTTGAAGAAGAATGGATAGTAGAAAACTCTGACTTAGATTCCTCTGAAGAAATGGATGATATACCGACTCGTAGAGATGGCAAAGATCCTTTCAATGAACATAATGCACAGGGGCAGACCTCGAACACTACTGGTGGTAATGCAACACTACCGTTGCAAACTCCACCTAGAGATCCTCGTGTAGAACAGATAGGGGAGACGATACAGTGTTACAGCAGTTGATCACCCCGCAATTCAATCAGAGAACAGGGATTGGATAGACAAAGGGGGATAGAATACCCAAAACCTCGAACCAGAACTCGACCAAGATTCTGTAAACCGAGTACTACAAATGCTTAGGAATCATGGGAACCAACAGGTGTTCCAGAACCAAAATATTCAGCAACCACTTATGCAGCAGTTTCATCAACAGCAGAATTATCAGCCACAGAGGGCTCAGCAGGTACAGGGACCGAGAGTCTGTCACGATTATATGACTACCCCACAGGAAGTTACAGGTCACAATCCAATTAGAGTGCCCCCTATCAATGCCAACAACATAGACATAAAGCAGAATATCTTGAATATGTTGGGGTGTTGGACTTATTTCTTAGTTTTAGTGATGAGTGCCAGACTAAATGTTATAGTACAAAGGCAAAAAGATGTCTAGATCAAATGTATAGGTTTATTAGAGTTTGATCTTTGAATAGGTTTGATCAAACAAGCCTTTGTAATGGTCACCGATTTATATCAATGAGACCGTCTATATCGATGGGGTAGATAGGTCGATGAGACTAGTCAGGGAACCTGCTTGAAGGCAGAAAAGTGAGGGCTCAAACTCAGTTAATGAAGGCTAAGGGATCAAACTTAGTAATTTAAGTCAAGGATGTGGAATCAGAATTTAGGCAAGTCTGTGATGACCTAAACTGATTACATATACCTTGTGTAGAAGGTCTAAGTTCCTTAAAGGGATGGTGATTAGAACTTAGTTATTTGCAAAAAGGTGTAATCAAACTTCACAAATAAAAGTTAGATAAAAGAAATCTACTGCATTGTGTTTTATACACAAAGAAATTACTGATTCAGTGATCGATAGGTATTTCATTGATCGATGAACTCAGCGATATATATACCTCGATTAATTCAAGATTACATTGGAAGATTACATGGATAAGGATAGCCAACTACCTCTGATTTATCAAACAAATCAATGCCTGAGATTAAAAAGACGTTGGGATGATTCAGGACTTTATCCAATGGTCACAAGTCAAGGGTGGACAGACTGCACTCTGTCAAAAAAGATTCTGACAATGTCAGTCCTATGAATAGTGACAGAAAGCAAGTCAAATAGGACAAAACATGGAACAGATATATTTGAATTTCAAATACAAGTCACATGGACTCCTACCTATAAATAGAGGACTTCCAACTCAGAAAAAGATGATGAGCTTTTAGAGAAAAACATAAGAGATAATTCTGAGCTGCAAAAACACCCTGCTGAACTTACTGAGCTTAAGGCTACTGATCCAGAGAAAATCTTCAAGTGTATTCTGTATTCAAGCTACATCAAGTTTACACACTTGAAGACTGCAAGCTGCTGATTATATCATCCTAATCAAGCTGCTGCAACTGAATCATTTACTTGATTCAATCTTTATTTTACAAAGAACTCGCCAAGACAAAGTGAATCATCTGTTGGGTGTGAAAGACTGTTGTTTGTGGTGGAGCTGGTGAAGAGGCAATCCTACCCTTCAAGGACTAGTGGAAGACTTTGGAGCAGCAATCCTACCTGTTCCAAGTGTTTAGTTTGTGAAGCCATAGTTATTGGTGAAGGACAAGCAACTTAGGAATCTTTGTAACAGCTACATCAAAGATCTCTAGTGAATTACCTCCAACATCACAGGAGAAGAGTGGACTGACAGGATTATACCACCTGGAACCATTATAAAATCTGCCTACTTAATTTCTGCACTTACATTCTGCATTTAGTTTATTACACACATCAACCTACTGAATCTAGCAACTGAAATCACACACATACACTACTGAGTATCTAATACTTAGTATCATATTTAACAACAAGTAATAAGGCTTAATTTTGATATAATTCCGCTGCACAAGTTCAATAAATCGAATCACAAGATTGAGACTACTATGTATCGGCCAGGCTATTGAGGTATCGCCAGACTCATGAGGTATCAACAATTTCTTTGAAGTTCTTTGAATTTGTCAACTCCAAAGTTTTAAGTGTTAAGTTTATTCACCCTCCCCCCTAAACTTAACCAAATTCTTTTCAAGGGACCAACAATTGGTATCAGAACAGTGCTTCTGTTCTGAAGAAATCCTACTTGTTGTTCTTGTGAAAATACTTTGAAAACTCTTCAAATTACTGATTTTCCAAAACTTGCATCATGGATAACACTTAGTATGCTAGAACTATGCTGATGTGTTCTCTAGATAGATTTGATGAATATAAACGTCGAATGCATGCTTACCTTGCTGCATCTCATGATGAAATGATGGATGTACTGACAGATGGACCACTGGAGATTACCAAGTCAATAACAGTGGGTGATGTGACAGAGTACATTCCTAAACCAAAAAGATAATGGAATGCTGAAGATAGAAAGAGAGAAAACCTCAACAATATTGCTATTGATATCATTTATAGAACCTTGGATAGCAATATGTACATGAAGGTTAAAGATTTCAAAACTGCAAAGGAACTTTGGGTCAAGATCTGATTGATCTGTGAAGGCACCGATGCTATCAAGAAGAACAAAATCGATTGTGGCCAAAAGAGTTTCAAAAGTTCAAAATGTCGCCAAATGAAACCATTGAGCAAATGGAGTCAAGATTCAATGCTATCCTGGATGAACTTACCCTGCTGAGTGTAAGTTATTCAAAAGAAGAAATAAACACAAAAATCCTGGAAGCATTACCTGACAAAGAAGTTTGGGAGATGAAAGTCACTGCAATAGAAGAAATGAGAAAGCTACATGAAGAGGATACCTTCAAATTATTCTCAGATCTTAAAGCTTATGAATTCAGCAAGAGATTGGTTCCTACCACTGAAAAAAGGAACCAAAGACAACTGCATTGGCTGCTAAACATCAAGAAGAGACATCAGGAGCTCAAGATGATCTGCTGGATGAAATGCAAGAGCAGATTGCCCTACTGAGCAAGAAAATCAGGATGATGAAAGGTGGAAAGGGTTATCCAAGGAATTTCAACAAGAAATTCAGTGAAAAGAAGAAAGAAGAACCAAAGAAAGACCATGCTTATCTATGCTTTCATTGCAAGAAACCAGGACACTTCCAACCTGAATGTCTTGAGTTAAAACAAAGTAAGGAACCTGATTATCTGTGCTTCAACTGCAGAAAGCCTGGACATTTCAGACCTAATTGTCCAGACCTACTGAAGACCAAAAGCCAACAAAGAAGATATGGGAAGAAGGCTATGGTTGCTGAAGATGAATCAGGGTATGAAGTGGAATCTAAAAAGGGAAATGAATCAGATGACACAGCTTTGGTTGCTGAAATGGAAGGTTATGCTTTAATGGCTAATATGGATGAAACAGAGGAGGTATACAATATTGTATCTATCAATACTCCTGCTGGAAGAGATTGTGAATCAACTTGTGGTTCAAATCCTAGAAATTCTGACAATGATGAGACTTTGGATGCCATCCTTAATCAACTGAGGATAATACAATCTGGTTATGAGATTGTGAAGGCTGAAAAAGAAGCTCTTCAATTAGAAGTTGGAAGATTGAATGCTTAATTAAGGGTTCTCAAAGGTAAAGAAAAAGATGTTGGACAGAATCAGTATAAGCCTGCTGAACATCCATTAGCTTTTGAATCTGCTGAACCATCTTGTTCCACTACTGCATACAAGTCTGGAAATCCTTATGGTGATAGAACAGGGCTTGGATTTGGAACTCAACAATCCAAAAAGAGTGGATCCAGTAAGGTTACTGAACCTAGTACCAGAATTGGTCCTAGTTTGTGCCTGCACAAGTTCCAACTCCTAGTAAGGTTGCTGAGGCAGTAAAACCTACTGAGAAAGCTTCAAGGAAGCAAAATCAGAAGTCAAAAAAGTCAACAGCTCCTAATAAAAAGAACAAATCCAAAAATAGGACTGTTGTGCCTTCTAGACCTACTGATAGCAGACCTGCTACCAAGTCTGCTGGACCACAGAAAGGTAAAAACCAGAAATATTCCAAGGATAAGAATCCTAAACCCAAAAATGTTAATCACTCTAGGGATACTTATCTCAGGGGGGAAAGGTAGATTGTTTCCTACTGATGATGATTGGAATATTCCTGAATCTAATGTTAGAAACAGCAAGTATAACCATGCTGCTAGAGTAAAACCTAAGCAATGGAATCAGCAAAGGACTCAACAGAGGGCTTATACAAGACCTCAGCAGGGACCTCATCAGACTCCATACTACAGAGCTGTTCCTAACAGACAGCAAACTAATGGTTATACTAATGCTTCTAACAACAAGAATCACTTCAAACAGCATTATAAACCAAAAGGCCAGAAAACATATGTGAATCCTACACAACCAACTGTTAGAACTTATGGATGTGTGGAATACATGTATGAACCAAAGTATGACACTTTTAGGAGAAGACCTTATGGAAACTTACCAAAGGTCATGCTTACCACTGACCATTATGGACCCAAACAGGTTTGGGTACGAAAAATGTATTAACTTTGTTTTGTAGGGTGTCTGGTACTTTGACAGTGGATGTTCCAGACATATGACAAAGAATAAGCATTGTTTGTCAAACTTCGTGGCAAAAGATGGTCCAAGGGTGAATTTTGGCAACAAAAATACAGCTGGATATACAAGAGGATATGGCACACTTGTGAGGAATGGACTTACAATCAAGAATGTTGCATATGTGGAAGGACTGGACTACAACTTGCTGAGCACTGGTCAATTCTGTGACATGGGATACAAGGTCACTTTTGACAAAATCAATTGTATTGTCATTAGTGAAAGAGGTGATCAAGTTGTATTGGCTGGTAGAAGACAACAAAACATGTATGTTGTGGATTGGTCTACTGCAATTCCAAAAACCTGTCTGATTGTACACACAAAATCAGAACTCAATTGGTTATGGCACAAAAAGTTGAATCACTTGAATTTTGATGACATAAATCAGTTGGTAAAGAAGAAACTGGTGATACTATATGTGATGCATGTCAGCAAGGTAAACAAACAAAGTCAAGCTTCAAATCAAAGACTAAGAAATCAACTAATAGAGTCCTGGAGCTGATGCATATGGATTTATTTGGACCAGTTACACCAAAAAGTGTTACAAGAAAGAAATACACCTTAGTGGTTGTGGATGATTATTCAAGGTACACTTGGGTGATATTTATGAACAATAAAAGTGAAACATTCAAGAAGATGCCTGATCTTTTGAAGAGGTTACAAAATGAGAAAAGTTTAACAGTAGTAAAAATAAGATCAGACAAGGGTACTGAGTTTCTAAATAAAGTTATAAGAGAATACTGTGAACAGAATGGTGTACTACATCAACTTGCTGCTGCTGGTACACCTCAGCAAAATGGGGTTGCTGAAAGAAGAAACAGGACTTTAAAAGAAGCAGGAAGGACAATGATTTGTGAAACATTGCTACCTGAAAGGTATTGGGCTGAAGCAGTTAATACAGCATGCTATACACAAAACAGAACTTCAGTGAACAAAAAGCTGCTGAAGACACCTTATGAAGTTTGGAATGGAAGAAAACCCAATATATCCTATTTCCATCCATTTGGAAGCAAGTGTTTTATCTTGAATCATAAAGAACATTTGAAGACATTCCAACCTAAATCAGATGAAGGAATTTTCTTGGGATATTCTTCACTCAGCAATGCATTCAGGGTACTGAACAAGAGGTCATTAAAACATGAAGAAACAATCCATGTTGTGTTTGATGAACCTAAGTTCACTGGTATGGAATAAGGAGATCCAGAACCTGCTGAGAATCTACAAGTCACTGATTTAGATTCTCAAGTTGAACCTAAAGTTATTGAAGAAGTAATTTCAGATCCAGATTGGATAATTGCTATGCAAGAAGAATTGAATGAATTTGAAAGAAATCAAGTTTGGACACTAGTTGAAAGGCCTTCTCATGCAAATATCATTGGTACAAAATGGGTATACAGAAACAAATTGGATGAATCTGGTACCATTGTAAGGAATAAGGCCAGACTAGTTGCAAAAGGCTATTCTCAAGCAGAAGGAATAGATTTTGATGAAACATATGCACATGTTGCAAGATTGGAAGCTATCAGATTATTCTTGGCACATGCTGCATATAAGAACTTCAAAGTATATCAAATGGATGTTAAGAGTGCATTTTTGAATGGCATTCTAGAGGAGGAAGTGTATGTTCAACAACCTCCTGGATTTGAAGTTAAGGATCAAGAAGATAAAGTGTACAGACTCAATAAAGCACTTTATGGCTTGAAACAAGCACCAAGAGCATGGTATGAGACTCTATCTCAATTCTTGGTGGACAATGGTTTTACAAAAGACACCATTGATAAGACTCTTTTCAGAATCAATGAGAAGGACAAACACCTACTTGATGCAGATTTATGTTGATGACATAATCTTTGGTTCTGAAAATGAATTGCTATGTGAAAAGTTTGCAAATCTAATGAAGAGCAAATTCCAAATGAGTATGATGGGAGAAATGAACTACTTTTTGGGATTGCAAGTTAAACAGATGAAAGATGGAATCTTCATTCATCAAACCAAGTATACCAAGGAGTTACTGAAGAAGTTTGGTATGGAAAACAGCACCAAAATATCAACTCCAATGAGTACAAATATCAGATTAGACGAAGATAAAGAAGGCAAAGATGTTGATCAGACTTTATACAGAAGGATGATAGGCAGTCTGCTAGAAGTTGCTGTGCACAAGTACTTTGGCTAAGACAACAATTAAGGGATTATGGAATTGAAGAAAAAGAAATTCCAATAATGTGTGACAACACAAGTGCAATTGCTATCACAGAAAATCCTGTTTTGCACTCTAGAACCAAGCACATTGATGTGAGACTTCATTTTATAAGAGATCATGTTGAAAAGAAGGATGTGGTGGTTCTGTATATCCCTACTGAAGATCAACTTGCTGATATATTCACTAAACCACTTGATAGTGAAAGATTTGCTAAACTAAGGACTGAACTTGGAATTATTAAAGTTGACTGATAATCAAGATGTATCTTGGAATTCACCAAGGGGATTAGTATTTGCTATGTTGGGTGAGCTCACTTAGCAGATTAATCATTGGTATCAACAATTCCATGTACTTATGTTTGGACAATTGAGCAAATGAGGTTTCCAAGGGGATTGGTCTTTGTCATGTTGGGTGAGCTCACTTGACAGATCAGTCATTGGTATTAAACTTCATCTTGTATTATCAATTGAACAAAACAAGAAGGAATCAAAGATCGTGAGAATTACATCACAAGAGTCATTGAAGCATCTTTCTCGGCAGGCTGAGCCAGCCAACCTCGCGATGCCAAGTCTGCTGAATATTACGTTACACAGTCAAACTTATTAAAGTCAAAAAGCAGATTGGCGGGATATTTATTTTATCCTTTATAACCGTAGTTAACACGATCCAACGGTTACAAACGTTATGGAGCAGCAATGGGCCACGTGTCAAGCTAGCATTTAATCAGATTAATCGTGGTTAATGTGGATGTACATGCACTGACAGTTACAACCACACTCTGTCTATATATACAGACCTATACACAGCAGATATTCTCTACTTCAAATCTGCTGTACCTCTGCTTTTACACTGTGTGAACATAGATTTACAAGCTATCTTTTTCATCCTTTTCTTTTAACAATGGCGGAAAAGATTGATGTTCAAATTGGAACAAGCCAAAGTGTGAGAGGTTTTGTTGTTGATGCAAATAAAACAGAGTTAGCTATTAACATTGGTCGAAGAATAAGAAGATATGAAGGATTGGAGAATGTTCTAAACATTAGATTGGAAACAATCTCTTATACCAATGTTGTTAGTTTTTGGAAGAACATTGTGATAAAGGAAGGAAGAGAAGCATTTAAAACAACTGTAAATGCTCAAGAAATTGAAGTTTCCTCAAACCTGCTGAGGGAAGTTTTTGGCTTTGAAGAGGTATTAGATGCTCCTGTAAATCCTGAGGAAATGGGGTTGTCAAAGATGGATTTTGTTGACAAAATCAAGACCAATGAAGCCACCAAATCAATTCCAGGCATTAATGTGAGACACATTGGATATGAGTACAACCTGCTGAGTAAAATCATTGCTAAGAACATATTAGGGCTGGTTGGAAGTATGGATACTCTATCAGGACCTGTTGGGGAGATTTTGCATCATTAAAACAAAAGAAAATTTATAACCCTAACCTATATGCAAAACTAACTCCTAACCGACCAAAACATCGGGTTGTTGCTAGTAAAGCGTAATGAGTAAGGGTCGATCCACGAGGAAAAGGTATGTAGAATCTAATCCTAGTAATCCTCCCAATTGCTACTCAACAAAAACAAATAAACGAAAAGCAAAAGCATAAAAACAGAAAAACATAAAAGAACAATCAAAATAAATCTAACCTAAGAAACATGGGAACAACCAAAGTACAAACCTAAGTGATTTCAATTCTAGTTAATCTCATGATTCTAATTCAGTTTGTGGTTTCACCCTTTCACGAGACACAAATCCCTAATCTCTTAGTGAACTTATCTCTCAAGCTATGAAAGCCTACTTTCGTAGTGAATTCAATTATCTATCTCTCATCTTTCGAGTGTTGAGACTGATTTACCAAACAAAACTCGGGTGTAGATTCAATTAACTCTCGTTTTTAAAGAACCTAACAACCTAGGAATCTAACTCATTAACTTGTCATCATTAATGGCTAAAAACCCTATCTTTCTATGGTGATCTAGCGTTTATGCAACTTCCGTATTATAAACATCAATCGTGAACTAATCTTTCGATTCTAATTCACATGGCATACAAATCGCATAGAAAAATACAAACGACTTAAAGCTCATGAAGATAAAACTGGAATTAAATTAATTGAAAGAAATCAAACTCACATAGTCTTGATACAATGGTTGAAACACCATGGAAACGAAAAGAAAAGCTACATAATCTACTCCTAATCTAACCTCGGTTCACCCGAGCACAAGGCTCGGGTGACCGGCCTTCAAAATCCCAAGTCGGCTGCTGCTCCTCAGAAAATTCGAGTATAAAAAAGTATATCCTTAGGGTTGAGGATATGGCTCTATTTATAGAGATAAGAGGCGGTTTGCTTGAAAGTCGGCGGCGCACGGGCGTTCATTATCATGGGCGCTTTCGTTCACTCATGTCTGGAGACTCACGAATGTAAAATACGATTATGGACGCCGCATGGACGCTTGATTCACCCTTGACGCTAAATCGCTTCATATGGACGCTTCGTCCACCGCGATCAAATCTTGATTTTTCCATCTTTATCTTGATTGATTTCTTTCCTTATCTCTTTTAATCTTCCATAAATTCAATTGATCCTTCCTCAACTCGAAATTGGCTCTTTAGGATCACCTTTTCCATCATTAATTGGGTATCTACAAATATAAAAAACATACCAAAACGTAATAATTTCCAAAATAATATAAAAACACAAATTAACACTTAAACTGATATGTTTTCATATTTAATCATTAAAAACACCATTTACTCAATATTTAACTATATAGCTCAATATCTATGAAAATAATCCATATATGGGGAAAATTGATATACAATATATATATAAAAATCACTATAATTTGGCCCTAAACAACACCCCCACACTTATCTTTTGCTCGTCCCCGAGCAAAACAAAACATAATCAAACTCGAGATAAATAAACATCTATGCAAATATGAAGTATATTCAATAACTTAGAAGTTCACCCAAGTGAGTGTGTGCATAGCCATAATAAACTTCCACTAAGTTCCACAATTTGAGAGTTATTCAAACCAAAACTAGCCCGGTTTCCCATCTGAGTTAAGAGGCGCGCCACTTTTGTTGGGGAGATTTTGCATCATTAAAACAAAAGAAAATTTATAACCCTAACCTATATGCAAAACTAACTCCTAACCGACCAAAACATCGGGTTGTTGCTAGTAAAGCGTAATGAGTAAGGGTCGATCCACCAGGAAAAAGGTATGTAGAATCTAATCCTAGTAATCCTCCCAATTGCTACTCAACAAAAACAAATAAACGAAAAGCAAAAGCATAAAAACAGAAAAACATAAAAGAACAATCAAAATAAATCTAACCTAAGAAACATGGGAACAACCAAAGTACAAACCTAAGTGATTTCAATTCTAGTTAATCTCATGATTCTAATTCAGTTTGTGGTTTCACCCTTTCACGAGACACAAATCCCTAATCTCTTAGTGAACTTATCTCTCAAGCTATGAAAGCCTACTTTCGTAGTGAATTCAATTATCTATCTCTCATCTTTCGAGTGTTGAGACTGATTTACCAAACAAAACTCGGGTGTAGATTCAATTAACTCTCATTTTTAAAGAACCTAACAACCTAGGAATCTAACTCATTAACTTGTCATCATTAATGGCTAAAAACCCTATCTTTCTATGGTGATCTAGCGTTTATGCAACTTCCGTATTATAAACATCAATCGTGAACTAATCTTTCGATTCTAATTCACATGGCATACAAATCGCATAGAAAAATACAAACGACTTAAAGGTCATGAAGATAAAACTGGAATTAAATTAATTGAAAGAAATCAAACTCACATAGTCTTGATACAATGGTTGAAACACCATGGAAACGAAAAGAAAAGCTACATAATCTACTCCTAATCTAACCTCGGTTCACCCGAGCACAAGGCTCGGGTGACCGGCCTTCAAATTCCCAAGTCGGCTGCTGCTCCTCAGAAAATTCGAGTATAAAAAAGTATATCCTTAGGTTGAGGATATGGCTCTATTTATAGAGATAAGAGGCGGTTTGCTGAAAGTCGGCGGCAGACGGGCGTTCATTATCATGGACGCTCGTTCAGCTCACGTCTGGAGACTCTGAATGTAAAATACGATTATGGACGCTGCATGGACGCCAGTTCACCCTTGGGCGCTAAATCGCTTCATATGGACGCCGTCCACCGCGATCAAATCTTGATTTTTCCATCTTTATCTTGATTGATTTCTTTCCTTATCTCTTTTAATCTTCCATAAATTCAATTGATCCTTCCTCAACTCGAAATTGGCTCTTTAGGATCACCTTTTCCATCATTAATTGGGTATCTACAAATATAAAAAACATACCAAAACGTAATAATTTCCAAAATAATATAAAAACACAAATTAACACTTAAATTGATATGTTTTCATATTTAATCATTAAAAACACCATTTACTCAATATTTAACTATATAGCTCAATATCTATGAAAATAATCCATATATGGGGAAAATTGATATACAATATATATATATAAATCACTATAATTTGGCCCTAAACAGGACCCAAGATAGAGCTGCTGATGATTATTTGCAGAAGTATGAAATTTGATTGGGCTGGATACTTTATCCATTACATGAAGAAAGTAGCCAAAGAAGAAAGTGAAGAGAAAAGGAAATCCAAGGCCTTACCCTTAGGATTAATGGTTCAGGCCCTGCGAATCATTTGGAAGTTCCTGATGTGGCACCTGAGAAAATAAACCAATCCAGATACAAGAAAGAGATTGACTATCTCATCCTTGGTCTAGATGATGATGAAGAAAGTGTTGCTGAGGCTGCTGATAGTGACATTGATGGAGATGATGGTGATGCTGCTGGTGGTGAGCAGGTCAAGCAAACTACTACGAAAACTGCCAAACCTGCTGCACCAAAGAAGACTACTTAGAAAAGGAAGGCTGCTGACACAAGAAAGATAACAGAGACGTTAAAGCCTAAAAGAACAAGGAAGCAAACAGCACAGACTGCTGAGGGTCCAGCTGAAGTTGAGATTACTGACCCTGCTGTAGCTGCTAGGAAACTGTTGTTGAGATTTTGAAGGAACAACAGAAAGAAGCCAGTAGAAAGAGGAAGTCTACTGCTATTGATATTGAAGAGGATGAGCCACTTTCCAAGAGGATGAAGGAGATTACCCACAAAAATAAACATGGAAAGGGGAAAAAATTGAAAATCTTAGAGGCTCAAAGAGAACTGGAAGAAGAAGAAGTTGAAGAAGAAGTAGGAGAGGCTATTGATGCTGAACCAATAACCATTATAAAGCCTACTGAGGATATAGAGGTTGTTTTTGAGCAACCTACTGAAGAGTCACATCAGTCTACTGTACCTGAGCCTGCTGTGGAAGTTGAAAAATCTGTAGAAGAACCACAGCAAACCACTGAATCTGCATCTGCTGTGGTAACTGAAACATTTGTACAAGACCCTGCAAATCCTGCAATAATTCAGGGGGAAGAACAGTCTGCTGTTAACCCTGCTGATGAGCATATAAGTCAGGAGGAACCAAGTGTTGTGCGGATGGAGGTAGTAGGAACAAATGTACAATATGAGCAACCTACTGACCTTCATACATCTATTGAAGACACTTTGAATTTTCTTGTTGGGACCTTTGGAGGTCATCAAGCTACTGAAACAGCTCCCAGAAAGCCAACTATGCCATATGATAAGGCATCTAAGAAGGACAAAGTAGATCCTAACTTCAGAAAAGTGCAAAACTATTTCCAATGGAAGTTTGGATTCTACAAGAAACAGAAACCAGCTGCTGATCCAATGAGTGGATTTGAAGAATGGGCATTTGATCAGCTGGGTGTGGACAGCCTATTGGACTTGATAGATACAACCATGCTGCAATCTAGGCTGATGGATCTATTGGATGAAGGAAAGAAAAGTGGAGCAATTATGTTCAGAGATCCAAAGTACACACCAGACAGTGATTCATCTGATTCTGATGATGATCCCCCCATGTTCCCTGGGGAGACCAGTAGAGTGGCTAGAGAAACATCTAATAAAGCCACTGGTCAAGGAGCCACTGATGGTGCAGAAGCTGAACCCACTGATACTGGTAGGTCTGCTGAGGGCCAGCAGACTGGAGAGATGGATGAGGATCTGCATGATCTCACCATGGATGATCTGGAGGCATTGATCAATGATGGAATAAATGGTGCTGCAAATAGGTTGGTTGGTGAATCATCTACTTTATTTGTTGAAGAACCTATTGCACAATCTGAAGATCAACAAAGTGCTGATTTAGATGAATAAAAGATTACTGATCATAATGAACCTAATGCCAGTTCAGAGGACTCAATTCAATATCAAGATGGATTTGACATTGAGGACACTCTTACTAAAACTGCCACTATCCTAACAAAGATTGGTCATGCTGAAGGATTTCAAGTGGATAATGAGGCTGTATTCAATCCTCAAAGAGTGGAACAGGAGGTTCAGGCTGCTGAGTTTCAAACAGCACCTGAACAAAGGTTGGAACAGGAGGTACATGTTGCTGGGTTACAAACAGAACCTGGACAAAGGTTGGAACAATCTTTGGGTTTGGAGGAAACCCCTGCAGTTGTTGTTGAAGAGGCTGATGTAGTGGAGCCTCTGAGTCAAGTCCATCAGTAGGAAAGGTAGTCGATGAGGGTCAGCTTGTTAATGAGGAAGGACAATTTTCTTTGGACTATGACTACAGTGATGAATAGTTTCAAATTGATGGATCTACTGATGATGAACCAGTGAATGATGAACCTGCACAAGATCCAATAATGGAAAATATTCTTGTGCTATGGTTGAGGAAGGACCTCCCCCTGCTAGGAGAGATATGAGTAAGGCAATGGTCATCAGCAGACAAAGGGCACAATATAATGTAGAAGAGCCTGCTGATGGAGTTGCTGGAGAAATGACTGGTGGAGTGCCAGAACATGTTTTGGAAGAGTTGAGGGCTGTCAGAAATGACATAACACTGTTAAGAACTCAACTTGACAGGCATGAACAAAGATTTGAAGAACTGATGAAGCTAGTGGACAACAACAGACAATCTACTGAAACAGTTGCTTCAAACTTCACATCTACTCAAAATGCTGTTAATGATCTTATTCTAGATGTGAGGGGAATCAGGCAAGGAAATACACTGAAGGAAAAGTTTTTGAAAGACCAACTTGCATCTATCCATCAAAAACTTGATAAACTTGGTTGATTCACCTAAGCTCGCTGAGAGGTCTTTGGAACATCTCAACTCGCTTTGGATTGGATCCTAAGCTTACATAGAGGATCAATCTACTGGAGGAAACTTTGCAATCAAGGATTACTGCAGTTGATACAAGAACTAAAATTATGGAAGGACAACTGAATAATCTGGTTATCACACAGGAGAGTGTTCACGGCCTACTGTCCCGTTTTGTTGATGATGTCACTAAGGGGGAAGATGGCTAAACAATAGTAGCAAAAGAGGCTGCAAGGATTTTTGCTAAGAAAAAATGGGAGAATGACACTAATGCATTCAGGGAACCTACACCTGACAGAATTCCACTTACTGATGATCTCCTTAAACAATACAAGAATGAGTACTACAACAGGAGGAAACCTTATCATGACAAGGGATTTCATGAAGGTTTGAACTCATTTTTAGGCCTAAAGTTTTGGGAAGCAAGAGTTAAAGCCATGAGGGCAAGTTACAGAGGTGGAAGAGGTGGAAGAAGTGGTAGAGGTGAAAGGAGTTTGCCTATCACAAAAGCTAAGGACCCACTCAATGAATTCAAAGAACTTTACATGAGAATGGGATTCAGAGTCAATCAAATCAATCTCATCCTACCTGAAGCATGGAAGTGGTGGAAAGAAGTGAATTGCTACATTGACTTCACTCTGATTGAAAATGAATGGATGAGAGAGATGATAGAACAGATAAGAGCCTATCAAGAGCAAGTGGAAAAGGCTAGACAAGATAGAGAAAGAAGACAGTAGATCAGCACACTTAATCTGTTTTATCTTTGCTGTATCCAGACTGTAATAATGTGAACAAATGTTTATAATGAAAGATGACTAAATTTGTTCTGTTTTTGTTTTAAATCTTTTTGTTTTGCTGTTAGGTGAGGGTAGTGGCATCATCACCAAAAAGGGGGAAATTGTTGGACTTATTTCTTAGTTTTAGTGATGAGTGCCAGACTAACTGTTATAGTGCAAAGGCAAAAAGATGTCTAGATCAAATGTATAGGTTTATTAGAGTTTGATCTTTGAATAGGTTTGATCAAACAAGCATCAGTAATGGTCACCGATTTATTTATATCAATGAGATCGGTCTATATCGATGGGGTAGATAGGTCAAGAGACTAGTCGTGAACCTCTTTGAAGACCGGCGCAATTGAGGCTCAAACTCAGTTAATGAAGGCTAAGGGATCAAACTTAGTAATTTAAGTCAAGGATGTTGAATCAGAATTTAGGCAAGTCTGTGATGACCTAAAATGATTACATATACCTTGTGTAGAAGGTCTAAGTTCCTTAAAGGGATGGTGATTAGAACTTAGTTATTTGCAAAAAGGTGTAATCTAACTTCACAAATAAAATTTAGATAAAAGAAATCTACTGCATTGTGTTTTAAACACAAAGAAATTACAATTCAAATAGATGATAGGTATTTCAAATAGATCGATGAACTCGCCGATATATATACCTCGATTAATTCAAGATTACATTGAAAGATTACATGGATAAGGACAGCCAACTACCTCTGATTTATCAAACAAATCAATGGTCGAGATTAAAAGACGCTTGGGATGATTCAGGACTTTATCCAATGGTCACAAGTCAAGGGTGGATGAGATCGCACTCTCAAAAAAGGATTCTGACAGTGTCAATCCTATGAATAGTGACAGAAAGCAAGTCAAATGGGACAAAACATGGAACAGATATATTTGAATTTCAAATACAAGTCACATGGACTCCTACCTATAAATAGAGGACTTCCAACTCAGAAAAAGATGATGAGCTTTTAGAGAAAAACATAAGAGATAATTCTGAGCTGCAAAAACACCCTGCTGAACTTACTGAGCTTAAGGCTACTGATCCAGAGAAAATCTTCAAGTGTATTCTCAGATTCAAGCTACATCAAGTTTACACACTTGAAGACTGCAAGTCGCTGATTATATCATCCTAATCAAGTCTTGCTTGAATCAATCATTTACTTGATTCAATCTTATTTTACAAAGAACTCCTTTGAAGACAAAGAAGCATCCGTAGGTGTGAAAGACTGTTGTTTGTGGTGGAGCTGGTGAAGAGGCAATCCTACCCTTCAAGGACCAGTGGAAGACTTTGGAGCAGCAATCCTACCTGTTCCAAGTGTTCAATTTGTGAAGCCATAGCTATTGGTGAAGGACAAGCAACTTAGGAATCTTTGTAATAGCTACATCAAAGATCTCTAGTGAATTACCTCCAACATCACAGGATAAGAGTGGACTGACAGGATTACACCACCTGGAACCACTATAAAATCTGCCTACTTAATTTCTGCACTTACATTCTGCATTTAGTTTATTACACACATCAACCTACTGAATCTAGCAATTGAAATCACACACATACACTACTGAGTATCTAATACTTAGTATCATATTTAACAACAATTAATAAGGCTTAATTTTGATATAATTCCGCTGCACAAGTTCAGTAAACTCAACTGTCAAGTGACTCATCGTGTATCGGCCAGGCTCTTCGAGGTATCGCAGTTTCTTGAAGTTGCTGAATTTGTTAACTCCAAAGTTTTAAGTGTTAAGTTTATTCACCCCCCCTCTAAACTTAACCAAAGCCTTTTCAAGGGACCAACATGAGGGAACACGCCTTGTTCCACGGGAAGTCAACTGAAAACCCGAACATCTTTCTGGATCACTTCCTTCAAATTTGTGGGACAATGAAGTATAATGGGGTTAGCGACGAGGCGATAAAGCTGATAGTTTTCCTGTTTGCACTTAAAGGAGCTACTAAGGATTGGTACGATTCATTGCCTAATGATTCGTTACATACGTGGGTGGATGTGGTTAGAGTGTTTTTGAGGAAGTACTTTCCTCCGGCTAAGATTTTGGATTTGAAAGAAGAAATCTCTTCGTTTGATGGTCTCAAAGGAGAGACAGTGAAGGAAACATTTGAGAGGTTTAGGGGTCTGCTGAAGAGATGCCCTCCACACGGTTTTTCCACAGTTGAGCAAGTGATCATATTGTTTAGAGCCTTAGAGCCAGTGGACCTGAACAAACTGAACGCCGCAAGTGGCAGAGATATTATGAATCTTCCACCGGATCAAGCTATGAGACAGATTGAGAATATGGCTGATGGAGAAGGGCAATGGGGGTCATCTAGGAAAAAGAAGAAGGCTTCAATAGAAAGTGTAAAGTCTTTGAAAGAAGAGTGGGATAGAGAGACAACCATGCATGATAAGATGCAAGAAATGGTGCTGAAGATGGACCAAATGGAGCTGGATAGAAAGAAGGCACGGCAATGCCAACTCTGTGGGGGTGGACACTCAGCAATGGAGTGTAAATCCTCGAAAAAGTTCACCTACCCACAACAGTTGACATCTGCCCCAGCACAACAACAGTTTGGAAACCAGAACGATCAGCAGAAGATGAATGTGTATACAATGAGGCAGATGAATACAAATCAGCAACAGTTTGGTCAGCAACAGCAGTGCAATCAGAATTTCGACAATCAGCAAGGGCCACCAATAGAGTATGGTATGGGTGCTGATTCACAGCAATATGATGTGAATTATGTTGGACAAGGTAGTGGGGGTAATTGGAATCAGAATCAACAAGGGCATGGTTGGAATCAGAACCACCATCAGAATTGGAACCACAATTCCAATCAGGGTCAAAGCTTTAGGCCAAGTCAATGTTCATCCAATAGGCCTTGGGACCAAAATGAGAACTACTAGAATAACCAAGGCAATTATACGAACAACTAGAATCAGCAATCTCAATCACAAGGCCATCATCAACTGCAGAATCAGAATTGGGGCCAGAATCAAGGATGGAACCAGAATCAGGGCCAGTAGGGTAATCAACAAGCAAATCAGCTGCCCAGAAACAATAATTCTGGCACCTATCAGCATCCGAATGCTCATCTCCACCAGAACAACCAAAATAATCAGCAATCGAATAACTCTGGTGCTCAAAAGACTTCCACATAAATGCTCCTAGAAAAGTTGGATAGGAGCGTATCTGAGTTGAATAAGAATGTTGTGGAGCAAAAGGTAGCCACCCACTCCGCTATCCGGAACTTAGAAACCCAAGTGGTTCAAATCACGAATACATTGAAGAAAAATTTGAGTGGTGGCCTCCTAAGCAATACTGAATAGAATTTGAGGGAAGTGAATGCAGTTTTACTAGAAGTAGCAGAGATCTGGAAGTTGATTGGTCAAAGAAAGATAAAGTGACCGAAGTAGAGAATTATCTGAATGAAGAAGATGAGGCTGAGGATTTGGAAAGAGGCAGGGTCCAAACTGAGTTAGAGGCAATGAGAAGAGAGTTGGCGGCAGTCAAGAGAGATCTAGCAATTGCAAAGAAAGAGAGAAAGATAGAAATGGAGAAAGAGCTAGAGACTCAGAGAAAGAAGGAAGAGACAGTGAAGAAGCGGGATTGTATAGTGATAGATATTAAAGAGGAAGAGTCGAGAACCCCTGCCAGGAAAGAGGCTACAGCCATACCGTCACGGCCAAAAGATCGAGGTAAGAATGATTTTATGCCTCCTCCCCCTCCTGATTTTGATGAGTGTACGCTACCTTATCCACCTAAGGGCCCTAGGAAGAACTTTCTCACTGATAGTCAAAATAAGTTCCTAGACATTCTTAGGAAAGTAGAGATTAACGTTCCTTTGCTAGAGGCGGTCGCGAGTGTACCGGCATACTACAAGTGTTTGAAAGGGGCGTTATCGAGTCGAGAGAAAATGGATCAAGTACTAAAGCTGAGGGAGGAGTGTTCGGCGGTGTATGATAGTAAGATACCCCCGAAAATGAGAGATCGTGGCAGTTTTACCATCCATATCACCATAGGCAATACTGTGATCGAGAATGTCTTATACGATCTAGGAGCTTCTTTGAGCTTGATGCCTAGAGCCTTATATGAGAAGTTAGGGTTGGGAGAATTAGAGCCTACGGGAATGACCCTTCAGATGGCTGATAGGTCAGTGAGGACACCTGTGGGGGTAGCGGAAGATGTCCTGGTGCAAGTAGGTAAGTTTGTTTTCCCAGTAGA
Organism: Gentiana macrophylla; assembly: GCA_026214975.1. NCBI lineage: Eukaryota > Viridiplantae > Streptophyta > Magnoliopsida > Gentianales > Gentianaceae > Gentiana > Gentiana macrophylla. The sequence continues at coordinate 119,952,382 of CM047805.1, forward strand.
TTTTGTGATCCTCGACATGGAAATGGACTCTAGAGCATCTATCCTACTTGGTCGGCCTTTTTTGACCACGAGCGATGCTCACATTGGGGTGAAGGAAGGAGATATTTTATTTGGCGTGAGGGACGAGAGAGAGAAACTAAATGTTTACAAGGACAGAGGTCGTAAAGTTACACATGATGAATGCTTGTATGCCGAGTCTATATTTTCTTGTGTTGTGGCTCGTACTAACATGCAGGAAAGCAAGATCCCATTGAAAGGGAATGCGGTGAGTTCACATGATGTCGTCGATGAGAGAAAGATAGAGACAGAGAATGGAAAGGGATTGCCCGTCTTACCATTGATCCCAATGCTGGGGGAAGTGCATGTTGATAAGAAAGATGTTGCGGGATGGCCTGAGGCAGCATCACGAGCTAAACGAGATATGCCGTTCATTAGCCCTACTATGTTGATTTTTGTACATGGTATATCTGTGAGCATGCTTAAACTGATGAGTACGGAATTTGGCTGAGTTGATTACATGCTTAAGTGCTAGGTGATGCTTGTTTGTTAGAGTTGTTTAAGTTTGTCTTGATTGGAGTCTACTAAGAGTCACCCGGTCGAGCCAACGGTGTAAAACAAAGGCACTTGGGGGTAGGAAACCCCGCCATAATAAGTCTGTTTGGAATAAAAGGAGATCTAGGGGTTTTTGAGTATGCGCTACTTGTAGTCGCCTTTGATGATATATGCCTACGCACGTTGATGTTTTATATGATTTTGTGCATTTGTGGCCTTTCTATTATGCTTATATGTTCTGTGCTTTACCCGTAAGGGTTATTTATCCATCTATAGCAATCTATTTTCTGCGTTACATATTGCGTGTCGAGTTTTCTGACTCGACAGGGCCTTATTACTATTATTCCCCCATATCCCTATTATATATCTTGGCATGAGGACTTTGTCCCGTGCATGCTTTGCGTTGTTTTCTGCCTACTTTGATATAGGGATTCGGGTCATGCTTTCATGAGGTTGTTACGGGATTCGATCGCGCCTTTCTGCCGGGTCTAAAGCTAAGTCTTTCTTTTCTATCTCATTCACGCATTGAGGACATTGATTCATTCGAAGTGGGCGGTGGATACGACTTAGCTTTATACTGTTTCGATTGATAAATATGCCGGTAATTTGATATGCTTAGTTAATGTCCGTTTTCGAGTCAGCCCATGGCTTAAAATTTTAAAACATTTAACGGTTTGACACCGCGTTATATGCATGTTTCTCGTGATGGAGTTGTTAAATGCCTTAGTAGTCGAGTTATGTGTGCCGGTCATTTTTATTTTATCACGATACGAACCTTTTTAGTGCACGTAGAACCGTGGTTATACTTAGCTTGGTTGCTATACACACTTATACCACTAGTTTCGAGGCAAAATAGAAAGGTCTACCTAGGCCGGATATGGGATGAGAGTCCTGCCGCTTCTTTGATCCGACCAGAGCCAGATAGCCAAAATCCCAACATTTTATCCTCGTACCCCCTCTAAGCCTTGATAGGACGGTCTGACCACCGTTCGAGAATTAGCCGTTTTGGTTGCTCAGCCTGTATTACCCTAACCTTGAGCTATATTATTGGTCACGTTTCTTTTGATCACCCTACGAGTGGACTTAATTTTTACATTAGACACACTTTCTGAATTAAGTGTGGGGTGGGAGATGGTGCGTATTTCGAAAGGAGTTGGTTAGTACGAGCTAATATAATGAAGGGGAGGAGTTCGAGAAATCTATTGTGAGGCTTGTTGGTTCGAGAAAATTTGAAAAATTATGCAAAGAAATTTGAAAAAAAAGAGAGAAGAAAAAGTTGAAAAGAAAAATGTCAAAAGAAAAAAGAAAGCTTGAATAAAGTTTGAAAAAAAAAGAAGCTAAAGAAGGATGTTTGAGTGAATAAAAGTATGATGTTAAGGTTGGAGTTGTTTATCAATGTATAGAAAGATCGAAGGAGTTTGGTATGTTTTGGAGGAGGAGATACACATGAGACGATTTGGTTCACTCGTATTTTCTTTTCTCCAATCCCAAATTTTCCTTTCGGTTAACCCCTTCCCGAGCTTAACATTATAACCCTTCAAGTCCTACTTGACCGTATGTAGCCTCGGTTGCCTTGATTAGTGGAGATTCTAGCCTGGTATGAAATATGTGTGGTCATTTGGCCGGTATTCGAAGCCGGTAATCATTTTGAGTGTAGCCCTCGGTGGTTATCACACACACTTCGTTTTCGTGGTAAGATAGAGTCAAGTGGCTCACATTCCGTGTCTACTTTGCCTTTACCTTTATGTCGTGAGTACTATACATGCTTCGTAAAGTTGATCCCTTGGTTAGTATTAAAGCGCCTTACTCGAGGACGAGCAAAGGCTAAGTGTGGGGTGGTTGATGGGAGTCAACTTTACTGTACTTTGGTGTGCAGTTTAATCCCCAGTTATCACTATTCTGGCATGTTTTGGGTAAAATTAGTCCTAATTAAGAGTAATATCTTGAGTTATACGTTCGGGGAGTTAAACTGTCACATAGATAGAAAACTCTGCCTTTTTAATGATATTTAACTCTTTTCCGAGCACTTTTTGTCTTGCGGAATTACGCGTGGTGTTTGTTCGTATATGTAATTGCAGGACTTAGGTGACTCGAGGACCCAGAAGGTGATGTTTTGGATTGAGAAACGTATTCGAAGCATGAACGTAGCAAGAAAGTGGAGGAAAAATCAAGTTTGGAGTGGAATCAAGGCAAATGGGCGTTTGCCATTCACAAACTGGCGTTTGCGGCAAAGCTCAGATAAAATGGTGTTTGGCCAGGCCAGACGGGCGTTTGGCAATTTCGAATTTGATACTGAAAGTTTACTTGGATGACGGACGAGCGTCCAAATGACCCCCAAACGGGTGTTTGGTTAGGTTCAGCCCGAAGTCAAGAAAGCTCATACAGCTTAGACGAGTGTTCAAGGCAGTCCAGACGTTCGTTCGTGGAAGAACTGTTAGGTGTGATGCCCGAAAGACAATTTTGTAATTGTTTTATTTAATAAATGAAATGATGTTATTATTTATATTTATTATTCTCATATTCACCGATGTGACAATAGTATTTACACTACAGAAAACCCTAAAGTATATCGTTTATGTAATCACTTAACTCAGTGTATGGGATATACACACGAGGATTGAGTTAGTCAAGATGTACTTAAAATACAATTAGCCCGTAGTGAAGTTAATCGAGAGTATCGGGTCTCTCCTTTAACGTGCTATTAATGCGCCTGAACACAATAATAGGTGTGATTGTCTTATCCGGACTTTCGGTTAAGAGAACCTAATGGGGCATTTATATATGATAGATATATCATATAGAAATTTGGACCGATTTGATTAGAGTTCACGATATAATTCCGTAATCGAGAAGTCTTATCGAATCAATGGATGATCATATTTATGGATATATCTTAATCCTGAGGTGATCACAGTCAACTGCTTGAATCAGTATGAAGTTTGACTTGACGGTTAAGGATTACACTGAGTCTGTGGTCCGAATTACCCCATCTTGGCATTGTCTTTGGATTGAGTGAGTAGTCCGTGTTATCACGAGATCACGAATCCATTCCTTCCATTTATGGAAGTAGATAGACGATTCCTTTTATTTGTTAATCCTAGAAACTCGATCGATCATACGAGTTCATATTACAATCGATTAGCTACCAAAGTGAGTTGTATGAATTAATTGATCACTAGGGGTTAATGGTAAATAAGGATAAGAGGTTCTTAAAAGGGTTAACGGTAACTTCCCGATTTAGAATGAATAAGATCTATGGAGGATTAATCCATATGTAATGATTATATCAATGGACGCTTATTATTATTCTCGTGAGGAGATAAATATAATCTTATAATCGGAGGAGTGCAGTCACGGGATTATGGTGGCATATTCCTGTGATTGATTTATCGAATATAATTATTTATTTGATTTATCGGAGCCACTGATTATTAGTCCATGGTCCCCGACATGCCTCCTAATATAGCATAGCTATTCTCGGACGTCGAATCCTAATAATATTAATTTAGTTCTTGTTGGACTTTATTAAAACGATATGTGAATTAATTGTTTAGTGGACTATTAAATTAGTTGGGCTAAATAATTAAATATGTGGAAAAGACATTTTCCATAATCTTGTTAATTATTGTGTGATGGCAAAATTAATATTGACTAGGTCAATATATGAAATTTTCGCCCCATGCTCTTTTTTTGGAACAAGAAATTAGTTTTCTTGTGATTAATAAGACATGTGCATAAAATATTTATTGGATAAATATTTATGGTAAATAATAAAGATAAATATTATTCTAGATTTGTTCTAGAATATTATGGAATTATCTTTTATTAATTGGATTATTTATTTACAAAATAAAAATCCTTGGAGGCTAAGTTTTACTCTCCTATATAAAGAGAGTTCTCACAAGCCTTAACACACATGTAAAATTCGAACTATCAACTCTTAGAGAGAAGATAGAATTTCCGGCCAAGGGTGAGTGGGGAAAAATCTTGGAGGTTTTTCCGGGTAGCATATCGGAAGGGTTCGAGTCGAGAATTCCTTCCACCGGGAGTTGCTTGGATCACACGTACGGAAGATCGTGGTGCTCTTCACATCTTCTTACATTCATCCTTTTGCGGTTCTTCAACTTGAATTTCGAGATTCAAGAGGTATGATCTACATCCCCCTTGTAGAATAGATCTAGTTGTTTTATTACGTGTATTATATAGATCTAGATCCTTAAAATCGCTTCCGTTGCGGATGGTATTACTAACAGTGGTATCGGAGCCAGGTTGATCTATATTTATACGTATAAAATATTAGATCTAGGAGTGGTTAAACATGTAGATTTTTTTTGTCCCAATTTTTTTAAAAGGGGCCGATGCATGCTTAATTAATTTTTATGTAATGAATGTCTTGGTTGAAGAGATGGATTGGGGTTGATACTGTTTACTCGTTAGATCTATTGTAGCTCCTTTGTTTAGCAACAATTGAGCATAGGAATTGTATTTATTTTATGTCAATTTTTGAAATTTATTTGTAAAAGTAGCATCTTTTATTGTAATTTTGAATATCCGGGCTGGAAAAGATGAAGATCTTGCTGGAAAATTGAAGATCAAGGCGAAACCCAAGGTATGAACTAGGAGAAACGGATAAAAATTTTATTAAAAACTGCTACAGGATTTTCTACGACGCTGAAAAGCGTCGCTATAAGTCCTGTTTAATATAAAATTGCGGCTAGGGTTTTATTTATGTTGCGGCAGCATCAATTTTTTTGTTAACCTAATTTATTTTTTTTTTGTTTACTAAACTGCCGTTTGATAAGTAAAAAAAAAAAAAAAAAATTAAAATAAAATAATTTTTGGAAAATAATTATTAGCAGCCGCATGTAATAAAAAAAAAATTTTTGATTAATTAAAATAAATTGGATTTATTTAATTAAAAAGACCTTTTCTCCTCTCGGGTGCTCGTGGTTCGTGATCCGGCGGTTCGAGTTCAAGATTCGAAGGTCAAGACTCGAAGACAACAAGATTGTAATTTATTTTTCCTAGGATAGATTAGATACGGGGGTACCAACAATCCATCTCGGTGTTTAAATTTTCCGCAATTTTTTTTTTTATGTGTTCGATATCATAAAATAGATATAAAATAGGAATTGCCATGACATGCATCATATCATAAATCCACTCCATGCATACATGTAGAATTTTAATTTTGGTAAATTAAAATAGGCATGTATACAAACACGTGTAATTAGTTGAAATTTAATTAATACGTGGTAATTAATAAATTTAGTAACTAATTAAAGATCCGAGGACGGGTTATGAAATCGTTAAGCTTTTCGGTGTGTGTTCTCGGTGAACCGCCTTAAAGCCCAAACGAGATCACGTTTTCAATTCGTAGTGTCTACGAGATTGAATGATGGTAAAAGAACAATAAATCTTGGATAAAAACGGTTCGCTTATAGGTTGGGTGGTCAACTGAGCTAGGCTCGACCGACTTAACCCTCCTAGTGTGATGTATGCACGGGGGTCCGGCAAGACTAAGCTACACCGGAGAGCGGAGGGGTGATTCCTTCTTATCTCAATAAGGCTGTCTTGACCCGATTTCGTCCGACTGTCACATATGTTCCAACGAATAGGACGGGTAGGCTTGCCTACGTTACCGACACCATTCGGAATCCTTGATTTGATGAGATTTTATGATAACATCAAAAAGACGTGGTTAGTTAACCCACAACCACTTCCAAATTATTGAGTGGGAGCGGGGGGCAGGCGACACAAACCCACGGCCTCTACTATAGATACAAGTAAGTGAGAGAAGGGTGACGCCTCGCGGCGCTTTGATTTCGTCCCCCTACGGATGGTGTTCACCCCTATCAACATTCATGGCTTGGTCTCCGAAAGGATAGGATTTCTGGGTACTCGTCGGGTCACTGACCTATCCTACGACGGCACACTCGGGGCGTACCTAAGAGATTCAATTCTCGTGGGATGTTTGATTCTCACAAGTTATTCATTGATGAGATTGTCTCGATTTAACCGTCATCTCTTTGACCTACCCTACGGCGGCACTGAGATGCGAGGTTAAAAACCTTGGAATGGTAGAGTAGACTTAATTATTAGTTTACAATTCCTAAGTAGTGTTAAACTTGAATTAATGTATGTCATTTTATTTTCAAAGAAAATGTGTCCGCTCAAATTTACCTTTCTTGTCACGAAAAATTAACGGGAAACAACTTTAAGAAATGGAAGAGTAACTTAAACGTGGTACTCACGCATGAGAATGTGCAACATGTACTTACTTCAATGCCCTACGTTGGGCGATCCAAAAACACAGTAAAGCGAGATCGAACAGCGTAATCGGCTGGATCGAAAGCGGATAACCGGGCTCGTGGGATCATCCTGGCGGCGAAGGTCGGAGGTTATTAGGACCCAGATTGAAGAGTTTGAGTCTGCGGGAGAAATCATGCGAAACTTACTACGATGTTTGGATCACCTAGCAACCAAGCAAGACACGATGCCATCAGGTTGGCCGTTAACACGAAATTGAAGAAAGGTCAAGCAGTGAATGGTCATGTTCTGAATATGATCAGTTACTTCAATGACGCCGGTATTCATGGATCAAAGTTCGATGAAGCAACTCAAGTATCGATGATTTTGGAATCGTTGACTCCTGAGTTTATCCCGTTCAAAACTCAGTATCTGATGGGCAAATATGAGTTGACCATGACACAGATGCTGAATGAACTGACTATCTACGAGGGCCTGCTATCGAAAGATAAGGTCCAAGTAGGGGATAAGAAAGCTGAAGCCAATATGGCCGAAGCCAGGTCATCAAACAAGCCTAAGGCCAAACCAAAGAAGAAGGGTAATGTTGCACCCGTGCCCAAGCCAATGAAGAAAAGGAAAGCCAAGAAAGTTGACGAGGCCAAGCCCAAGGGCAAAGGCTTTTACTGTAAGGAGGTAGGACATTGGCGACGCCATTGTCCCGAATATCTTCGTGATGTGAAAGATGGCAAAGTCAAGGCTGTCGCTGGGAAAGATAAGAAAAGTAATTTGGAATTACTATTCTTGGAATCTTTTAATGTAGCTAAAGATGTGTCCACTTGGATACTTGATACTGGAGCTACTAACCATGTATGTTCTTCATTGCGATTCTTAGTTCGCATTTAGGAGCTGGAAGAGGGTTTTCAAGTGATGCGAGTAGGCACTGGGGCGCTCATTTCGGCTAAAGCAGTGGGAGCTGTGGACTTGCATTTCAATAATAGAATTTTACATTTAGAAAATGTTTATTTTATTCCAAATTTCAGGAGAAATTTGATTTCTTATTCTGCCTTAGTTGAACAATCATTTTCTGTTTCAAATTTGAATGGTGAATTTGTTATTTCAAAGAATGGCTTTGAATTGTGTTCAACTATAAATGAAAACGGTTTATATTTTGTAAGACCACATAAAGCTCCCTACTTAATCTTGAAATATTTAAAATCGCTCATCAAAGATCTCGCTAAAAGCGCGTAAAGTTTCTCAAGTAAAAGAAGATAAAACATACTTGTGGCATCTAAGGCTTGGCCATATTTCCTTGGAAAGACTCAAAAGACTTGAAAAGGTTAATGCCTTAGGTGAGTCATCTGTTGACACACCTGCTCATCTGCATGAGTGTTTCTGGAGGAAAAATGACTAAGCATCCCTTCTCATCAAAGGGTAATAGAGCCACAGGAACTCTAGACTTAGTGCATTCAGATCTTTGTGGTCCGATGAATGTACAAGCTAGAGGCGGATACGAGTACTTTGTGACTTTCATTGATGATTACTCGAGATTCGGTTATGTTTATCTGCTGCATAGAAAGTCCGAGGCTTTTGGAAAGTTCAAGGAGGTTCAAGCAGAAGCCGAAAGGCAACTAGGCAAGTCATTGAAATGCCTTCGCTCGGATCGTGGAGGTGAGTATTTAGATACTGAGTTCATTGACTACTTGGCTGAAAAAGGAATTTGTTTCCAACGTTCAGCGCCTAGAACACCTCAAAGAAAGCGGAGTTGCCGAGAGAGAAACAGGACATTGATTAACATGGTTAGATCAATGATGAGCTACGCCTCTACATATATCCTTTTGGGGTTATGCTTTAGAAGCGCCGTCTACATTTTGAATGCGATGCACCGTCAAAGTCTGTCGAAAAGACACCCATAGAAATGTGGTCCGGACATCGCGAAAGCCTTCGTCACTTCCGTATATGGGGTTGTCCTGCATATGTGCTGATGGACAAGACTACCAAGCTACAATCACGTACGAAAGTATGTTTGTTTGTAGGCTATCCAAAAGGTACAAGTGGTGGTCTATTTTACGATCCGGAAGATAACAAAGTGCTAGTCTCGACTAACGCTACGTTTTTGGAGGAAAGTTATATGAAAGACCACGCACTTCTCGAGTACAATTGTACTAGAGGAATTACTCTCCGATGACATCGAGCCTATTGTGGCTGCTGATGTTCCTGTAAACAACACTAATAATACAACAGTCACTTCCGACATTCCTGTTCCACCCAGATGTACTGCGAGAGTGGTTCGGCCACCGGCTCGGTACGGCATGGATTTAGAGGCAAACGTAGTCGCCTCTGATGGGGTGGAAGATGATCCTCCGACCTATAAGAAGGCCTTACTGGATCACGATAAGGATAAATGGATTGACGCAATGAATCAAGAGATGGAGTCTATGTACTCTAACTCGGTCTGGAAACTTGTAGAACTTCCTCAGGGTGAAAGGCCCATTGGATGTAAATGGCTCTACAAGCGAAAGAGAGGAGTAGATGGGAAGGTTGAAACCTTCAAAGCACGATCGGTAGCCAAAGGTTACACACAAATGAGAAGGTATAGACTACGAGGAAACCTTCTCACCTGTGGCCATGATGAAAACCATCCGCATCCTCCTTTCGATTGCTGCATGTCTGGATTATGAAATCTGGCAAATGGATGTTAAGACAGCGTTTCTAAACGGCTTTCTTGACGAGGAAATCTATATGCAACAACCAGAGGGATTCATTGAAGAAGGTCGAGAGCACATGGTGTGCAAGTTGCTCAGATCCATTTATGGGTTGAAGCAAGCATCTCGTTCCTGGTATCATAGATTCGATCACACGATCAAGTCTTATGATTTCAACAACACTTTGCTTTGATCTTGTGTGTACAAGAAGGTTATCAAAGATAGTGTTGTATTTCTAGTGTTGTATGCGTTGATGACATACTCTAATTGGCAACGATAAGGGGATGATGTCCGACGTGAAAAGTTGGTTGACCACGCAATTCCAAATGAAAGATTTGGGAGAAGCGAGTTATGTTCTAGGGATCCAAATTATAAGGGATCGCAAGAACATGATGTTAGCTCTGTCCCAAGCAACTTATATAGATAAGGTGCTGGCACGCTTCAGTATGGAGAACGCAAAGAAGGGTTTTCTACCAACCCGTCACGGCGTTTACCTCTCTAAGACTCAGGGGCCTCAAACCCCTGAAGAGGCTGAAGCTATGGGAAGAGTGCCATATGCCTCGGCTGTTGGTAGTCTTATGTATGCTATGAGGTGTACGAGACCTGACATTTGTTACGGCGTTGGATTAGTCAGCCGTTTTCAGTCAAATCCAGTGCAACCACACTGGACAGCATTAAAGAATCTCATCAAATATTTGAAGAGAACCAGAAATTATATGCTCGTCTATTCGAGTGGGAGTTTGGAGCTAGCGGGGTACACCGATTCTGACTTTCAGTCAGACAGAGATGATTCTAAATCTATCTCTGGTTCAGTGTTTACGCTTGGTGGCGGTGCAGTAGAATGGAGAAGCCAAAAGCAATCCAGCATAGCCGATTCAACAATGGAAGCTGAGTTCATAGCGGCCTCGGAGGCAGCTAAAGAAGCAGTTTGGTTAAGAAAGTTCATCAGCGGATTAGGCATTGTCCCGAATGCTCTCTATTGTGATAACAATGGGGCCATTGCCAACTCTAGGGAACCTCGAAAGCACAGTAAGTCGAAGCATATAGAGAGAAAATACTGGGTGATCAACGATTTTGTCGATAGAGGGGACATTTCCGTCAAAAAATCGCCTCCGCCGATAATCCTGCTGATCCATTCACCAAGACGCTGTCGATTGAAGCTTTTAGTCGACACTTGGAGACTATAGGTATTAGAAACATGTCTCATTTGCTTTAGAGCAAGTGGGAGTGATAGTTTGCTGTATTTTAAATAATAGGGTGTGCGCTAAAACAATTAATCACATGCTTTCGTGCAAGTGGGAGATTGTTAGGTGTGATGCCCGAAAGACAATTTTGTAATTGTTTTATTTAATAAATGAAATGATGTTATTATTCATATTTATTATTCTCATATTCACCGATGTGACAATAGTATTTACACAACAGAAAACCCTAAAGTATATCGTTTATGTAATCACTTAACTCAGTGTATGGGATATACACAGGAGGATTGAGTTAGTGAAGATGTACTTAAAATACAATTAGCCCGTAGTGAAGTTAATCGAGAGTATCGGGTCTCTCCTTTAACGTGCTATTAATGTGCCTGAAACACAATAGGTGTGATTGTCTTATCCGGACTTTCGGTTAAGAGAACCTAATGGGGCATTTATATATGATAGATATATCATATAGGGTTTGGACCGATTTGATTAGAGTTCACGATATAATTCCGTAATCGAGAAGTCTTATCGAATCAATGGATGATCATATTTATGGATATATCTTAATCTGAGGTGATCACGATCAACCGCTTGAATCGAGTATGAAGTTTGACTTGACGGTTAAGGATTACACCGAGTCCGTGATGCCGAATTACCCCATCTTGGCATTGTCTTGGATTGAGTGAGTAGTCCGTGTTATCACGGATACGGAATCCATTCCTTCCATTTATGGAAGTAGATAGACGATTCCTTTATTTGTTAATCCTAAAGCGATCGATCGTGCGAGTTCATATTACAACGATTAGCTACCAAAGGTGAGTTGTATGAATTAATTGATCACTAGGGGTTAATGGTAAATAAGGATAAGAGGTTCTTAAAAGGGTTAACGGTAACTTCCCGATTTAGAATGAACGATCATGGAGGATTAATCCATATGTAATGATTATATCAATGGACGCTTATTATTATTCTCGTGAGGAGATAAATATAATCTTATAATCGGAGGAGTGCAGTCACGGGATTATGGTGGCATATTCCTGTGATTTATTTATCGATTATAATTATTTATTTGATTTATCGGAGCCGCTGATTATTAGTCCATGGTCCCCGACGTGCCTCCTAATATAGCATAGCTATTCTCGGACGTCGAATCCTAATAATATTAATTTAGTTCTTGTTGGACTTTATTAAAACGATATGTGAATTAATTGTTTAGTGGACTATTAAATTAGTTAGGCTAAATAATTAAATATGTGGAAAAGACATTTTCCATAATCTTGGCCCAATTATTGTGTGATGGCAAAATTAATATTGACTAGGTCAATATATGAAATTTTCGCCCCATGCTCTTTTTTTTTTGGAACAAGAAATTAGTTTTCTTGTGATTAATAAGACATGTGCATAAAATATTTATTGGATAAATATTTATGGTAAATAATAAAGATAAATATTATTCTAGATTTGTTCTAGAATATTATGGAATTATCTTTTATTAATTGGATTATTTATTTACAAAATAAAAATCCTTGGAGGCTAAGTTTTACTCTCCTATATAAAGAGAGTTCTCCCAAGCCTTAACACACATGTAAAATTCGAACTATCAACTCTTAGAGAGAAGATAGAATTTTCGGCCAAGGGTGAGTGGGGAAAAATCTTGGAGGTTTTTCCGGGTAGCATATCAGAAGGGTTCGAGTCGAGAATTCCTTCCACCGGGAGTTGCTTGGATCACACGTACGGAAGATCGTGGTGATCTTCACATCTTCTTACATTCATCCTTTTGCGGTTCTTCAACTTGAATTTCGAGATTCAAGAGGTATGATCTACATCCCCCTTGTAGAATAGATCTAGTTGTTTTATTACGTGTATTATATAGATCTAGATCCTTAAAATCGCTTCCGTTGCGGATGGTATTACTAACAAGCCCTAGACATCATCAGAATCACCAGGCAGACGAGCGTCCATCATTAAGTAAACGCTCGTCCGCCCTCGTCAGCAGCAGATTGCAACCCTACACTATAAATACGCAACCCATTCAACACTTTTTCATATCTGGCCGACTTTAGACACTTTGTGGGCGATCTTGGTGCGGTTTTAGTGTAGGTTGATCATACTTTGATCCACTTATTCCATAGATTAATTTCGTTGAATCTGAACATTTTTATAGAATAGTTTTTCCATTACACCTCCATAAATTCGACCTTTAGGTTACCTTCTACTTGGATATTTTCTGGATCAGATTTCTGGCAATTTTGATGGTAATGTTTTCTCTTTTATTTGTTATCTTTAGTTTAATTTCTGCTTTTAATTCCATTTCTAGCATAATCATGAGTAGCTAATCCGTTGTGTAGCGGAATTATGTGAAAGCGAGCGGAAACCCTAAGGGGGATGAGAATGGGAGTTGTGTAGTGCGTAATATCATGTTTAAACGATTAATCCATGTCCTAAAACTGATTATAACGTCGTTGAATTAGATTGATCGCCTAGTTCACTGTCACACACATCGAACTTATAGATGCATTTTGCGGTGAGATGTGGGAAAAGGGGTTTTAGGATCGTTGCGTAGATTCGGCCTAGTTGCTAGGATGGTTTCCAATACAGAGGTTTGTCATCATTGTTCGAACAACTCTAGAACTTAACCATGTTAGGGTAATCAGTTTTCTAAAGGGGGAGCCGGTTAACTTCATAGACGGTGGTTAGATCGAGTTGTTCAGTCTAACCACTAGAATTAGGAGTTGGCACCCGTGGATGTCGTTAAACTACATAGGATAGGTAGGTCGGTTAAGACACGCTCTCTGCGAAGTTCTTCCTTAGGTGTAAAAGTAGCTCGTGGGATCATAGTTCGGCTATACCCTTTAATATTTAGAAGTAAGACCGGTAGTACGTATAAACTTTATTTCTGCATTAGCATAGTACCTTTCAACCTTTGATTGACCTGAACTAAGTTACACGTCAGCTTTGGTACTTAGCCATTACTCCTTGTGAATTCGACTTTGTGACCACTATACTCTCGTTGACCCGATACTCTGTCGGTGAAAGTTAGCGGTTAAGTATTTTGCTATCAACCACTGTGCCGCGGCTTTTATTCTTCAGAGTCTTCGTCCGAATAAAAAAATTGCAGAAAATTAAAATTGAAAAAATAAATTACATGATATCCTATACCCAAAATAAACGGGTTTACAATAGATTTAACGGTAACAGATACCAACCCCAATCCATCTCGTCAACCAAAACATCCAATCGCATAAATAATTTAAAAGATGCAATTTTATTCAATTCCACTCCTTATTAATTAATTATGCAATCAAGATCGCAAAATCGCTTTAACCTGGATCCGATACCACATGCTGGATATACAGAAACCCGAATCCGGATCCGATCTATAATTGGATCGTCAGATCTGATTCACAGCACCGATCG